>OZ007591.1:231258377-231858438 GCA_963931845.1 Maratus michaelseni
TATCAAAATAGTAAAATTTTACAGGAGTTTGGAAAGAGTTGTCAACTAAGGATAAAAGCTAAGTATATTCCGAACCATTTTATACGATAGTGTGAATGTTATATCAGTTTGAGAAAGCTTAATCCGTTTAGTGATATTTGGATCTCAAAAGAGAAAACGTAGTAAACAAATTCCTGTTTTCCCACATTATCCCCTGCCAGAATAGTTAAAATAGGTTCCCTTGTTTAAACAACTAATATGTTTAAAGAAACATATAGTGTTTTACTTTCTACTATTTAAATTAATATGATAACATTAACTAATTTTTGGTTTTGTTAACTGTGCTCATTTAAGCTAGGGCAATTAATATTGGGTTTTCCCGAAAATTCGTGCAGTTTGTAAAAATTAATTCGTACCGGAAAATTCTGCCCGTTAATTATCAGACATTAGCTATCGGAATTAATGTCTAATAATTCTTGTCTATTGTATTTGAATTATTTTTATTATTATTAGTCTGCCCCAGTGGCTTTCATAATCCTAGCAATTAATGCTTTTGTTTATTTTAAACTAATTGTATGACTCTGTAAAGAGTCTTTTTTTTATGAGATGGGTTCGACCCTCAGTAGGTTGCGTCTGTCACCTTTTTGGATCTAATGGACAGTTTTACTTATTTAATGTTAAACTTTTATTTCTTTATTCTATTTTAAATAGTTTTATTTTTTATGTAGTTTACTATGTATTAACTATTTAATTTTTAACGGCTCCCTATTTGCCTCGCAAGTTGCTTACCTATATACTAAAAGTTCAGTTGGTACACAGCTAGGTATCCCATTCAGCTAACTACATTGTTTCGTTGTCTAATAGTTAAATGATAGAATTTTCCGGTACGAATTAATTTAACCAAAAGGCGAGAATTTTTCCAGATAACCCAATATAATTTAGGAGCTACTTTTAAGCTCGCTCAATGTAAAAAAAAAAAAAAAAAAAATGTTTCTTAATCTAAGAAAATATAATATAACAACATACGGAAGTATGCAGTGACCTCTTCCGAGTTACCCACAATTCCAAAAAGATTTCTTTATCTTTAGCGACATCAGAAACTAATATATTTTCGTAATTTAAAGAAGCATTTTTAAAAGAAAAGTTTCTTTTGCTGTCACTGATTTTCGTAAACGTTTCCGAGTTCTTTTATTGTGTGTTAATCAATTGTTTCAAACCGGAGCATAAGTTTTCCATTCACTATCAATTCTCAAGTAAACATTTTCATGTTCAACAAACGTATTTTACAGACAAACATAATAAATTAATGTACATTAACATTAAAATTAATATTATTTCATTACTCTTGCATGTACAAATTTTGTTACGCAGCTGAAAATGTTTAATTTAGAATTGATAGCATCTTAAAAATAAATATAACCGGTTTGAGAAAACTAATTATTACGCTATAAAAACTACTCGGAAACGTATCTTAAGAACGGTGGCAGTAAAAGAGAATTTGTTCTTATGAATTCCTCTTTAAAGCTAAAAAATAAATTGGTTTCTGGGTTTTTTAAAGATAATGGATGTTTTGCGGAATAGTGGGTAATTTGGAAGGGATTATTGTATATTTTCGTTCGTGGCTGTAATTGTTGTTGATGTACAAAAAAAAGATATTTTGATTTAAATTGAAAGAAGGAATTAAGTTCTAAATAAATATTCCAATAAAAGTACGTAAACAGACTACCATTTCACGATCTTGGAACATTTAAAAATACATTTAAGGTCATTTAATTTCGTTGAGCCGATTTTATTCTTTTAGAATGAAATTAACTTTGCGAAGTTCATCAAAAGCTTTTGAAAAACAATTATTGTGCAATTTGCATCATAATTTTCTTAAATTGTGAACTACAAATAGCTATGAATAATGTGTTTTTTTCTCACCTTATTATGATAATTTTATCTCGATTGCTATTTCCATGTTTTTTTTTTTTTTTTTTGCTTTAGTTTGGCGAATTAAATTATTTTTTGCTAATGTCAGAATTTTATAGCATGTTTCTAAATGTGATTTTATTTTGTGGTTTTGCTGATTTTATTAATAAATATGAGAAATAATAGAACAGTATGTTTAAAAATAAATATATACTGAGGTAGCGAACAATGCTCAAAGAGCATAACAATGTTCAAACAGCTGTGCGTATCTTACTTTCACATCTTTAATACATATAAATCTCATGTGACGTTGATCTCACTTTGAATATTCTGAAACACAGAAATAGATAACAGAACCATTTTTTTACACTTTCCAAAATAGTTCAAAAGGGCTTATGATTTCGGTTTGTCTGCCTACCGTCTCCTCCTTGCTCTATCTCTCCTAAATATACTCGGTTTGACATGTAATTAATATATGTTATTGGTTTTTACTATATAATGTTTGCGATATAAAATTAAGTGCGTAACATTTTTAGTTCGTTTATACTTTTCGAAACACTGAAACAAATTCCGTTTACAATATGGTCCATAGGAAAAAATCGTTCACGGTGTATTTTAATTATGTTACACTATTCCAAACATCAGGAAATTGATATGCATTTGTTAGGTGTATTTAAACATGGTGTCTGCAGAATATGCAGTGCATGACAGTTTTTGTTTCTTTACAGGGTCACATAACAGAATTCGAGTACTTTTCGGGCTATGGACGGTAATTGCTTAAGTATGTTTTTCAAATGTGTTATGCGTATTATGAATTATTTATTTATGTCCTTTACTGTATTTAGTACTGTGTTTTGGAAGTGTTGGAAAGTGTTTCATAATCTATGCTTCCCGCACGATTTTTATTTCTTGTTTCTTTTCGAATATGGAGTTGGAAAATTACCTTTTGTTAAATTGCTACGATTTATGAGGTGCACTTAAACATGTTTTCTGTAGAATATGGAGTGCATAACAGTTTTTGTTTCTTTACAGAGTCACGTAACAGAATTCAAGTACCTTTCGGGCTATGGACGGTAATTGCTTAAGTATGTTTTTGAAATGTGTTATGCGTATTATGAATTATTTATTTATCTCCTTTACTGTATTTAGTACTGTGTTTTGGAAGTATTGGAAAGTGTTTCATAATCTATGCTTCCCGCACGATTTTTCTTTCTTGTTTCTTTTCGAATATGCAGTTGGAAAATTACCTTTTGTTAAATTGTTTTCTATTTCGCACGAGAGACGTGTCGCAAATAGTTTCAAGTAAGCAAATTACGAGTAAGGAAAAAAAAGTCAATTTTTTTTTCTATATCTAATGTTTAAATTATTACCAAGCTTATGCGCTAATTTACAACATTTTTGTAATGCATTTTAACGTTTATGATGTTCGTTTTCTAAATTTTATTTTATTTTTTATTTTTAAATCTATGTTATAAAGCAAAAACATGTCCTTGACATTATATCGACGTAGCAACGACCGGACCTGAACAATAAAATTCCTTTTATCGTATTTTTATTTTATTTTTTAAGCATCGCACAAGTTCAATTTTTACACCGTCGAATAAAGAATAAAATGTACTTTCAAATGCAAATTTTTTAAAATCTATATCTCAATGGATTTATTCGTTATGGTTTTTAAAACATTTTTAAGCAGGATTTTTTTAAAATCAATCTCAAAAATTAGGTTGTTACTCGATTACAGAAGATTAATCCATTTCCATTTAAAGCAATGCAAAAAATTCTATATTTGCTTTTTCTTCTGTAGCATTCCGTAACAAAATTGACAAAATAAATTGAAACTTCACAGATAAATAAATAGATAAATATCTGTCATGTCCGTGAGGTAGTATGGACGCTGTCAATTTCCTGAATAATCCATTTCGTTTCATTGCAATTTTTCTAACTTCTAAGCATCGCATAATTAAATTTTTACACTGTCAAATAGGAAAACATATATACTTTCAAATAGAAGACTTTGAGAATATATCTCAATTTAATGTCTTTTTATGGTTTTAAAAATATTTTTCAATCACAAATTGTTTGGAATCTATTTGAAAAATTACCTGGTAACGTGATTACGGAAGGGTAACCCGTTTGCACTTAAAACAATGTAAATAATTCTGTATTTGTTTATTTCCGTGTAACATTCCTTAGTTAAATTTTCAAACAAAATTGAAACTTCACACATAAAGAAACAAATGAATAAATAAATAAAACACAAATGTATCAAATATGTAATCGAACTACGAGCTTTAACGCTGAAGAAATCAAAATCAAAATAGTTTCTATAAATATAGAAAGTTTTCCCAACTAACCTTGCTGTTAACACGAATGTACCGAAAATGCTTTTTGGTATAGTTTATGGGTCATCTAAGAAAATATACTAAATGCAAAGAACCTATTAGAGTTATCAATTAAAAATGATTTTTACCTACATTCTGTACAACGGGCAATATATCGGGTATCTTTAAACTGGGTAGCCCATGTTTTTAAAAAGTCAATGTTATTTGTTCCGAGAAATTATTTTTAAACTTATTTAAAGTGAACAATTTTTTCTATTTTATCCATTGAACTATAATTTATGCAGGAGATGGATAAATTAAGCAGGTCATTTTCGGCACAAAAACATGTCGTTTTGTAGAAATGGCGTGTTAAAAAAAATGTAATTTTGTGAATAAAAGAAGGCGTATGCTATGCATATAAATTAACAGAAAAATATTTATGTACTATTTGTTGAATCTGACAAAAGGAATATTAATGTGCATTAAAAAAGAACAGACGATGAGGTTTAGTGCAAAATCTTTTTTCAGTTTGGTAATTCCGAAAAAGTTTCATGCTACAATCCTTTTATATATATATATATATGCCTAATTTTAACATCTTTATTATTTGGAATAACAAAAAATATCGTGTATAGGAAAAAAAATCAAAATACACCGTTTTTCGAATAAAACATTTGCAACGAATTTTTATGCATACACATTTATTAAGTATTTTATGTGTCTGTATAATTAGCTTTTGAATGAAAGTAAAGCTTGATAATCATATCTCATGGCAATACAATTTGCAAATTGGTATCTTGTTTTTCGCTCTCCGCATTTGCAGCTAAATTAGGAAAATTTGGAACTGTTACCCCCTAATCGCATTTCGTTAATGATATCCCGTTCTCTGTTCAAATACTAATTAATGTAACGCCGAAATAATTTATGTCTCTCTTGGAGTTATTAGATGGTAAATGGGGATCTAAACAATGGTACGCAAATGAACAAGCATTTTTAAAACGTGTCCTCTTTGCAATTACAGAAATTTAATCTAGCTCAATTAGAGTAATAATTTGTATTAACAAGGGATTCATTTGCATGAAATAATCTTCAAAACCCGATACTTTTCTTATAAGCATCTGATTAAGTTTTGGATTTATATTTTTCAAATTAAATCTCTAACTTTAAATTCATAAAGTCAATATAAAATCATAATTTAAAGTTTTTTAAATCTCCGTTACAATAGTGATTTACTTAAATAAGGGATTATTTTTTAAACATTTTAATTTAAAAAATAGATGTGTATTTTATTTAAGATTTATTTCTTACTTTATTTCTTATTGTTGTAATAAAAAATCTTAATGTACCAGTAGAAACTTTCATGATTTATTTTTCAGATGAATTTTCCCTGAGTCTTTTACTTTTTTAGATAGATTTTAGATGTATTTTGCAGCCAAGATTTGAATTGTATTTCTAAGTGTAGTAATCGAATATGCTAGTGCAATAGTAAAACGTTTCATCATTTTTTTATTAACTTGAATTTTCCCTGCATAAATTCTAAATTTTAATTTCAATTTAGATATGTTTTGCATTCAGGATATGTTTTGCATCTCCTATAGTAATATTCGAAAATTATAATATAACAAAAAAAAATATTTGTATTGGGGCGAATTTTCCGGTAAAATTAATTCCTTTTACAATTTGTTCCGTTTTTCAGTACATATTTTCAGTACATAACTTTCACAAATTTTTGAAAGTTTATAATATGCAGAAATGTATTTTTTAAATATTTTTTAATGAAAATTAATTTTTTTAATATCTAAATATGTCAAGTTCGTTAAAGGAAGTACGTATCATTTTCCATTATATCTCCAAATTTTATAAGAAATAAATTAAAGAAGAGGATAGTAAACTAAATTTCGAAAAAGTCGATGCAATGAACGCTAAAATACTTGATTCCTATTAAAATATACTGTATGAAATATTATATGAAGTTAGAGATTCAATATGCACATTTCTCTTTGTTTCTGTATTAGATATAAACAAATTTCTTTTATAAGTACTTTTATAGATGAAATTTCAATCTGGTATTTAAAAGGGATTTAGTACAAACTGTTTAAGAAACAGTTTCCTATGCTGCAAGAGTTGAATATACTTTTAATAAAAGGTATCACATCTATGTAATATTCATAAAATCATATTTATAGTTCAAAAAATAATTTCTCTTAAAATTGCAGAGAAAGAATTGCGAAAAACAAAGATGGGTGTACTGGTTATATTTTCTGGGAGACAAAATAATATCAATTTTCAGATTTCCTTAGTAAAGAAGAAGTCGATTATCGAAGTATATCGAGATATATAAATTATTTCGGGGTTACATTAATTAGTATTTGAACAGCAAACTGAATATCATTAACAAAGTGCGATTAGGGGGTATTCGAGTAGTTTTTATACACTGTAAAAAATTCTGCAGCAAAGTAAATGGTCATTTGACCGTTTTTATAGAAAACGGTCTAATGACCGTACATAACCATAATTTAACACTATTTTGACCGTAATATTGCTCATATTAGGGTCAGAATACTGTTAAATTACGGTTATGTAATCGTTTTTTATAAAAACGGTCGAGTGACCAGTTACTCTGCTGCAAATATTTTACAGTGTAGTGTAGTAATTCTCAAATCAGATTGTTTTGTTTGTAGGATGCTATATATTCTGAATTAAACATTTTCGGCTGCGTAAATGAGTTTATACACACAAGAAAAAATAAAATTAATGCTAATATAAATGTTGATTACTTATCTTCCGATAATCATAATCCGATAATCTCACAGATACTCAGATACCTATAATACTCACATATACCGATAATCAGTGACAGAAAAAGAAACTTTGTTTTCGCAAATACTTCATTAAATTTCAATAATATAATGGTTTTCGAAGTTTCCAAAGACGAAGAACACTTTTCGGAAACATAGGTACAACGTAAAAAATATCTGCAATTTTGACAGAAAAAATAATGTATTTTTTACAGAAAAAACTGTTTTAAAGAAAAATTGCTTTTCCTATAAAAAAAATATGAATTTTGTAATTTTTACAGACAAAATATATATTTCTTACAAAAAAAAAACTGTTTTAATGAAAATATACAGATATTTCCTGTAAATTAAACGGGTTTCCTCTGGCGCTAAAATTGACATTTTTTTCTGTCAATTTGAAAGATTTTTTTTACAGTGTACTTTGAAGACTTATTGCATATTTTCATTCGTGGTTATTTTAAATTTTCGTAGATTAAAAAACAGTTTTCTTTTTCTTTTTTTTTTTCTTTTTTAAAGCACTGAATATAATTTTAATGCAGCAATATTTTCTAATGCCTAGATAGCTATATTTTTAGTTGCGGAAAAAGAATTTCTTCTTAAAATTACGGAGACAGGTTTCCAAAAAAAATAATAAAGGGGTATAATACAGTTATATTTCCTGGGTGGCGAAATAATATTTTTTTTTAATTACTTTACTGGAGAAGAAGGGAGAATATCGAAGGGCAGTGTTTTAAAGTAAAAAGATTATTTTTTAATCGCAAAATGGAAATAAATGTTAAATTCGCAAACTTTTGAAAACTCGCTGTTTTATCGTCAGAAATTTATATTCCATCATATTTATGTTGAAGATTTGTCATTAGATATTTGAAGGAGGTAAAATGATTTTGATATATTTGTTAAAGATAGGATATAAATGTTTATTAAAGCGAATCTATATATTTCAGATTTAAATTTGCTTTATTTGTAACGTTATTTTCATTGCATTAGGGTTTTTGCTTCGTTCAATTGTTATGTTTTTCATTTTTAGCCTTTAGTTGCGTTTTATTAAAAATTATGCATTTTTCATTATTTGACATTAAGGTCTAATTTCTGTAAATAGAATAAATTTGTCGTTGTAAAACACATTCTTATTGATATTTTCTTTTTAACACTTTCCAACACAGTTGAAAAATGTTCATGACTTCGGCTTGTTTGTTCGTCTGTCCGTGATCTAACTCTCGTAAATATATGTGGACTGCCCTATAAGTTTTTTATGTTATTAACGTTTACTAGAGCACTATCGCTATTGAAAATGCAGTGTGTAGCATTTATAGTTCTTATACAGGGGCAGTCAAAAGTCGTATTACTTTAGACAGCGGAATATCGTTTCAAGTGCATTAAAGTTATACCATTTCAAACATAATGCAATTCATCTGTCTTTATAAAATTCGCTAAATAAAGCATTCTGTAGAATATGGAGTTCAATACATTTATTAGTTATTTAAAGGGCCACACAAAAAATTCCGTTACTGCGTCTACGTGGAAAAATATTTTGCAGGGTATTTTAATTATGTAATACTATTTCAAATATAATAAAAATAATCTACATTACTCATGTTTACTGCAAATACTTAGCATTTATCGTTTATTTACAGAGACACACAAAATATTCCGGTTACAGTATTGTATCTGAAGTACTGTCTATTAGGAATAATTGTTAGAATTACGTTTTCAGTTATAATATGTGTTTATAAGTTCAATTAAACTTTTCTATTTTACGGTAAATATTATGGAGTACGAGCGTGAATTGCTTAAAGGTGTTTTTTAATTGATTTATGCAGTTTAAAGATGAAATATATTTAGTAGTTTAAGAGATATTTGCAGAATATAAGTAAAATGATATACAGGCCAGGCATAGACCTGGATACACCCAGAAAAAGGAATTGATTAAAACTACAAAATATGTTTTATTGAGTACATTTTGGTTGTTTCAAGCAAAATTTTTAGTTTAGTTGAAGTAAAAAATTGGTTTTGTTGCATGGACAAAAAATATTGTTAACACTCTTACACAAATTTAACAAAATTTCATCAATTTTACTTGAATTAACAAAATCTGTTTTTTTTAAATTTTACAATAATTTTGCAATTTAAATTTGTAATTCCAGCAAAATTTTGTTGTTTTTGAAAAATTTAAATTGTTGTGTAGTATCCATAACTCTCTCACGTAACTTGGTTTATTTGACTTATATAGATATATAATTAAAGGATTAACATAATTTTTGGATAATTATAATTTTTTTTAATTGAGACGGACCAAGGTAGTTTTAAAAATCCCCCTCTCCCATTTATTACTTTATTCTATCTTTACAAGAAGAAAGTATTGCCTTCATGAAAATTTTTTACTTCCGATTTTCGAGTTCCGGCTTCCGATGGATTTTAGAAGGTCCTGAACACAAATTAACTGTTTTTAGAAAATGACTGTCTATGTCTGTCTATATGTGTCAAAAATTTTGTGGGCGCTCTATTTCAAGAACTAATGCACGGAATTTAATAAAACTTTATATTCAGTAACTTCCTATTATAAATTGGTGCTGATTAGTTTTTGGCATAAATCGCGCAACTGGTGGCGCTGCTATTTTGCATATTTCGCGATTTCTGCAATAGCTCTCTCTCAAGACCTAATGCACTGATTTACATCAAACTACACATTGAACTATATCTGTACATAAATAGAAGCTGATTACGTTTTGGTGTAGATATTCCAACCAGTGGCGCTGCTATGCTAATTTTTTCATGATTTTTACGATAGCTATATCTCAAGAACTATTGCACAGAATTTCATCAAACTTCAGATTCTGTTAGATCGTAGCATACCTAGATGCTGATTACGTTTTACTGTAAATAGCCTAACAGTTTTCGCTGCTATGCTACATTTTTCATGATTTTCACTATAACTATTTCTCAAGAACTAATGCACGGATTATTTTTTAATTCATTTTCAGCAATTACACTTATAAATCTTGAATAAAAACCAGTGAATTTTTATCCTGCTTTTTTAAGAGTAAACCGGCATAGTGCAAAATATCCCTGGCCGGGAATCGAACCCTGGTTCTCAGAATAGAGCTCTGAGGCTCTACCACTGAGTTACAAGGAACGATATCCGGACTCAGCATTATGTCGGACCGACTACAACCGCACAAGATGAAAATGTCATCATGACAACGCAAATTTCTGCGGCAAACATGATACGACAATACAACGCCCAGCATACGGCAACACAGTTAATTTTTAATTCATTTTCTGCAGTGAATTACGCCTGTAATCCTTGAATAAAATCCAGTGAATTTTTATCCTGTTTTTCACAGGCGTAATTCACTGCTGAAAATGAATTAAAAATTAACTATGTGTTGCCGTATGCTGGGCTTTGTATTGTCGTCTCATGTTTGCCGCAGAAATTTGCATGCTCATGATGACATTTCCATCTTTGCTGCGGTTGCAGCCGATCCGATGTACATAAGAGTGAGAAATGGCGAGTTGTGATATCGTTCCTTGTAGCTCAGTGGTAGAGTCTCAGACAACTATTCTGAGGACCCGGGTTTGATTACCAGCTTGGGACATTGTTCAGTCTGTTGGATTACGCTTGAGAAAAAGCAGGATAAAAATTCACTTGTTATTATTCAACGATTACAAGCGTGCGTAATTCAATGCTGAAAATGATTTAAAAATTACCTAAAAAAATAATTAATATTACATATTAGAGTGGTTCATTTAACAAAAGTTTTTGTGGTATAAACAAAACAAGCTCTTAATATAACATATTTTATTATTTAAACAAACAAAATATATTTTGTTGAAAAAAGAAAATAGAATGTTAAAATTATCCATAGTATATATCTATGTAACAAAAAGATTTTGTTACATAGAGAGAACTTTCAACAAAAGAATTTTGTTAATTCAAGTAAAATTGGACCATTTTACTTGAATTAACAAAACATTTTTTTTGCTAACGATACAAATTTTTTTTGTTGGAATTGCATTTTTTTTTTTTTTTTTTTTTTTTTTTTTTGTTGATTCAAACATAATTTCCATTGACCCATATTTAAACGAATAGTTTTGTTGGGCCAACCAAATTTTTGTTGATTCAACAAAACTTTTCTCTGGGAATACATGACCGCGTATGGATGATAATTTTTGTAAGTCAGGTTTCAGTAGTTTTAAAAGTGTTTTAACCTGAATTAAATTTTAACTTGATATGTGACGCGTATAAATATCTGTACGTAGTATGCAGTACTGTATAAAAGAATTCAAGTATGTTTCCATCAATTGGTAGAATTTACTGTAGGTAAAATTTCAACCTATTATGCGTTTTGTTATTAAACTAAATTTTAGCATAGTATGTAGAATGTATACAAATATATTGATCAAATTGGTTGTGAAAACTTTGGTTGTGAAATTGTTGTGAAATTGAAGTACTTTTCAGTCAATGGGCGGTAATTGCTCAAATTTGGTTTTCAAATGTATTAAGCTTTTACTAAAATGTTTACTTATGAATTT
The DNA here is from genome assembly GCA_963931845.1 of Maratus michaelseni. Taxonomy (NCBI): domain Eukaryota; kingdom Metazoa; phylum Arthropoda; class Arachnida; order Araneae; family Salticidae; genus Maratus; species Maratus michaelseni. The sequence continues at coordinate 231,269,920 of OZ007591.1, forward strand.
TACTTGTCTTATTAAGCATCAAAGTTTTGTTAAAATATTCTGGAAGTGTTGGAGAGCGTTTCATAATATATGCGTGACGCATGATTTTTCTTTTTTATTGTTGCTCTTGTTTTAGTATTAATGCAACATTATTACTTTCTGAGATCAGTCAATACAGTCACTAGCAGCTGAAATAATTGGGAATTTAATTTTCTTTATTTCACATTTTTTATCTGAAAATAAATTGCATGCAGAACTTTAAAAAAATTGTAACTAGGACTTCCCTCAAAGGGATTAGTCTGAGTGATATTGCTGAGAACATAGGGTTAACAATTACAATATAAAGAAAAAGAGCAAAATTAAATGATATAATTACAAAATATCATATATAAATTCATATACACTGTTAAAAAATTTGAAAAGAAGTACCGTTCATCAGATGTGTTGTCATAATTTTTTTTTAACATGTGGCAAAAACTCTCATTTTCATAAGCGCGTATTACGCAAAACTTGAAAAAAAAAAAAAAAAAAAACGCCGGATCTTTTAAAACGCCAAGCTTTTTAAAGTTACGTAATTGGATTTGCAGCCAATAGAATTTTCTATCAAGCGTGGCTTAACGCAAATTTAATTTCACTGTTGCACCTTTTTTTGTGTGTGAATTAAAAATTTGTTTTCCTTGCTTATATATCTATTATTTGTATAACTGTTTATAGAAACTCTTACACTTCAAACCACATTGATAGCATGCTTTGCTACAAACCAGATTGCAAAACTATAGTCTAAATTACTATTAAAGTATACAAAATATCTTTCGATGACTTGTGTAAAATAACTTTTACATTAAATCTCCATATCGGCAAAATTGAAAAATTATATATATTTCAAAGTTAAGCTTAACAGATACTTCTTGATTATTCTCTAGGAGGCTCTGCCCCCTGCGCCTTTACTGGGCCAATCCGCAGACTTTTCTTTTGCCTGTCTGTCTGTCTCACCACAATCTGTCTGTTTCCCTATCCGTTCTTCTGCCCGTCTCTCTAACCGATTGTCTATCTCTCTACACGTCTCTCTACACGTCTCGCTACTTGTCTCTATATTTCTTATATATATATTATACAGCCAATCTATTTCTCTAACCGTCTGTCTATCCGTCTAACTACTTGTTTGTCTAGCCGTGTCTCTATCCACTTCGCTACCAATTTGTCTATCTGTCTCACAACTTGTCTATCTGTCTCTCTACCCGTCTGGCTATACGCCTCTCTACCCATCTTCTTACCCATCTCCGTACCCATCTACTGTCTCTCTACTCGTCTGTATAGCCGTCTCACTATCCGTCTGTTTTTGTACCCGACTCGCTACCAATCTCATTATCCGTCAGCCTACTCGTCTCTGTACTCATCTCTGTACTCGTCTCTTTATCTACCACGCTACGCGTCTCACAGCCTTTCTCGCTACATTCCTGTCTACCGGTGTTGCTATCCGTCTCGTGACCCATTTCGCTACCCCTCTGTCAACCCTCTTTTTACCTTTCTCTCTAGCTGTCTGTCTATTCGTTTCGCTACCCGTCAGCCTACCTATGTCACTACTCGTCTGTCTACCCGTTTGTTTACTCGTCTTTCTACCTCTCGCCACCTCTTCCCAATATTTAAACAATTCATTTAATATACAGAAACCGTTTATCAGTTATTAAATGCAAACAGAAGTAATTTATCTAATAAGTGTAATCAGATGCAATTTTTTTTAAATACATACATAAACCTGAATAATAATTCATCAGTTTTGTGTTCATAGTTGTTTATATCATTTGACAGTAAATCTCAACTTCTTAAACCTGAATTGTCTCAAGCTTTTTAAAAAAACCACAAGGTCTGTATAACTGCAAAGTACCCTGAGGGCTATATTAGCTACATGTTATTAAGTTAAGTGACAGTTTCGTTATCGCGTTTGCAGCCAATTGCTTATGTCAGAAAGCGTGGCTTAACGCCATTTTAAATTCATTACTGTAACTTCTTTTATTTTATTTTTTTTTTTTTTTTGGGGGGGGGGGTAGGGGGGGGGAAGGGTTTCAAATATATACATTTAAATTAAAACTTTTGCCTCCATGCCATTAGTGTTGTTTGTATTATTAACTAATACCTTATACACCGAGCTTCATTTGAAACAAATGTAAAAGGATTCTTCTACAGTTTTCTTTAGGAGAAACTTTCGTAATTGGGCCCAAAGCCAATCGGAGCATTTAATACTATTATTGTAACTCTTATAGAGTTAAAACAATATTGTTGCTAGCTTTACTCTTGTTTGAGACCAGCCTTGCCTGTGTATCTGAATGGGGAAAAGTTTCCTATCCTATGTCGGTTGGCGAAAAAAAATTTAAATGGTGCCAAATGGTAGTTTTAGCACCTTACAAAATTTTTCAAGAGAGCGGTAAAACATGTTTTTCAATTATTTACAAACATACGTTTATTAAAGCATGTTTTTGCACCATCTTAAAAATTTAAGCACGATGCTAAAATAAAATTTTATCGCCATAGTGGATATTTTAATAAGTAATGAAAATACATAAACAACCTTATTTAACAAACCTAAGAGGCATTTTTGTGATAAATAATTGGGTACTTTTCGGTTAGCCGGGCGCCAGTGATATATGTACATATATAAATACATATGTATATACATATTTATGCATATATATACATATATTATGTATATATATGTGTGTATGTATATATATGTATACGTAGATATGTGTATGTGTGTATATATATACATATGTATATATCACTGGCGCCCGGCTAACCGAAAAGTACCAATAATTGTTTTTGTCAGGGGGGTAAATTGTAAACAATTAATAAACGGCTAGTAAATAATAAATAGCATTTAAAATCTAAAAATGGAGAAGTGGTCCGTATAAAAATGCAAAACATAACATTATACGCTTGATATATGTAAATCTTTTTTTATTTTTTAATATTTCCGAAGGCACAGATAAAAGGTAAAAATATCTTTTCCAAATGCCAAATAGAAGATATACAAAATAGAATGTCAAATATACAAAATATAAAAATATCTGCAAAAAAATATATTTACATAATACTACATCTGCAAAAAAATATATTTACATAATACTACATCTGCAAAAAAATATATTTACATAATACTACATCTGCAAAAAAATAAGATTTAGAAAAAGTAAGCCAAATCCTGCAGATCCCAACAATCACATCGAAAAACTTATCACCAAAAAAGAACTCGCCAAATCTTACGGCGCAGGAGATGAATTTTTCCCTCTGAATGCAGAATATTAGTTTTTTTCTTGTACGATGGGTGATTATAATATAATTGTTTCATTTAACATACTACATACCGTTTGATATATTGGTACTTTTATGTTATCGTTGCACAGTTGATAAATCGCCAAATATTGTTCCTATAACATTTTCATATTGAATTCATTTCATTTAAATATAAACCTTTCACTCATTTAATTTAAAATACATGCCTTTCATTAATCCCATTTAAAATGCTAAAAAGAGAAAAAAAAAGAAATAATGCCATAAATCGAAACCTTTTATTTAAACACCAAAGATTTTTTAAAATTATTATTTACACACGCGAAATAAAAAAAGCTGCTATTGCTGAGATTTGCGCCAAATCTCTAATACCAAGTCTACCACGTTATTGCGAGTTTTTTCTTTCTAACAGAAAAAAATACAGATTAATTTTCGATTTCTACTAAATTGAAATATATTTTATTGTGCTGAATATTAGTGCGTGCATATTTTTTGCTCCATGTACTCCATGAACTTTTCAATTCCGATTGTCTACGAAAATCTCCCGCCGGTGAAAATGACGTACGCACAAATTTGTCGTGACGTATGTACTTTAATTGTGCTTTTTTATCTATTTTTTTAATATAATTTCCAAACTGTTTGACATTTATTCTTGGTAATAAATAGACGTCGTTGTCACCTTTATAGGTACCTGCTGTAAAAATTTGAACGAAATCCGTTAAATATTTTTTGAGTTATGCTTGACGAAAGGTTTTAATATCCATCGTAGCTATATATGGGGCAAAGTAATACTGCGCTGTGTATGAGTCTTCGTTGCACTCAGACAATTACGATCGTAATAATATTTAATACAATCCAAAAAAAAAAATACGTCCAGGATTTCGCTTTTATGACAATACTTTTTATTTTTAAAATACATTAAATCGATTCAATAATTTGTTAAATTAATACTATGCAATTTAAAAATACATTTCGAAATTATACTTTTTGTTTATATTATTGCTCCGTTTATCGAATTATTGCGTACAGAATTACGTATCGTAAGCGAAAAAGACGAAAAAATTTTAATAAAAAATACGTTGAGTCTTCTCAAAATATCTCATCTCTTGTTTGAATTTTATTGTGCTCTGCAATTTTTTTTTCATTTTCTTTGAACAAAAAAAAAAAAATAATACAAGCTACTTAAATGCATGCATGTTTATGTATTGCTTTGCAATACCTATTATTCTCGTAAGTTAATCAGACAATGCTGAAACTATTTGAATGTTTCATAAAAGAGAAAATAGGCGCAGAAGTAAATTTAATTATTCTATTTGCATTTCAAGCTTTCGAATTATTTATTAATTTTGATGATTTTATTTTAAATAAGGACATAAATTTATATTTGATTAAATATCGACTTTAGTTGAAAACGGGAGAAAATGCTGTCTAGCGTCTCAGAACAAACGAGAAAGGCATTTGTTATGAGAGAACTCTTTTAATTATTTTTGAAATGTAATTTAATAAAAGACTTTCGTTTGAGTGTGTGCTCATTTTTCGTTAAAATATTATTGAGATTATAAATCATAAGGACGCTTGATCTCCTATAAGACCGCTCACATTTGAGAAATACTAAAAGATATAATAAATTGTCTTATCAGACTGAGACTTGCTCCAGAAGATTTGTCAAAAATTTTGACTTGTCAAATCAAATTTTTTGTGGCAATAGTCAAAAAAAGAAAAAAAAATCTCAAAGAGTAAGTAAGTTCGTATTTCAAAAACTCATACCATTTTAACATATTATCATGTGAGATTGCGGTTTAATTTATAATACTAGACAAAAATGTGGAAAATATGTGTGATTTTAAAATGTGTGTCTTTTTAGTAACAAAAAGAAAACAAGAAACAAAAATCAGCGTCAAGCATAGATTAACATTTTCCAACATATTTATAATACTGTAACAAAACTTGGTTTTGGAATGATTTTGGAAGAATGGTTTTGGAAAACACATAACACATTTGAAAAACAAATTGCAGCAGTTGCCGTCTATTGTCAGAAAAATATCCGAATTCTTTTTTGCAACTCTGGTTATGGTCTATAGATTTCCATATAAATTACATAGCAGGCAAAAATTTAGTTAGGACACTCATAATACAGTTGAAATTTCCCCTTTTGCAATTTCCGTCAATGAACGGAAATGGACTCGATTTTTTTGTGCAGCTCTGTAAAGGATCTATAGAATTTATACACACAAAAAAATTTGCAAAAATATATATAAATTAAAAACTAATACCGCAATTCAAAACGCATTCTCAGAATTTATTACTCATAGACAGTACTGCAACCGAATCCTTTTATGTGTCCCTGTAAATCATAGGTTCCCAACCTTTTCTGGACCACCGCCCCTTTACAAGAAAAACTTTCAAACTCCTCTCTTCCATAATAGTTATTTATACCAAACATTAAAATACTGTTCCATATAAAATGTTCTTATAAAAACTTATTTGATCTGTCTTTCTATCTATTACTAAAAATTACATTGTAGAAATTAATTAAAATGTCATTAATTAAAACGCAATGTAGTAAAACATTATTTATTAAAAACTAAAAATAAACTCAAAATCCATAAAAAATAAAACTAATAATGATGTGGTTGAGGGTGGTGGATTTTTAGAATTTGTTAATGTCTGGTTCCAGTTTCATTAACATCAGGAACAAATTTCAGGTTCAGTGATACGATGAAGGATGAGCAAGTAAAAATTTCTGTACTCTTTCCCACAATCTAGGGTAAAGAGCTGGTATTGATTTTTGAAGCCAGAATTATTGCTATCCATTTCTGAAATTTACTTTTAGTTCTTTGTTAGACTTCTATGAGTTTCTCTTCTAAATTTGATGATTCATTTGATAATTTTTTTGTATCTGCATTTGTGAAAGGATCTAAAACCCATTTCAGTATATTCATGTTTAAAATATCCTGAAATTGTAACGTAAAATCAGCATGAAGAACATGCAAGTGTTGTCAGTAAGTAAGTAAATCTTGCTGTTTTGCAGAAACTTCTGATAATGTGGCAAAGAGGCTGTATTCATCTCTAACTAAATTTTGTTTGAACAGAAGTTTTCCCATTAAAGGAGCTATGGCGTTTTTTTTTTTTGCTTTAATTCAATTCAATTCATCACCTTGCAATTATAAATTGACTTCCTTAAATATTCTAAACGAGGCTGTTAAATAAGCGATGTCACTTTTGGATGTAATCAGGTTTTCGCGCAGAGTTTCGTATCTGTTTTCAAATCAGTCCAGTACTGGGTCAAATAGATTGAAAAAACGATTCAGACAAATACTTTTTCAGAGCCAACGAACTTCTGCGTGCAGCAGCAAGCGATTGTAATTTTCGCCATTTTCACTACAAAGCTAGCCAAATAATCTGTCATGCAATGGATTGCTTTAATCTTATTGACTGCTCTAATAACGTAATGAAATGACGTATGCAAGCGTTTATTGAGATTATTTTGCAACGAAATGCTGACGATGAATAGCACAATGTATACACCGAGTACATTTGGTACTGCTTGTTTCAAATGCACTATGAATTCCTTAAATCGCTCCGTCAATACTGGAGCTTCATCAGTAGCAGATGATAAAATATTACGAGCAGGAATTTATTTCTCATGAAAAAACGTGTTGATCGTATTAAATATCAATTCTTCCTTTCAATCCTTCCCTCAGTATCAGTTTCCAAATTTTTAGCAAATAATAACTCTTGACTATTCTTTCCTTATTTTATGAATCGAACGTATGATAAGAATAGTGCTTCGTTATTTGGTAGAGTTGATTCATCGAGTTGAATAGAAAATATGCAAGTCTTTAAGTAATAGCATAATGATACTTCAACGTCTTTACCAATTTTATCTACTCTTCTTTGCACCGAATTCTTAATCAGAGGAATCATTCTGATGATATCTGATAGCGTCTTATGACGAAGAACAGCTTTTATTACCTCTTTGTCTGCCGGCAAAATTAATTCCTCGCCAATTGTGTGTGATTTTCCGGCTTTTGGGATTAATAATGAAATATTATACGAGGCTCGTAGTTCGTTATCTTGTTTAGAAGACGACTGAAAAAAAATTGATATAGTTTTTTAAATATTTGTAGCTAAATATTTTTCTTTAATTCCGTGCAAATAGGATACGTCTTTGTCCTTTTTATCAGCATGCATTTTATTTAAATGTTCTTGTAGCCTAGGCTTCATGGCATCACTTGAGAAAAATGTTTGGAAAATTAAACATATACGTAATGATTGATTTGTAGGAGGATGCATAAATCCATATTTCAAATACTCATTACTATACTGCCGGCATTGCTTCTTAGATTCAAATATTTTGAAGTAAAAAATTTGCCCGGTTTAGGTTTCAAAAAATTAAATTTTTAGCAGATTTATAGATAGTTATAAAAATAATAGCTATAATGACTTCTATCACTTTCACTCACAATAAACGAATCTCGTGTGCACATTCAAACTACAGGTTCGTTTGGAAATCTCTGTATATGCATGTGTCGCCATCTCTCAGATATTTTTTAAAATATTGGTTGGTAAAATAAAGCAATTCAGTTTCAAACATTTAGCAAACCTAATATAGCAAATTTTGCGCTCCAATTTTTGAATTTTTAACAATTTTGAGTTTGCATCATTTTCTTGACATTAATGAATGAAATGCGGTTACAATGTTTTAGCCCGATATAATAAAATTTTGTCCTCCACGAGTTTTGGTGTTTTTTCGTGTTCCATGGCGATTTTTTCACATTCATCAAAGGAATTTGATTTGGGACATACATCTCTAGATTCGTTTTTATAGATTTTCATTTAAAAGTATAATTAAAATTTTTATCACGGGCCCCAGTAAAGTTGAGGGAAGGGGTCAGCTAGTTTTATTATATTAATTTTCTAAATACGTAGGTACATCACGCCGCCCCCCTTGACTGTCTTAACGCTCCCCATTTGCCTCTGGACCCGTTACCACCCCTTATGGAAGGCTACAGTTCCTACTGTGGGTGGAACCACACCCATTGGAAACATATGCTGTAAATGAACGAGAAATGATCTGCTAACCATATCCTATAATAAGAATCTTAAGCTAAGTAGTGCATCTGAGTGATGTATATCAGTTTCAGTGTGTTTAAAATGGTGCAGCATCATTAATATACACTGCAAGCGATTTTTCGCCATAGACCATAATGTATCGATTACTTTTGTGTGCCTCTGTAAACGAACTATAAAGGCTACACCTTCTATTTTCAATACCAAACATGCCATGGTAATCATAATTAGCATATATCTACATGGAAATCCGGATATATTTACGTTGAGCCGGATATATGTTGAGCGGACAGACAGGATATACAAATCGAATTAATAAACACTTGTCAGTATGTTGGAAATCGTTAAAAATAGTTTAGAAAATAAGTCCACTAATCCCATAGCCCCGTTATTCCAGAAGTCTATTGACATTAAAAAAAAATCTGAATAATATAACAAATTGTCTTATCAGAGTGCGGTTTGCACCATAAGGCTTGGAAAATGGTTGAAAATTTTGTTGTAAAAAATAGTTTAAAAACAAAATTGAACTAGTTTTTTTCACTAAATGAAAGTAAGCTTTGACAATTTTGTGATGCAATGCATACTACAATAAGACAATTTGTTATTTTTTAAAATAATTGTTTTGAAAAGGTGAACGAACTTACGGAACACTCTGTATATAAATGTTTTTATATAAATTTTAAAGTTTGTTAGAATGTTTTACGTTTGTGTTTCAGGTGATTTTACAAGGCATTTAATTATATATGAATATGAGCGAATCGGATTCATGTGAAGGACAATGACCGTTACGCGACAGTTTGGCATACGAAACATATGATAATCCGTATGTGATAGTGCGGCACTAGTTTTCATAAATGCGTATACTGCATATTCTATCTCATAGATTATGTTTGCGTATATCCAGAAGTGCAATACTGACAGGTGATGTTGAAAATTTACCAATCCTGAACAGTCACGTTTTATCTTGTTAGATAAACAAATAATTTTTAACAAAAACATTCGACTTTTAAGAACTGTTACTTATCTTTCTAGTTGTATTGTGAACCACATTATATTCCGGCCTGGGCCGGAGAATATCGAACCAAAGACGAAAGGTTTTTTTGAAGTCATTCTGAAACCCATTCCAAACTCAAAGCACTTCAACTCCATATTTTAATGAAATTGTAAAACAATAATCTTTAGTTATATTTCCCTTATCAATTATATCTTTCTTTATAATAAAAAATCGTGCATATACATATCTTTCCAGCACATACATATGTATAGTACACATACATATGTATAGCGTCTCTCCGCGCTGTAACTTTCGAAAATATCATCAATTGCCACGCCAGTGACATGTAAAACTGAGGTTGCCTATGGGACATTTCCTAGTGAAGATGGAGTGTGTAATATTTATAGGTCGTTTTAAGGAATTCGTAAAATAACTCCCTTTCTTCCGTTTGTCTATGGGGAAAATTACATTCAGTGTATTTTAATGATGTTGCATTACTTAAAATATAATGAAATAATAATAATATAGTATATTTTTTCAAAATCATAAAAAAAACTAATATATATATATATATATATAAATATGTGATACGCATTACTAAGCAGGGTTGCCACTTTGAACCTATTCAGATGCTCAGAATTCATAACAGAATTTCCGAACAATAAATTTTGCTTTATTTAATGACAGTTATTAAGTGATTACATAAAGTAAAAATCCTTCTTTCGGACTTTCTGGTATGAATTCGGAATTTCTGAATAAAAAAGATTGCCAAACTTCAACCCTGTTACTAAGATACATTACAAAATGTTTTTTTTATTGAATATAGAGTATTTATAATATTCGTCATTTACAGGAACACAAAAAAAAATGATTTCATTACAACACTATCTGTTAGAGAAAATTGCTGGAAGTGCGTTGTCAGTTGTAGTATATTTTTTGTAGTGCATTAATTGTTGTATTATGAAATATATAGATCATATACAGTGCTTAACAATAAAATTTGGATATTTAACCGTCTATGGGCGGTAATTGCTACGTTTTAAACTGCGTTAAAAAAATTCAGATTTTTTTTATTTAGATATCGTCTTTCTCTGTATAAAAAGGTGATGTTTCGTTATAATAATATTGCTTTCAATTAATATTCTATAAAAGTTTGAATGTGTTTCATAATCTGTGCTTGCCATGTGATTTAATTTCTTCTTACTATATATTTTTTTATATTTTCTAAAACCTGCTTAAATATAATTTCCGATTTATGATGGATAGCGGTAAAGTTTATAAAAAAGAATAAACAAATAAATAAATATGAATATCTATATTTAAAACGATATTGTAACTAACGTTCTGGATACTTCTTTTCCTTCTATGCGACATGGTTGATTTTACTTCAATGATACACATAACTATAACTAACAGCTGTTTATAAAACTAATTAGCAAATTCTTTCAAAATATTTTCCTAATTGAAATTCTTTACGAAAAAGCCACATTTCACATGATAATTCTCTTGTGCTGAATTAATTTTCTAATTATGAAAATAAGAAAAAAAATGAAAAATTGAACAGTGAGCCGGTGAGATGTCTGAAGGTCATGACAAATCTGAAAAATTCTAAGATTCCAAAAACGTTTTTTTTTTTTCGTTTATAAACTAACTACATTTTATAAATATATCCAATAAATTAAAACAATAAACAGTATTCATTCACTTTAGGGAATAGCAGATAATTTGACTCAGTATTTTAAGTTATAAAAATTAATCACAATACACAAATCAACAATGGATATAGTCTTTTTATACAGAGATTTTTAGTCCTGCATATAATTCAACTCACAAAGAAGATGAGAGTATTACTATGAACACCTCAGGCTATATTAATTACATATATTTAAGTATTTGTTTAATTACAATTATGCTTAAATTATCCATTTAGACATATATGCTACATTCGGTTGTTAGAGTTAAACAGTATCTTATGAGAAAATAAAATTATTTACTCTTGATTAAACTATTCTTATTAGTAGAAGAGTTTTTACAGGTATCCATCTTTATGGGCATAAATTAATTACATGATGTCACTCGGCATAAATGTGAATAAAATTAGTTATTCGTCATTCGCATTTTATACCTTAAAGGTAATAGTTTTTGCAAAAGCATGTGTTAATTAAATAACATGTTGCTATTGATTTAATTAGCTCCGCATTATGAAGTTACTTGTCGCTATAACAACTTGACGAGAAGCAGATAATTGTATTTGTTCCGAATTTATTTACATTTTCGTGACTCTGTAATCCATTTTGATATTTAGGCAAATTAAAATAATAGAAGCAATAATCATTTTAAGTGTAACTTTTTAAGAAACGCAAACGAGATAAAATGGGGCTTATATTTCGGAAATGAGTTTTTGGAATATGTATATACGCAAAAATGATTTTTTTCTATAACCAAAAGTTATTCTAATATTTTTTTTCTGTTTTCTTAAGAGCTGAAAGACTATTTTCTCGTAATTAGTAAAATGAAGGTAAATAACTGCATTTAAAAGTGCATAGAATTCTATTATTAGAAAATACATTGTAGCAATGGGAAATGAAATAAAATATGATGTGGTAGACATTTAAAAATAGCGAGTGATATAGTTAATGTATTCCCCACTGGATAAATATATGTATGCTTGTACACACACAAACACGCAAATATACATAGAGTATGTCAAAAGTACGTTACAACGTTGAATGTAAATGAAAAAAATAAACAAGTGATGATAAAATATTCCAGTTTTCACGGCATCAGAGAGAGAATGGTTTTTTTTAATTAAAAAAACGAGTTTATACAAAAGTCACTGTTACAGGGCGCTTACCTGAAATGTAAAGCAGATGCATGCATATGAATCTTTTAATAAAGTACTATGAAAAGGAAAAAAGTAATAAGATAGCGTCTGACGAACTGCAGTATCCAATGAATTGAAATGAGCCATTTTCTGGTCTTGAGTCATTTCGTCTTGCAAAATTTTCGCAGCTCTTGTGTTAATGATTCGTCTTTCATGCAATAAAGCTTAATAATCAATGCTTAATCTAGTAACGATATCATAATATTGGAAAAGAAAGAAGGATTCGCGTGCATCCAGGGGTTTTATTGACAGCCTCATTAGTACAAATGTACGTCACACATTACACGTCTTCTCAGGGTGATTTTTAGAGCTACAACATTATTACGTTACTAAAGGAAATCCGATAACTCACTGATCGCATTCGTACAAAATGTAATTTTTAATCTTTATTTGTTCTTTTAAAATGAATTTTTTCTAAGGTGAAATGAACTTTTAATGCACCCGGTATATACAGGGTGATTAGAAAATGAGTATACATTTGAAAAATTAATAATTCACGGAATAATGTAGGTAGAGAGGTAAAAATTGCCACACATGCTTGGAATGACATGGGGTTTTATTGTAACCACACAAAAAAAAGGTTTAAAAAAAAGGCCGACAGATGGCACTGAACAGCAAAACGTCAGTGACTCTACCTGAGAATCGTGTATAAAAGGAGCTGTAATGAGAGAGAGAATCAGATGCACCAGCAATCGCAGCATGTTGATGTTACCAGAAAAGGCAATGTTAGTGAAGCTCTACTATCAAAATGGGGAATCTGCCGCGATCGGCCGACATCAATAGACATGCTAAAAGACAACATCCAACTCTAATTTCTCACCATAACTACAGATATGCTGCACAGTGCTGTGCACAACATTGTCCCTCGGCTACAGCTATTGTTGTATATCTGTTGCGGGATGATGGTGGACATGTTGAGCATTCGTTCTGAAGAACATCGTTTTGGCTTTGTCATAATTTGTTATGCTAATTATTGCTTTTCTTATCACACGAAGCGCCATCTGTCGGTCATTTTATGAACTGTTTCGTGGATACAATAAAACCCCATGTCATTTCAAGCATGTATGTCAATTTTTACCTCTCTACCTACATTATTCCGTGAATTATTAATTTTTCAAATGTATACTCATTTTCTGATCACCCTGTAAATGCAAGTATATACGGTGTGTCCGAAAAGTCTGGAAACAGTCGAATAACTCGAGAAATATACATCGGATTGAAAAACGGAAAATATGTGTTCAATATTTTTGAAAAATCTGTTTAATGATTTCAAATTTTAATCCCCCCCCAGCTCTGCCCCCTGTGGAAAAAAGGAGCAACATTGAAATGTTAAATAACCCCCCCCCCCCCGTTTTTTATTGCAGATTCGGATTCTACTTGAAAAAATACGTAACTTTTGTATTTAACATTTCCTTCGGAAAATCGTAGATTGCGCTGTAATCGAGTAAAATGGAGTGAAAATCTTTTCCATTGAAAAGTCTGGAAACGGTCGAATAAATCGAGAGATATACATCGGATTGAAAAACAGAAAATATGTGTTCAATAATTTTGAAAAATATATTTAAGGATATCAAAGTTCCTTTGCCCAATTCTGCCCCCCGGGGGGAAAAAAGGGAGTGGGTAGCTTTCTATTCTTATGTGGTAACCGCCTTTTTTATTGCAGATTCGGATTCTACTTGAAAAAATACGTATATTTCGTATTTAACATTTTCTTCAGAAAATCGTAGATGGCGCTGTAATCAATAAAAATGCAGTGAGAATCGTTTCCATTGAAAAGTCTGTAAACGGTCGAATAACTCGAAAAATATACATCGGATTGAAAAATGGAAAAATGCATGTTAAATATTTTTGAAAAATCTATTTAGAGATTTCAAAGTTGTCATTTTTCTAAAATATTGAAAACGTATTTTTCCGTTTTTCAATCCGATGTATATTTCTTGAGTTATTTGAACACAAAGTTAATTTTAACCGAGTATAGCTCGGTCTTTCCCGCTGGGGATCGATAATTGCTGGAAGTGCATTTATCAGGTGTGGTATGCTAATTTTTAATTCTATAGATCATAGGTACATGAATTCATAGGAATGAATTGGCGAATACGGTCAACAATTGGTGGAAATGAATTTTTACTGCTTTATACGTTTTATAAATTGTTTATCTATGTATCTAATTTTATTGTATAAAAAATTAAATTTCTTCTCAATATTCTGTCGGTGATGGAATGTGTTTCATAAACTACGCTTGATGCATGAATTTTTGTACTCGTATTTCTTCTTGATTGATTTAACATTAGTAGTAAAGTAAATTTCCGTTTAACTATAGCAGCTATTTATTCTTTTTTAAAAAACAATCAAAAAAACCTTCTGTTAATCGTGATTTTTTTAACCATATTTTGCAAAATTACATTGAAAGTGATTTCTTCAATATATTTTTTAATTTAACGAATGTAATAGGCAGAACGTGACGAACATTGGATGTATGCTTAATTTTTTTTTTCGCATTTTATTTAGGATGATTCCAGTTCAGTTGGCTAGAAAATATTTACATTATTTTAAAAAATGATGAATAAATATTTTCTTTATCCGCTGAAAGAATTTGAAACATTGTTTAAAAATCAGAAAAAGTATTTACTCTTTCATGAAGAGATACAGAAGAATCTATTGATTAAATCATTAAATTCTTCCACTCTTTGGATATGAACCCTTAAAAGGTATTTTTATGCTTCATAGAAAAGAGTCAGAAATAAATAGAGTATTAAACATGATAAATTTTGAGGAAAAAAGTGTATCCTTAGTCTTTGCAAATTGTACATATTTGTTGTTAAAAGATAAGACACGGATTTCAAATTTACGCTTTTGAAATATATGATATTTTCTAATTTTCTCTCAAGTTGTTACAACGAAAATTATTCGTTAATATTTAAAAATAAGTAAAAAAAAGCGAAATATTTACAGTCTATATTTAATAAATATAATTTAGATAATTTTCCAAGCGTCATTTTAACAACTATGTATCTATTAATTAGTAATTCTTCCACTCTCTGTATGCGAATCTTTTAAAAATATTTTTATGTTTTACAGATTAAAAAAATATATATGTATACTTCATATTTGGTAAATATTAATTTATAAAAATACACTCACACTTGAAATTTTCAATTTTAACAATGGGTGTTAGAATTTTCAGTTAGAATTTTTGATATAAAATGTATTTACAGTAATACAAACAGAATTGATTTGGTAAATTTAAAATGTTTAATTTTCTAGTAGTAAAATTATATTTATAAGCAAAAGAAGGTAATTTAAATTAACACTTTAAATATCATTCAAAATAGTGATAAGCAGAAATTATCGTAGTTAGAGAAATAAAATCTGAAGCTATGCCATTATCTAATTTCAGATTTCTAACTTATACGAACTTTGAATTTATCTGCATTATCTTAGTTTTGTTGATAAGCAGAACAATTATTGGAACACTTAGAAATTTTAGTTCTGAACAATAGGGTTGGTCGAAAAAAACATTTTCTAGTTTTTTGATTCGCTATGGAAAACTTGCCTCTATTGTAGCTTAGTAAAATTCAAAAATAAAATAAATATATACTTACGTCTAGCGAAAGCGCATCGGCCCTAAAATTTGTGAAAATATACGAATTTTATAATTTTTTTAAGAGGCGTGGGGAACAAATTTGTGTTTGTTTTTTGATTAGCTATACCACGAAAAACGAATTTCTGGAGCATATTATTAAAATTCAAAAGCAAAATAATTTTTTTCATCTGCTCTAAAATTCTTGTAAATATATGATTTTTATCATTTTTCAAATAAATGAAAATAAATAAAATAACTTCTATAACAGATAGGTATAGATATAGTTTAGTAAAACGAAGTATAGGAATGATAAATAAATAAATAAAAAATACATTTTACAATTTATTAGTAGCGTATTACGTTTAAAAACATTTTTTTTTTTAAATTCACGAATTTTCACTGTAACCAAAAAATATTTTTCTGACTGTGTAAATATTCCGTTTGTAATGAAATATAATCCTTTATTAGTCTTCACTTTCTTTTGGTAGTTTCAAATAAGATTTGTTTGAAATTCTAGGCATTGACGATCTTGAGAAAATTGTTGTTCTTATGCAACCATCGCTGGAATTGGAGCCGTCGATTTTTTGTGACGTCTCGCTTAACTACCTTGAGTGGGAATGTGAGCCAGGATCACGAACACATAAATCTTCAGAACAGCTGTCTGATTTTATTGAAAAACTTCTGTGCAGCAGGTACTGCTGATCTTTGCTTAAAATTTGCCTGTGAATTTATGGAATATCACACTCAACAGTGTCAAACTTTACCACTGGGAGTTTCTCATATTTAGTAAGCTGTGTGCCAATCAAACCAAGAAATGAATTTGATCCAGTCGTTTCACAATCAAAAGTTTGAAACAAATACCTGAATGGCTATTTATTGAAATATAAGAGGCACACCTCCCACTGTGGTGGTTTTTTAACTTGTTCTTCAAGTGTGAGAATAACACCGGTCTTCCACCCCGTATTAGTAAAGGTGCCATCACATCAAATTACGCCAAGTTTTGAGGAGAAAATCCAGCTTCAGTCAAATAAAAAAGAATGCTATTGGCAATGTTTTAAGCAGACCCAGAAGAGAGTGAAACATGACCAATGTACACAAATCAACAGTACATACTGGACTACTTCTGCAATAAAATCTGTCAGCTGTTTTGAAGATTTATCTGAAAGTCAGCCTTGAGCCCTTTCCCACTGAAGATGGTTAAGAACGGCGAACAGAGTTGTTCGATTGTATTCAAGTATTGAAAACCCAACAGACGAACACAAGATCTTAGTTTATTTTCTCTTAAAGTCATATATACCTGTGGGGTTTCATATTTTAAAAAAAAGTAAATGCTTAACAAATGGACCAGAACATGTATCTGAAGTTAAAATCTCTCCAAGATTCCTGTCCGAAAACTTGCTGAAAGTCCTTTACCCAGTAATTGAGAGAAACGCATTTATTGTTCATCCAGAAAGCTTGCTTGTGAATATTATAGTAGATAAAAGGAATCATATAAGAGAGTTAGATTTCAGAAGAAATTTAAAGGTTAGAAACTTAGCTTCTAAAGGAAGCTTAGCTCCTAAAAGCAGTAGAGCGATGCGTGAAGCTGGTAACCCAGGTGTCACAAAAAGTCGTCGGCTCCAATTTCGGGGATGGTTTAATAAGAACTACACTTATCTCAAGATCATCAATGCCTAGTTTTCCATGCAAATCTTATTTCAAATTACCAAAAGAAAGTAAAGACAAGTAAAGAACTATATTTCATTACAAACTGAAATTTTACACAATCAGAAAAATAATTTTTGGTTTCAATGGAAATTTGTCAATTTAATAAACGTTATAAGCTACTAACATCTTAAAATGTATAATTTATCATTTATTTATCATTCGTATACTTTGTTCTACTGAAATATGTATATATCTACATTTTATAGACGTTATTCGATTCATTTCCATTTATTAGACAAATGATAACAATAGTAAATTTTCGCAAATATTAGGGCCGATGCGCTACCGCCAGACGTAAAAATTTATTTATTTTGTTTTTGTATTTTATTAAGCTACTCTAGAGCCAAGTTTTCGTGGTATAGCAAATCGAAACACGCAAAAAAAAAAATGGCTCACCCTACTGAACAATCTAAATCTAAATCATTTCTAATAAGTTACTTCAATTTTCTTATTTATCGCAAATATAGAATCATGAATAACTATTTTGAGACACTCTATTTTAATAAACTAGATTTGACCAATGATTTGGCAACAAGGATTATTTATCAAAATCAAAGGAATTTAACATATTTTTAGATGTAACATTTTTGTCCTTTGCAAATTAACGTGTTCTTGGCTAAAAAGGGTGAAAAGAAAATATTAAAGGATTAAAGAAACATTGTTTGGTATGGTTGAAAATCAAATGTGATTTAAACTGTTATTGTCTGCTACTTAGAGTTTTACAGAAAGATATATTTCATAGTTCAAAGTGTTAATGTCTTTTTCAATATGAAACAACAGTTATAAATGTAACAATATTTTACACTCTAAAGTTTGAAGAATCAAATGTAATGGAATGTCTCTAGCGATAAAATTGACGAAACGTTTTTAATATTTAACCCCTTAAGCACCATATTCAATTTAGTGATTGTATGCTGAATACCAGCTATGTTAAATTTTGTCAAAAATACAAAAAAAATTCGAAAATACAAAATTCATACCGGAAATTCTAAAAAAAAATAATTTTAATTTACGCAATCACGAAAAGTCTGTCATTATATAAAACACAAATTACTACTATAACTTTCTGGTATGAATTCAAAATTTTAAATTTTAAAAACGGCCAAACTGGCAACCTGGACATATGTCCTGGTATTACAGATAGAGGTTTTCATGACGTACGCAGGTGCGTCGTGGTGCTTAAGGAGTTAATATGCCAAAGGATCTACTAAGGACCCCAGAATGTCATTTTTGTGATCCTGCTCTGTCTATAAGAACTATTTTACTCTCGATTTTTCTATGTGTCCAGAAGCGGATTAACATACATAATGTAAATATTTTACATATAAACTGTTCTACAAAATTAACGTAAAAAAATACAGTGTGGTCCCACTAGGATCCCACTTGGTATACTACACTACAAATTTTGAATGTTTTTATCCTTGTTCTTTGCAAATTCGGAAGGTTGTAAATATTGAAAAATGACTCGTAAAGGACTGCCAGAAGATGAAATTCGTCAGCTGATGAATGACAGTGATTTGAGTGGAAAATGTCTTGAGCGAATCTGATGAGGAATATTTTTCACCAATGGATGTGTCGGAATCTGAAGACAATCTTGAAGTGAATTCTGAAGAAAGTGACATTGCTAGCGCATCAACTGATGATAATTCGGATGAAGATGAAGCGTTCATTGCAAAATCAGGAAAGTATGAAGAAGTTCCGTGCCCCCGGTTACTCGGCGTCAATAGTGTAACATTGTCAGAGGAACAACTGGGCCAACGTCCTAAACTGGCGAGCGACAACAAAATTCAAAGTTTCAAATTCGTTCAACTTATTTCTTGATCATAAAATTGTTGATACTACATGCACTTTCACCAATGCTGAAGTGTCACGTGTTTTTCAACATGTGAATGCAAATGCTGTTCCGAAAAACAGAATAAGAATTTGGGCATATGTAGTTCCTGTTGAAATAAGAACTTTTTTGGCGTACTACTGACCTTCAGAAACAGAAAAAACAAAATTTTGGTAATTTACCCTTCAAAAGGTTATAATTTAGCGTTAAACATGGGGGATGTCTTCAGAAAACCCCAGCTTTGTAAAGTTCGTTGACAAGGTATGCTTGATATATTAAAGGTTAACACATTGAGTTATATAATTAAGCGAAATAATTCAACGTTTATATATGTAATTGATTATTATTTACTTTATAATATTTCTTAAGCATCTTTTGTAATACTTATTTTAATTTTTTTAACTTGTTGAATGATGGAAATATTTGTAAATGTTTGCACCCTTAAATTATCTCCATATAAAGTATACTCAAACTAGTACGTTTTTCAAAATTTTGCAATATTTAATGTTTTTTTTTTTTTTTTTTTTTTTTTTTTTTTTTTTTTTAACCGCCTTGAGCTTTAATATACTTATTTATTTATGTATTACTTAAAATGGAAAGCTACCAATATAGGCTTAACGATGTTTAGTTCCATAGTGGCCTTAGTTTGGTTATTATTCTTTGTTAATCTATCCTTTGAAATTTAGCAGATCTCTATCTGGCTATCTTTCTGTCGGTCTTTGTGTATGTAATATATAAGCATGTTGTTCATGTTTTAATCTGTTTCTCAGCTTCATTTCTAATCTTCCATGCCAGGAACTCATAAATACTAGAACTTCTGTATGTTTATAAGTTTGTAAATCACCAGAAAACGAAATAAAGTTCAGTCTATAAAAGTTCCAAATTGTTTTATTCTTTACCAGAAGACATAGTAATCGCTTTTTCACACCTCTCTCATAGGTAATCTTCATTCACAAATCTCTCTCTATATATATATTCTCTTCAACAAAGAGAAACATTCCGTTCAAAATAATGTACGACTATCAACCACATAGAGGTTCAATAGTTAAATATTAAGCCCAAACACAATACAATAGCCATTTATCTATTAGGGTTAATCACCATAAGATTAAATTTAATGTAAGAAGAAAAGTTTATCAAAACTAATTAAATTTCGGTCACAATGTTTTCTGATGTAGAAACACAGTGAAAGGAAATTCCGTTCTACGTGTTCTACATTTTACGATTTAAACACATTATTAAAGACCAATTCTTGGCTGCAAATTCCTCTCAAATGCCTATATTTCTTATCATTCAGTTACAAGGATCTTTGTTTTAGTATAGTTAACAAATCTGCAAGATATTAAACACGATATCAATTACAAAATATTAATTCAATACACACTAACAAAAAACACTAAGAAAATGAGAGGATATTTGTTTAACATAGCTAATTTGAACATTTCTTAAGCTAACACGATTGTAACGCCGCCAACCACTGAAATTGACCAAATATTCGCTTCTCTAACCATTCGTCCACTTTTAAACTCTGCATAAAGATAAAAAAAAAGAAGAATTTAGAGAAAATTAATGTAGTATCTAATTAACATATTTCCATTACAACTATGGAACACTAATTCAATTCAAAAGATAAAAAAATCATTATATCTGGTAAACAAACCTTTCAAATTAATCACACGATCAGTACTTTTTAAGCAAAATATATAAATGAAAAAAAAAAAAATTACCTGTAAAATAAATACATTTTATTTCTCGTAATTTTTCAGGTACTGTTCTTTTAAAATATTTTCCTTTTTTACTTTACTTTAAATTATAGAAACAGATATACTTTGAAAATTAACTAAAAATGAATTTCTTTTATTTTACGTTTCCATATAAAGAACAAGTAATAATTAGAGAATAATATGCTTTCAGTTTTTTTTTTAAATTTTTAAATCCCTACTTATTTTTCTTAATTTCGTTGCTTTTGTTTTAAGTCATTACACAATGTGAAACGATGCGTTTTGATATTAAATATGCATTTTGTTAAGGGAAATGTAATTAATACATTCTTAGTGTTTTTTTTAATACAAAAAAAAATGCTTCTTTTAATTCATCAGTAAGAAATAAAACGGAATTTGAATTTTTTTTTAGAAAATGTTAATTTTTATTCTGTTTGATCTAAATTTCTTCTATTTAATATATACAAAAGATTAAAAAGGAGGTATTTTAATTAATTAAAAATTGTATTTTACGAAATATTAATTGAATTTTAAATTGTGGTATTTAATTTATGCGTATTTCAAAGAATAGTGATGGAAAATTCTTTCATTCTTTATTATATATATTTATATAAAGTAAGTGTAATTTATACATGAATATTAACAAATTTGATCACTATGTATTTTTTTTTTCATTTTATTGATCAAAATACAAGTAATAAAAGACCTGATAAGTTTTGAAAAATATTCAAGATATTAGTGAAACTTTTGGAACAAATCATTATTTTCATCACTTCTCCCTGTACACTAACAAGAATATGAGACATTCATTCAACAGATACAAATATGATGACATGAACACAGTCTCAAAATCTTATTATTTGAACTCGAGTCTTCAATCGTTACTATAAACAATCAGTCACCATATAAAACTACCCGTAAGGCATGGTGACGTCACGGCGACGTCACTGCGAAGTCACACTGTGACTTTGTGACCGTCGTCGTGACGTCAAGTGACGTCGATGTGAAGTCATTGTGACCTAAATGTGAGGTCGTTATGGCCGTTTTCAAAGCTTTCTGTGACCTCACAATGTGACTACTTTGTGAAGTCACGGTGTGACAAATTTGTGAAGAATGTGACATTTGTGACGATTTTGTCTTTAACTTTGTGAAGCAGATATGACATCAGTGACGATGTTGTGAATTCACCCTGTGACTAATTTATAAAAAGTGTGTCGTTTGTGACGATTTTGCCATTAATTCTATGACGAACCCATTTGGGTCCTGTCCGGTGCTGGATGATTTGAATTTATTAAAACCCGACCCAAAAAGTTAGTTGTATTTATTTTACTCTGCATTGGATTTTAGGTAGATTTCGTAAGAGATACTACCTATTTCATTCTCCTCTAGGTTGGAATTTCTGGAAACAATTTTCAGATCTACACCGATCATGACTCCCAGAACCCAAAACCACCCCACCCCCAGTTCAAAACTTTATATTATATATATATATATATATATATATATATATATATATATATATATATATATATATATATATATATATATATATATATATATATATATATATATATATATATATGTCACTTTTTTATGGACACGATAACTTCAAAAATTCTGCACAAATATCTTCCAAACTGATACACAAAATCAAGGTGAATAAAATCTCGGTCAAGTTCGTTAATGGGTAAAATCGAACCAAGGTGGGGAAATAGGGGGGGGGGGGGGGGGGCTTTTTGTGAAAACAGAAAATTCCCCATAACTTCTTAATTGTGATACGTATCGAATCCGTTTAAAGTTATTATTACTCCTAGGAAAAGGGCCGACAATTTATGCATGGCAGTCTTTTGATATAATTAAAAATGACGTCAAGGAGGGGAAAAAATAGAGGTTTGAGAAGAACAAAATCCATAACTTTGTCAATTCACAAGGTATCAAACCGCTTAAATTTATCATACATCCTGTTAATATTATCTGCAACTTTTATATTGACAAGTATTTTATAGAACCAACATTTATAGCAAAAAAAATAATTATTATAAATAAATAAATAAAATAAAATAAAATAATAATAAAAATAAAATTGCCGGCTCCGACAACTTGACACAGGTAGATTTCAAAGTGGGCGGTCCGAACTGCCGCATCCTGGCAAAAATGTGGTTTATTCTGCAATTCTCAATAAACAGGCGCCCCATGGTCCGCATCTTCGAAATCTACCTGTGCCTGTAGGTCGAGCCGTCAGGGATTTTTAGAGTATTTTGCTACTTTTCGTGTTAAGGCTGCATGTACCCATCTCACACCGTGGGTTGAATTCACTAGAGATTATTTTCTTTCGAGTTCGATTAACTGATTCTCGTTTTTTTAAGAGATGTTCGAGCTATTATTTGGTACTCGTGGATGTGTCATTGGTACTCGGCATACCTAACTCCTGCCGTGAATTGCAGCGAGTCAGTTTCTGCTAGGTATTACAGATTCTTGTGTACGTCTAGTTCAGGTTGTCTTTTGTTTCTATATGGATTAGGACTGGCTGTACCCCAATCCAATCCGCTAATTAAATTGTCTGCAATTTTTTTATTTGGGTAAAGTTTTGGGTAGGTTAGCAATTTTTTTTTTTTTTTTTTTTTTTTTTTTGACAGTTGAGTTTGGGTTGTGTTTTGTTTCAAATGGGTCGGATCCATATTTTATTTCAGATAAAAATATCTCTATTTTTGAATGTGTTATATATTTTTTAATTTGTATTTATTTCATGAAAATAATATTTAATTTATACATATGATTATAGATATTTTTTTCATAACTTATTTTACATATGATTTTAATAACAATTTCTATAATCTTGAAATTCCGGTCGAGCATTATTGGTCAGTATTGGGAATATTCTGTCTTCAGTGTTTGACTTTTCATTTCTGACAGTGTAACTACATATACAAAATGCTATAAATAGTAATTACATTTATAGTATCAATTAAGCTAGTAAATCCGCAGATTAGGGGTCTTAAACGTCAGTTCCATAGTTTTATATCGAAATCATTTTATGAAGGAATTTAAAACATTCAACCCGCAATTTTATTTGTATCATTTTTTTATTGCTCATTACTACAAGTAATATATCGAATAGTTACTGAAAAATCAACTCTTAAGGCTGTTCGTTACTAAACTTTCCGATTCCCCTCGCTGATGTTAAACATTTGGACTATAGGATGCATTCGTATATTTAAAATATCTCTCCAGAAAATTAATATTCTTAATTTTGTTTTCTGTGTACACTTCTTAAAGGATGTCTTTTTTTTTCCTTAGTTATCAAAATATTTCTTAAATATGTGCTTAATTTATAATTATATGTGTTAAAATATGAATTTAATACTTCTCATAAAATTAAGTATATATTTTAGAAATATTTTGATAACTAAGGAAAAAAAAAAGAGACATAGTTTAAAACGAGTACACAGAAAAATAGTTTCTTTAGAAGTTAGTTCATAGAAGTTAAAAATATTAATTTCTCACGGCGATATTTTAAATATACGAATGCATCCTTCGCCCATAGGTTTAACATTAGCTAGAGCAGGAAGTTCACTGACGAACAGCCTTAAGAATTGTGACGGGAAACACAATTCCATGTATTCTGATACTCCGAAAAATGTTCTCATTACACATACACACACACATATATATATATATATATATGTATATATATATTAAACTCTACACAAAATCACTGTCTCAGTAATTTAACAAATGTAATTCTCTAAAATTCAGTATTTTAAATATTTTATCGAAATACATAAAGTATTCATCTTGTGATAATAAAAATTATTAGCTTGAAAAATTAAGTTTAAACATAAATATTTTATTAATTACTGATATCCTAATTGGTCAATGTATTTCAAAACGAATATTGTGTTTATTTAGTATAATTCCATTAAGTTCAGATTCGAAACGCATTTATAAAACAATTGCCTATTACCAGGCCTGTATTTTGGATGTGTGACGCCCTGTGCAATCAATTATTTAACACCCTCCTTCTTTTACTTACTATAAAAATCTATATTTTTAGAATCATTTATTTCAATTTTAAATACTATAAAACATTTAAAATTAACTGAATACACAAAGCATAAAACAAACACGCAAGCTTAAGTTTTAATAATTTTTGCAGAAAACAATAAGTGGTAAATTCACAAAAAATATAACTACAGTTAATCAGCGCTGTTAAAAATATAGCACAAAACTCCACTTTTGTTTAGCAAAAAATATATTATAGAAATGACAAAAAAAACACTTGATTTTTAACAATACCATTAAAAATCACATACAAACTTCCAATTTTATCTAGCAAAATGTATGATAGAAATACATTTTAAAAAATCACCACAATTTAATGGAAAATATTTAAAAAATTATATCTTAGAACCATCCTAATTAGTCTGTAAGAAATATGTTTTACAAACTCGATATTTAGTAATCATTTTACAATACTTACGGAACTCTTCTCATTTTTGCATTTGCGAAAGCATTTATAACTTGATCGAAATCGAGCATAACAACATCATAAAACAAGAAAAACATCATAAATAGGAATATATTGTTTTATATTATGAATTTAAAATAATAAAAAATGATTTATTTAAAACAATGTAATTTGTAACTCTTAAGTGCAGACAAATTGAACTTAATTTTAGAATATTTTGTACTTACCAAATCCTTAATGCATATCCATCTAAAAATTCTTCGTGAGTTACTTTATCCATTTTTAGCAAATTGTTAATGATCTCATATCATATGTAGAATCTTTTCCAGCAAGAAATTTTGGAATGCTGTTTATAAAAAATCAATGACGGCTCGGCCTACAGGCACAGGTAGAATTCGAAGACACAGACCCTGGGACGCCTGTTTGTTGGGAATTGCAGAAGAAATGACCTTTTTTGGGACCGCCTACTTTTAAATCTACCTGTGTCTGTAGGTGGAGCCATCAGCGATTTTATTTATTTACTTACTTTTTACTGTAAGGGTTGATCCTATAAAAAACTTGTCAATATGAATGTTGTAGATAATATTAAGTGAATTTTTAATAAATTTAAGCGGATAGGATATATTGTAAATTGATAAAAAGTTATGAAACTTTTTCTTCTTAAACTCCTATCCCCCCCCCCCCCTCCTTGAGGTCATTTTTAATGGTATCGAAAATCTGTCATACATAAATTTTCGGCCCTTTTTCCTAGAAGTAATAATAACTTTAAGCGTATTCGATACGTATGATAATTAAGACATTATGGGTATTTTTCTGTTTTCACAACCCCATTCCCTCCCCCATTGGCTCGATTTTGCCCATTAACGAACTTGACAGATTTTATGCCCCTTGATTTTATGTATCAGTTTGGAAGAGATTTGGGAAGAATTATTGAAGTTATCGTGTCCATAAAAAAGTGATATAGATAGCTAGATAAAGTTTTGAACTGGGGGTGGTTTTGGGTTCTGGGAGTCATGATCGGCGTAGATCTGCATAAATTTTCGAGAAATTCCAACACAGAGGAGAATGTAATAGGTAGTATTTCTTAGTAGTACTTCTTAGGTGGTATTTCTTTATAGGTAGTAAATCTACGTAAAAGCAAGATTAGTACTGACTTTTTTTTAAATGAAGGGGGTTTACAAGCTTTTTGACCAGGCCCTGATCCACCCGCTAAAAATAAATTTTAACCGTAACTAAAAACTCTCTTCAACATGGAGATCAGGAAATCAGGGGAGATCAGGGGGGTGGACGTAGGCGATCTCCTTTTCTGTTAGAACTTATAATTTTGTTCCTCTACTAAATCTCGTGAATTAATACAACGTTAGCACATTTTAAGAATTTTAAAGATTTTTTAATGCTATAATAATGGCTTCAAAGATTTCTAAATCATTATATATAATTCATAAATAAATTACTACTCCAAATTAAAAAATAACATTGCAAAATTACTATGATTGGAATTTTCCTAATGAAATGGCAACATATTTTGTAAAAATATTGTGAAAGTTATTTATTTATAATTTGTTGTTGCTTAGACTAATCTAAACTATCCTGAAATATGATAATTTTTAAATGTAAAGTTTTCAATATTTGTCTTCTTCATATTTTAAATTAATACAAATCTTTAAAATTTCAAAAAATAATGAAAAGTATTCACAGTATATAGTAAAAAAAAATAACTTTTATTAGTTTAGCAACCTATTCAATTTTTTATAGAACCACCAGAATACAATAATTTTGAAATAAAACAAGATTTGTGCAGTTGTACCGGAGTTATGCCTAAAAGTATACGTAAACATAAGATACATTTTTTTATTACAGAAAAGTATTTACAATATGTAAACACTTTTCCTAATTGCCTAACTTTTATGCGTAAACATATACATAATTTTATATATGTATATGAAACTTCTTTTTACCATATAAAAATATTTATGACATGTAAAACAATTTAGAAAATGCACGGTTTTTGCAATTTGATCATTTTCGCTGGAAAATGAAATTCTCATGCCGTCATAAAAAATATTTTTTTAAGGAAATTTCTTGAATACCAACATCCTAAACATATTCAAAGGTGAACAAAATATGAAATTTCAGTTATAGTTTAATAATTTCTAATAATAGTCATGTTAAATCATTATTTAAATTACAAAGATTGTATAAGTATTAAGGGAAAATCAAACATTCGTTAATTCTTTAATGTTCTTATAAAGTTATGAATAACTGCTATTAGGGTTATTTCTACTTAATTATATTATATAACATGAGCAATTTTTATTACATCTTAAATTTAAAACATATACTATGTGTGTGGATTTGAATACAACTAATGCAAACTTCGCATTTAATGGTTAACATATTTCCAAAATATTTTAGTTTAGAATTAAGTAGCAACAAACTATAGATGAATAACTAATTAATTTCCAGATAGATTTATTTAAAAAATAAGTAACAATTAAATTATGCATTTCCAAAAGAAAATTGTATCCTTTTTTCACCTAGAATATGCGGGTCTGTAATTTATAAAGAAATATATGCAGCAATTTATAAATTTAAAAGCATTACTATAGCATTGGAAACACTTTAAAATATTTAAAATGACTTACGTGGAATTAGTTCACACTCTTTATTAGAAAAACATGTTCTACTCAAATGTCCACAGAATAAAAAAAAATCGTTTGCCTAACGTGTTCTTCCAAGTAGTACTGCGCAGCTTCGTCTGAGCAGACAGGTAGATGTTTATCGTTTCTGAACTAACAATAACAAAAGAACTTATATGCTGATTATTTTAAATCGGAAAATAGTCTTTCTTTCTTTCCCTTTTTTTTTTTTTCACCAGGGGAATAAGCTATGAAAAATTGCATTTACTTGTATATTTTTATTAATTGCAGTTACTCAAAATCACTCCAATTTAATAAAGAATTGTACTAAAAAATGGATTTTATGGCATTTATGAAGTAATTTATATAGAAATATCAATACTTTTTTACAAATAAATTGATTAAATATGAATTTACTTCATTTATATATCATTGAATAAAAAAGCAATATATTTATTGGTGATAGAGGAAGAGATTCTTTTTAAATACAAGACAGTTTTGGTCAAATTGCTAAAGAAAATATGCCAAGTTAATAGCGTCTTTTAGTCCCCTTTTCTCAAAACATAAATAAATAAATAAATATAAATATAAATAAATATAAATATATATATATATAATGTCTGAAAGTAGTTTACACCCGGGCCCCAATCTGTCCTCTATAATTATAAGGCCACATATGACTATAGGGTATTTTGTGTTATCTCTATCTGTGTTACGAAATTAATTAAGGTCCCGTACACTTTCTTGGACCTAGGGTCACTTATAGAGAATGTCTGATAGAGAATATTATCATTTTCGTAGCAGACACTGGTGCTGATGAAGGGGCTGAGGAAGCATACCGCATCCAAGTTTTAATGTTTTAACTTTTTTCTTTATCATTAATGATTTAAACAAAAAAGAATTATAAATAAAACATATTTTTCTCAAGTTTTTAAAACTAACTAAATTGTAAGAGTAAAAATAATAATTAAGTGCATAAAAATGTTATTTAGTATTATCATGACATCAGTGTGTGACAAAACTCTCCCTCCTCCAACAAACTCTCCCTCACAAAAAATTAGATTTCGTTCTGTCAGAGTTGATTGTTTTTGTGATCATATTTGTGTCGTGAAGTATGTGACTTGCAGTGACGTCACTGTGATGTCACAAAAATTTTAAATATTGTCAAAAGTACATTTTTTAGGATGAATAATATGTTTTGAAGTGTTCTTGTTTCTTTTTAAAAGTTTTGAAGAAGTTCACATTTTAGTAACAATGTGACGTCACAGAGTGGTGGCATTTTGATCACAGATGTGACGTGACCACTGCGACTCGCAATGACGTCACTGTGACCATGCATGCTATACGGGTAGTCGTTGGGGGCCGCCGTAATACTTACACATCATAGATATGCATAATATAAAATATGAAAATAGAACATGAGTAAACTATTTATAAAATTCATTGCAATTCGAATATAATCCTAGCTTGATGACGTCATAAACTTTAAATGGTATATTAATGAATTGCGTAAAAGAAACATCCTTATAACTCCAAAATTGATAAGCATATTAACTAAAAGGTTACTTTATCAGATTAAGCATCTCATTTCCAAGTAAAGTATATATTTGAATTGAAATTTGAATGAAATACAGGGTCATGGAAAATAGCAGAGTGTGGAAATATGATTACAAATATCTCGGCAACTATTTGCCCGATTGACTTCTTTCTTTATGAAAATTTATGTTTGTTTATTTTCTTTTATATTCACTTCTTAAAATAAACAATTTCGAAATTTTTTATATACCTTTTATCAGAACGAATATTTCGAGAGCCCGAAAAAAATAGTTCCGGATAATGGAGGTTACTAAAATTCAATAAGCTTCTTTTCATTATTACATACTAAGTACATACCAAATTTCATGTCTCTATCTCAATTTGTTCAGGAGATAGAGCGTTTACACACACACGCACAAAAAGACAGATCGACGGCAATTTTTTTTCTAAAAATATGTTTTTCGGAATCTTCAGTGTCTGAAACATGTAAATCCGTCAAAAAAAAAAAATCCCGATTTTTAAAATGATTACAAGACATACCCTATTCTACGTATGATGGGTAAATAATAAATAAAAATAATGCACGCATAAGAATGCTGTAAATTTTAAGTAACTGCCTTCATAGTATTATACAGAACCTGTGTAACATAATTCCGTACTTGTGGCATTTTGGTATATGAGACATTGCAGGTGGCATTTCTATTGTGTGTTTTTCATGATATCCATGATATTTATATCTTGGAATCCATTGGATAGCATTGCATCAAATTTTATATTTAGGACGCGCTTTCTGGAAACCGATACTAATTCAATTCTGGTTTTCATTACTCAGTAGGGGATGCTGCTATACTATGTCTTGTAAAAAATACCTAATTGGATTCACAATCAGTTAATTCAATTTAGCGATCTTGTTTTGCCACATTATTAATTCTTGTAACTGTCATACTATAATCATACTATATCCTGTTATGATTCTTGTAACTATCATATGACCGAAATAAACCATATTTCACGGCAACTTTGGTTCTGGACCCGAATATCAGCCGTGTGGGTTTTTGCCATGGACATTAAAGTTGTATTTTATTTTTTAATGTGTAGAAATGCACTCAATTTTACATTTCATATTAATGATAAAAAATGCTTATGTTGATCAAACTTTAAATTTTAATATCCAAGTGGGTCTTTTATACTATTTTTATGTTTATAACTGTTCATGCTTTTATAAATAATTATATATTAGAATAATAAAGAAGAAAATTTTGTGAAGATCTCAGCATACTAGCTTCATTTGGCTATAAAATTACAAATAATAAATTGTTGAAATTTTTGAAAAATATTTAAGATATTAGAGCAACTTTTAGGACAAAAAGTAGTTTTATCACTTGTTTTGGTATACTAAAAAGAATTTGGTACATTCCTTTAATAAATATAAACTGCACATTTATGACATGAATACAGTTTCAATGTTTGGATATTGAACGCGCGTCCTTAGTTATATCTATAAACATCCAGCCACAGTGACAAAAACAACAAAAATGAGTGTGCAACATCCAGAAATGTGACAACCACCAGTAACAAAAGTTTCTATGTGACAATCACCAGTAACAAAAGTTACAATGTGACAAAACCCACGATAGTGACATAATAACCAGTGAAAGTCTCGAAAGAAGACCAAGTTTTAAAATGTGACAACCAGCTTTAGCAAAAGCTAGAGGTATCAATATATCAAGAAAGAGACAAAACCCAACGAATGATAACAGACAGAAAACAACTCATAACAGGGGTGAGCTCATAAAAACGGCAAAAAAATTCTGTCAGACACAAATAAAAACGAAAAGTGAAATCAGCCCCCTAAAAAAGGCGGTAAACACTACAGCGACAATCCACCATGAGCGTGACAAGTCAACAGACGACAAATACGAAAATCTATGTACGCTAAAGGCGCCTGATGCATGTAAAATCCGTCGTGGGTGCAAAGCCCTCCAAGTTACCTGTGAATTATACCTCTGGGGGTGCCTAGTCTGGTGAGGGTCTCGTCTTCTGATCAAGGTTCGAAATTACAAAACCCTTTAAATCTGTCAATTCAACAAAGTTAAACTGAAACCTTGAACCGGCAAACAAAGATAATTGTTGCAAACCACAAGAGAGCAAGCACTGCAGCGATGTCAACAAATCAATAGTCAGGTGGATCACAGCCATGCTGTGATCAGGTGATTTCCGCCCCGCTCCCAGGTACTAACCCGTCAAGCTAGGCACTCATGCCGGGCAGGTAGGGGCCTGGTTAGCGGTATATATATATATTAAAAAAACATCCAGCCACTAAATAGCTATGCATGAAACTAGTGTACATTTCTGTTGTGGCATTCATTTTATTTTTGTACAGTTTCTGCGCAAAATATAAATATACAGGAATTTAATATAGCAACAAATTCCGCATATTTCATTAACACTAACAATTCCAATCACTGTAGAATATAACTCTTTTTTTTCATTTAGCAATGAAACTACAAATAATAAATGTTCTGTAAAAAAGGCTTTGAAAAATCATCAAGCTATAAGTAAGGTATTGGCAACAAACATTTTCTTTCATTACTTCTCTCTATACTCTAACAGAAATAAAAGACATTATTTCAACAGTTGTAAAGAGAATATTTACGACGTGAACATAGTTTGAATGTAAGCTCATTGAATTTGAGTCCTTAATAAAAACTATTAACAATCAGCCACTACAGAGCTATGCATGAAAATGGTACATATTTATGTGTAGGCATTATTATTGTTTTTTTTTTTTTTACACAGAAACTTCACAAAAAATAAATAGATTAAAATGCACATTTATGGCATGAACACAGTTCAAATATCGGATCATAAATCTCGAGTCCTTCTGCGCAACAAAATTGAATATAAAATAATTTAATAAAGAGGTAAACTATGTCTCTTTCATGAAACTAACAATTTAGATTACTATGGAATATAACATTTTTTTTTTGTCATTGGGCGATAAAAAAAACAAACAAAATTCTGAAAATAGGTTTTGGAAAATTTTCGAAGTTTGATTGAAACCTTTAAAGAAATAACTACTCTATTTTTTTTTCCAGAAACATTAATAGCCAGTAGGCTTTGTTATCACAAAACTTATTCTTTGACATAAATAAAATCGAATGATTTAAACAGTACAAGAAATGGCATCGATTAAGAAAATATGTCTTTTTTATATATAAAGCATAATATTATTATGAAATCGTGGACAAAGAAAACTTTTAATCCAGGAAAACAAATTTATTTCTATTCAATTAAACTGGAAATATAAGCATCGCGTATTTCGAACAAATCATCGGATTTAGTTTGCATCCAAAATTAAATGACTAGTCAGATGTACCAATCTCAAAACTTCCTTCTATATCATTACAGGTTAATATTTCAAAATTATCGCGCGCCAATAAAATCAATGTTTTTCGTCATTCTGTTGTACGTCAGCTGCTTGTGAATCACCAAGTTACCTGCATGCGAAGCTCTCTTTCTCCGTGTTGTACAACAGCTGCACGGGCAGCTGATGTACAACACAGCTATGTAAAATTGAGAAAATCGCTATCACACAGTCAGTCCCCATACGGCGGAATAGCCCCGAATTCAAGTGGTAACTGCAGGCAAATAGTCAAAAACCTATAAATGAAATTTGATTCATTTCTATGTATAACTTCGTATACTTTTCGATGATACAATAATGAAAATGGAACAAAAATCATTATTACAGCACCTCCTTCCAGCGGAAAAGCACCAACTTCAACTGGGACTTGCTGGCCATAACTAAAAACATATACATTAAATTTGGTCCAATTCTATTCATAACTTGATACATTTTTCTATGATAAAATAATGAAATTGGCACAAAAATCGATATTATAGCGGCAGAATATCTCCCTTCCGGCAGAATATCTCCCTTTTCAATTGGGACCCCTTGGCCATATCAAAAGCCTATCAATCAAATTTGGTTCAATTCTATGCATATATACGATATTCATACACCATTCGATGATACAATGAGGGCGGACAGACGGAAAGACAGACATTTTGTAAAAACATGATTTTATGGATCTCTCATTTCTAAAACGTGTAATGTAAATCCGTCGAAAACGGAAGCTGAAAAAAAGTTCATTTATAACATTAACAATTTATTCTCATGATGACAACTGTAAAAGTTCATTGAATTGTGTGCATTTAAACTGAAAATATAAACATCGCATTTTTCGGCCAAATTAACAAAATTCGGCACCCCATTTCATGTGTCTGCTACCAAAATTGAATTACACTATATTTCCCCATACGTGGGAAGCTAAGCGGGCAGTTCCGTTGAATACTGTATATTTTAACTGGTGATATAATCATCGTATATTTCGAACAAATCATCAAATTTCTGCACCACGACTTAAATGACCGCAACCAAAATTGAATGACAAACTACTCCTATTATTAGGATTGTAAATTTGATGTTTCGTTGAATTCGGGGCACATAAACTGAAGATATAAGCATCACATAAATCAAAAGCGGTAATCCCTCTCGCGGGATTTTCTCCAAAAACGAATCAGCATCAGTTCACATAGGTATAAATTTCACATTAAATTTCATTCTATTCTACGAAGTAGTTCGTTAGTTAGAGCACCCTCAATATTTGTGTCACACACAGACTCACGGTCAGATATTTTCTAAAATCAGTCAAATGGGGTTCAGGACATTTTAAAACGTATAAAACCGTCGGAAACCGGAAGTCGAAAATTTTCCCAAACCCAATACTTTCTTCTTGTATAGATAGAAGAAAGCGAATATACGGAACATTCATTCAACAGATGCACAGCGAAAATTTGCGACATGGACAGAGTTTGGATATCTGATCTCTGAACTTGAGCCCTCATTTATGACTAGAACCATTCAGTCATTGTAGGGTTATTCACTGAAATAATGCACAGAAATGTAGTGCATATACAGGGTGCGTCAAAAATGTATGCACACATTGAATGATTATATATCCAGTTTTCACTCACATATAATTAATATTTAAATTGCAAAATAATCTACATGAAATGTATAACTTTTCCTTCTACCGAAGATGTTCAAAATTATTACCGTTCTGGTCAATACACTGCTTATAACTTCAATGAACATTTCACTTGGTGATGTGGCTCAATTGTAGTTTCGGAACGTTGTCTATATGAACACCCATTCCTTTCAAGCTTATTTTTTATCCGATGAATTGTAAGTCCATGGGTGGATCTGCCTAAAACCCTCTGCGATATTGTTTTTCTACTTCTGCTACATTTTCATACTTATTTTCATACAATAGTTTTTTAAAATACATTTTTTAAGTTAATCTTTTGTGTTGGTCCCCTCATAATTTTCAATTAATTACACCTTGAAAAGAAAGAAAAATTAGAAAGTTGTGACCCGTTAAACAGTGTATGTATACATTTTTCTGACGCACCCTGAATTTTCCCCCACAGAAACAGTGAAAAAAAATTAACTAGGATAAATTTAATATTGAAACAAATTCCGTTTCTTGCATTACGCTTTCTACTGCATTAATTGAATTAAAAAAATTAAAAGAAACTCTATTTCTGCTAAATAAAACTGTTAAATTAGTCGTTGGATTAGTATTTTTTTATGCAAAATATATGATTGAAAAAAAAAATCTTTAAAGAAAAAACATTTTATTCCTGCTCATTTTTCTGGGAGTAATTTTAATTATATTTTCTTTTTTTTTTCATTTTCATTTGTAGAAGCGCATATGTTTCGAGAATTTACTAAAAAGTGAATTTCAATTATTTTGTGTTTTGCACACAAAGAAGAAAGTAATAATTAGAGCAGAATATGATTTCAATGCTTTACGCTTTTTTAATCATTAATTATTCTTCTCATTTTCGTTTCCATTCATGAATGTACTTGAAAAAATATCAGAAATGCAAGTAATACATCCTTAATTAATATTTTTGCTTTACTTTAATAATTCTTAATATATATATTGCTTTATTAAATGTTATTTGAATTTTTTCCAAGGGTTAAATGTGGTATATTTATTTCATTTAATACTCAAAGATTATTGAAAGTTTCATAATTTTAATTTTATTATTTAAAAAATGTGCCCTAATATTTCAAATATTTTTTCATTAAAATTTGATTTATTACTAATGTAATGTCCCTTTTAACATATTAATCAGACATTAATAGAAGTAGTAAAATTCCCAGCTTTGAAAATTTTTGATTTCAAAGAATTATTGAACTATGGTGCTTGGATTTAGTTGTCTAGTAAAATTATATTTCTAACATTTATATACTTTTTTTTTAAATTACCTACAATTTATTTATAGTACTGGGAAGATACCGCACTCATAAATAAAAACTTATTAAACATTTAAATTATTGTCAGAACTTGAAACATTCCGTTAAAACGGCATCTCTGATATCTATATTTTTAAGGAAAAACATGCCCATGAGTAAATCTGACGTCATATTAAAGGTGGAAATACCTGACTGATAAATTTCTCTTTTACCACATTT
This sequence comes from Maratus michaelseni, assembly GCA_963931845.1. Taxonomy (NCBI): domain Eukaryota; kingdom Metazoa; phylum Arthropoda; class Arachnida; order Araneae; family Salticidae; genus Maratus; species Maratus michaelseni. The sequence continues at coordinate 231,306,173 of OZ007591.1, forward strand.
TTCCTATTAAAATTCTAAACAGAATTTTAATTTTTACACCATCGGATAGGGAAAAATATCTCTAAAATGCAATTCATTTGAAAACTCAATCTTAATTTATTGATGCTCTCTGGTTTTTAAAACAATAATCAAGAAAGCATTTAAAAAAAAATCTTTTTTTTTTTATGGCGTGTGGCCTGATTACAAAAGACTAACAAGTGAACACTTAAGGCATATAAATATTTCAGCATTTGTTTGAAGCTTATATTACATAAAGAAAATAAAACTTAACCAATAAATAAATAAATAGGTAAAATAGTGTAAATAAAACACAAATTTACGAGTCATGTAGTCGAATTACGAGCTTAAACTACTACAATTATTAAAATCAGAAAGGCTGCTGTTAGTAGTGAAATCTTTGTCGATTAAATGTAAAACTTCTGGCATGCAGATAATACGAAAGTATCACTTTCGATAAATTTCAAAACGTTATTTGAATGCATTGTTCATATTTTTAAAATGAAAATTCCTCTGCTGTTGTTAGTGGGCAAGCAAAAAAAATATATTAAATGTCTAAAATCTATTAGAGTTTTCAATTATTTTTTTTTCCTACACGTATATTATTACCTATATTATCCAACCCTGGAAGTCCAGGTTGGATCCTATAGTAATAATGAAAAAATATTTTTCGTATTTCTCAAAAGCTAAAGACAACGGTTTTTTTTATTTCTTATTCATAAAAAGAAAGTATTGGGATCGCGAAAAATTTCGATTTCTGTTTTTATTATTATTATTATTAGTAGTAGTAGTAGTATTACGGATGGATTTATACGTTTTGGGATGTGTTTAACGCAGTTTGACTACATAATCACAAAATAAGATCACTAAATATAATAAAAATCTAGAGAAATGCTTAAGTGATACTAAAAGAAACAACAAAAGGTTTATAAAAAAAACCTTTTAATGATCAACATACGTTTCAACGCTCCTACGGCGGCGCCATTTTCAAGAAATATAAGGATAAACAAAATATTTTCGCAAGATGTGGCACGAGGTACTTTTCCGTTTTAAAAAGCAATAACGAAATATTAATTTTCACGATTACAGTTGGCTACTTCAAGCACCTGCTTTTCTCTTTTTTTTTTTACATATTTGATCTCGTGATTCATGTTTTCAAGGTTATTTCCAAAATTTGCGAGAATACTTTGTTTATCATTATATTTCTTGAAAATGGCGCCGTAGGAGCGTTGAAACGTATGTTGATCATTAAAAGGTTTTTTATAAACCTTGTGTTGTTTCTTTCAGTATCACTTAAGCATTTCTCTAGATTTTAAGTGATTTGACTATTTTGGGAAAATGCGCCTTTTTGCTAAGTGTGTGACAAGATTTTCCTATCCGCTCTTACTCAGGAACTAATGCAAGGAATGTCATAAAATATTATGTTCTATCAGACATTGACATGAACTGTTGCTGATTAAGTTTGGGTGTATATAGTCCAACTTGTAGCGGTGCTATACTGCACCATTCACTATTTTCGTGATAGCTATATCTCAAGAACTAATAAACGAACTTTCATTAAACTGCATATTTTCTAGAACCTTGACGTGAATATATGCTGATTAGGTTTTGGTGTATATCGTCAAACATGAGACGCTGCTATATTGTGTTATACACATTTCCGTCATACTGATATATACTTTTATCTTTCGTCAATCTCCATACAGGGTGATTATAAAAAAACTATCCCGATATATGAGCCTCTAACTATCAAACTGTTCACAAAAACTGAATGAAATTTCGATTTAAAGTATTTTAAAGGTATATTTGAGGAATGGGCTCAAGAATTATATGAAAAAACAACAGTTAAATTCTAACAATTACAGTGACAAAATTTCAAAAATGTCAAATGGCAACACCTACTTTTTTATTGGAATGTGATCTTCATAGTGAAAAACCATAAAAAGCGTTGAAACGGTACCCGTAGCACGAAAAGTGCCGGCGCTAGAAAGACTAAGAATCAAAGTGAAAACAACGAATAAGGACAGAGAAGCAGCAGAAAACAAAATATTTTATTGTGTTTCACAAATTTTCCTCTTCACACACGATGACACTTTGCATGTAGCAGATTGTAAATATCAGTGAACAATAAAATGTTTTACTATTTGTTGCTTCTCTGTCCTTTATTGGTTGTTTTCATTTTTCTTCTTAGTCTGTCTAGCGCCGGCGATTTTCGTGTTACAGGTATCGTTCCAACGCTTTTTACGGTTTTTCACTATGAAGATCATATTCCAATAAAAAAATAGGTGTTGCCATTTGAAATGTTCGAAATTTCTTCACTGTAACCGTAACTAATGGAATTTAACTGTTGTTTTTCATATCATTATTGAGCGCAAACCTCAAAATACTTAAACCAAAATTTCATTTAGATTCTGTGAATGGTATAATAGTTAGGGGCTCATATATCGGGATAGTGTTTCTATAATCACCCTGTATTAATAATGTATAATCACCCCCTGTCACCCAGACTTGACATACCTTGACACTTGAAACCGATACATATTATGTTTCGGTTTATATAGCCCAACATGTGGCGCTCCTGTGTTGGGTTTTTTTAAGATTTCTGTGACGGCTATAGCTCATAATCGATGGTAGGTGACTTCATCAAACTTGGAATTCATTTGAAAATTGGCAGAAGTTGGTACCTATTAGGACTGGGTCCATCTTGCTCAACAGGTAGCGCTGTTGCGTGTGCGCTGTGCAACGATTCCCGTGGTAGTTATGTCACAACTACCATGGTGTGGGATTTTATTACAATGTAATGTCTACTATATTTATTAAAAAAATTGTTCATTCAAGTTTGAGTTTTTTACTCAACAGGGGACGCTGCTATGCTATAATTTTACGATGAACATTATAAAGGTACATCAAATTTTATAGGGTACAAATGGACCAATATTATATTTGAATTTAACGATTAAAAATATATATGTTATTCCAACTTTTTATATGAGTGTCTAACGTGGGGATCTGTTTAAGTGTTCTTTTTAAACTGATCACTATAAATCCAAGTTAATATTTTTAAAATTCTGCTTCGTAATTGTTGATGTGTAACAGTACCATTTAAATTAATTTATTACAGTAATATAGAAGAAAGTTCTGTAATGATACTTTATTATGCTTTCTGAAACCTAACAAAATGAGATAACTTTCGTAGAACAGAAAAAACTGCATATTTTCCAAGTAAACATTGTCTGAAATTGAACATCATGAAACGCGAGTACTCAACCACAACTCTAATCAGTCGATCACAAAGAAATGCGCATAGAAATAAACGAGCAGGGAAGACCGAGCTATGCTCGGTCAAAATTAAATTTGAGTTCAAATATCATGACCCATGACCAAAATGACCCACTAATTGAATTTTCTCGAACATGTGACTTACCCAACAGTCTTCTCGTGCCGGAAAACCATAGGATGCAAAATTTAGTGTAAATTGAGCCGCTTTTTAGATATTGACCCACAATGACCAAGAAATGACCCACTAATCGAATTTTCTAGAACATGTGACCAAGTCTAATGATTTTCGCGTGCCCGAAACTCATAAAATACAAAATTTAATCAAAATCGTTTGAGCCGTTTTTTAGATAAAATTAATTTGACCCGCTTTGACCCAAAAATGACCCCCTAATCGAAAGTTCTCGAACATGTGACCCAGCCCAATAGTCTTCTCGTGCCCGAAAATAGTCGGATACAAAATTTCGTCAAAATCGTTTGGACCATTTTTTAGATACAATTAGCTTGAATATGACCCAAAATGACCCACAATGACCCACTAATTGAATTTTCTCGAACATGTGACCTAGCCCAACAGTTTTCTCGTGCCCGGAAAACATTGAATGCAAAATTTAGTGTAAATTGAGCCGCTATTTAGATCTTGACACACAATGACCCAGAAATGACCCACTAATCGAATTTTCTTGGACATGCGACCTAGCCCAACGCTTTTATCGTGCTCGAAACTCGTAGGACACAAAATTTAATCAAAATCGTTAGAGCCGTTTTTTAGATAAAATTAATTTGACCCGCGTTGACCCAAAAATGACCCACTAATCGAAAGTTCTCGAACGTGTGACCCAGCCCAATTGACTTCTCATGCCCGAAAATGGTCGGATACAAAATTTCGTCAAAATCGTTTGAACCGTTTTTTAGATACAATTAGCTTGACCATGACCCAAAATGACCCGAAATGACCCACTAATTCAATTTTCTCGAACATGTGACCTAGCCCAACAGTCTTCTCGTGCCCGAACTCCATTGGATGCAAAATTTAGTGTAAATTGAGCCGCTTTTTAGATCTTGACCCACAATGACCCAGAAATGACCCACTAATCGAATTTTCTCGGACATGCGACCTACCCCAATGCTTTTATAGTGCTCGAAACTCGTAGGACACAAAATTTAATCAAAATCGTTAGAGCCGTTTTTTAGCTAAAATTAATTTGACCCGAGTTGACCCAAAAATGACCCACTAATCGAAAGTTCTCGAACGTGTGACCCAGCCCAATTGACTTCTCATGCCCGAAAATGGTCGGATACAAAATTTCGTCAAAATTGTTTGAACCGTTTTTTAGATACAATTAGCTAGACCATGACCCAAAATGACCCAAAATGACCCACTAATCGAATTTTCTCGAGCATGTGACCTAGCCCAATGGTTTTCTGGTGCCCCAAAACGGTAGGATACGAAATTTCGCCAAAATCGTTAGAGCCGTTTTTAAGATAATTTTTGCATGCATATATATATATATATATATATATATATATATATATATAACCACCCACAAGATTTGCTCGTATTAGAATATATGATAAAAATGAAATTAGAGAAATTAAAAAGAAAAAGAAACAAATTTGGTTCTTTTATTATACTTTGTAAGAATAATTCAATTTAAAATTTAAAGAAAAAAAAACACTTTTTCTGCAAAGTACACTTTTTTAAATTTTTCGTCGGAATATTATATTTTATACAAAACACGCAACAACAACAACAACAACAACAACAAACTTCAAAAGTAATTTTACTTCTATTAAATTTTTAGGAAGCGTTCTCAAATTATATTTTCTTTTTTTTTCTTTTTTTTTTTTTCAATTGTAGAAAAGCATATACTTTAAAAACTAAATAAAATGATTTTTTTAAACAAGTAATAATTAGAGAATAATATACTTTTTTTACGATTTTAAATCCTGACTAATTTTTCTCAATTTCGTTGTTTTTATTTTAAATCATTAGACAATGTGAAAAGATGCGTTTTAATATTAAATATGCATTTTTGCTAAGGAAAATGCAATTAATACACTCTTAATGCTGTTTTAGTAAAAATAAAATGTTTTCGCTTAATTCATCAGTATGGAATAAAATGAAATTAGAATTTTTTTAGATAATGTTACATTTTATTTTGTATGTTCCAGATTTATTTTGTTTAGGTAAATTAAAAGGCGGTATTTTACTTTAATTAAACAATGTATTTTACTAAATACTAAATTAAATTTTCATTTATTATATTTTCATTTATTGTATAAAAATTTCGAGTACTTTGTACATGAAATCTGATTACTCTGGATCATAATATTTTTCTTCGTTTTGATGATCCATATACAAGTAATAAAAGTCTTCATAAGCTTTGAAAAATATTGATGGTATTGATGAGACTTTTAGGACGAATAATTAATTTCATTACTTCTTCTAAACAACTTACAAAAATGAGACATTTATTCAAGATGTATTATAATATGCATATTTATGACATGAACACAGTTTCAATGTTGGAGCATTGAACTCAAGGCCTCAATCATGAATAAAACCATAATGACACTATATAGCTATGCAGCTATGCATGAAATTGGTGTACATTTCTGTAAGGGCATTTATTGTTTTGCAGAGAAACTGCGAAAAAATAGTCACAAATTTAAATATGACAAAACAAAATTAACCGGTGTTGTGCAGTAATTGCAAGAATGTATGTATAGGTGAGACTGGAAGATCGATGGAGATTCGACTTAAGGAGCATATCAGTGCATTTAAAAATGACAAGTTAAATTCCAGATTAGTCCAACAAGCTTTTGACATGGACCACATCCCATCTTTCGTAGATTCGTCAATTTTGAAAAATAACTGCAAATATTACCATTATAAAACATTTCATTGAGGGATGGTTCCTCTAAGCTATACCCATAGACCTTAAACGGATCAAGTTCAATTCCTAATGAATATGTCTTGTTTGTAAAATAAAAACTTCATCTTTAACTGAATCCATTTATGTTTGATGTTTTTTTGTTGTGGTTGATGTTCTACTGAAGAGGCTCTGCGATGAAATAGCGAACCGTATACTTTGTACGTTTTGGATATTAATTTTAAATGTTTTTACGTATACAATTTATTTGCTTTTAAATGTATTATGTCTAATGTCTCATATTTAGTTTAAAATTGTGAAAAACAATTTATTTAAAGAGATTTATATAATCTGAAATTTGTTTGTATCATTAACACTAATAAATTTAATCACTGTGGAATTAAACACTGCGGTGAAACTGCATATAACAGAGCTCTGATAAGTTTGAGAAATATTAAATATAGTAGCACAATATATAGGACAAACAATTTTTGTCATTACTTCTCTCAGTACACTGACAAAAATGTGGGACATTCATTCAAAAAATGTCAAGTGCACATTTACGACATGAATACAGTTTGAATGTATGATCAGTGGACTATCATAATTTAGTATACATGATCAACTCAGTGATCACTAACAGTCTTCAGTCACGTCTATGAAAAATAGGCCACTACAGAACAAAGCAAGAAAATGGTGCACATTTCTGTAAATTCATTCATTTTTTGCACAAAAACTGCACAAAAAATGAATATAATGGAGTTCAAAATAATATCAAATGACATATCTTCCACTGTCACTGACAATTTTGATCGCTATGGAATATAACTCTCTATTTTACTTACCCATCATACGTAGTATAGGGTAAGTCTTGTAATCGTTTTGAAAATCGAAAAAAATTTTTTGACGGATTTACACGTTTCAGACACTGGAGATTCCGAAAAACATATTTTTAGAAAAAAAAAATTTGCCGTCCGTCTGTGTGTCTGTGTGTCTGTAAACGCTCTATCTCCCGAAAAAATTGAGATAGAGACTTGCAATTTGGTATGTACTTAGTATGTAATAATGGGAAGAAGCCTATTTCATTTCAATAACCTCGATTAACCGGAACAATTTTTTTCGGACTCTCGAAATATTCGTTCTGATAAAAGGTATATAAAATTTTTCGAAATTGTTTATTTTAAGAAATGAACATAAAAGACAATAAAAAAACATAAATTTTGCATAAAGCATGAAGTCGATCGGATAATTAGTTGCCGAGATATTTGGAATCCTATTTTCCACACTCTTCTATTTTTCATGACCCTGTATTTTATCCAAATTTCACTTCAAAGATATATTTTAATTGGAAATTTGACGCTTAATCAGATGCAATAAACCGCTACTTAATAGGATTATTATTTTTGGAGTTATAAGGAAAAACCTCTTTCAAGCAATTCAGTAATCGAGCCTTTAAAGTTTATGACGTCATCAATCCACGATTTTATTTGAATTGCAATGCATTTTATAAGTAGTTTACACATTTTTATTTTAATATTTCACATTATGCATATCCATGATGGGTAAGTATTACGGTGGCCCCCAACGACTAGTTTTGATTTAGCGATGAAAACAAAGAATAAAAGTTCGGAAAAGAAGTTTTGGAAAATTATCAAGCTATTATTGACACATTTTCGAAAAATAACTTCTCCCATTTCTTCTTGCAAAACACTAATAATAAAAATATAGAACATTCATTCAAAAAGATGTAAAGTGGACATTTATGACATGCAATTTTTTTCAATCTCTAAACACTCAATTTTATTCCTCATTTCTGACTATAACCACTTAGCCACTACAGAGTTATGCTGAAGGGATGCACAGTTGTGTAATTCTTTTGAAAGAAACCGTGCACAAATGAATTTAGATAAATTTAATAATGAATCCATTTCCCCTTTCTTTCATTACGCCTTTTGATGCACTACTTCAATTTAAAAATTAAAAGAAACATATTTCTGTGCAAAACAATCCTTTTAAATTAGTCGTAGAATTTATATGTTTTATGTAGAATATCGGATTAAAAAAAAAATATATATTTTTTGAAGGAAAATTATTTTATTTCTGTTCATTTTCATGCAATTTATTTCTAATTGTACATATATATATACATATATTCTTTTCCATTTTAATTTGTAAAAGCGCTTGTTTCGAGAACTTGCTAATACAAGAATTTTATTAAATTTGCGTTTTACACACAAAGAACAAATAATAGTTAGAGCAGAATATGCTATTAATTTTTTATGTTTTGTTAATCTTTATTTATTTTTCTCATTTACGTTTCAACTCAAATATACGTGGAAGTGTGTATTTTAATACGAGAATATTATATATTATTGTTAAGAGAAATGTAATTAATACATTTTAATAATTTTATTTTTACTTTAAAAATTGTTTTTTGCTATATTAAATGTAATTCATTTTTTAAGTGTTAAATATGATTTTTTTAGTCTGTGGAATTTTTATTTTATTTAATATTCAACGATATTTGAAAAACAGTTAATTTTAATATTATTAAAAAAAGTAGCCTAATATTTGAAAAACATTTTCATTATTTTTTTATTTATACATATTGAAAACAACAGTGCATAAAATCTTAATTTAGGCAAATAATTAAAACACAAATATAAAACACGAAATAAATATTTTGTACATGAATTTCCATCGTTTTTATTACTAATTTGTATTACCAACTTTACATTTTTATTTCTAGCGCATTTTCCTTTTTAACATATGAATCAGACATTAGTAGAAGTATTAAAAGTCTCAGGTTTGAAAAAATTAGACTTCAAAGAAACATGCACCTGGTCTAAGTTAAATTATGTTTTTAACATTGATTTACTTTTTAAAATTCAGTATTAGGTATAAATATAAATACATTAAAGTTACTAACTGTTTAAATTATTGTTAACGTTTTAAACACTCTGTTAAAGCATCCGCTGTAATATCTCTATTATAAGGCAAACATATGTTCGTGAGTAACGCTGACATCATATTGACGGTGGCAAATCCTGACCAATAAATTTGGCTTTTACTGCAAGTTTTTCAACTTCTAAACTTTGAACAATTTCAATTTTTACACCTTCGGATTGGAAAAAAGTTCTTTCAAATGCAATATGCTTCAAAACTAATTCTCAAGTGAACTGTGTGCCTGAATTTAGTGGTCAAGTAAAATTATGTTCATATATGGATTTTGCTTTTAATTACCTACATTTTTATTTGTAGCACTGAGAAATATACCGCAAACATAAATGCAATAAAATATATTAACTATTAATTTATTTTTAGTATTTAAAACATTTTGCTAGAACATAATATAGTAATAACACAACTGATACTCAATAATTATTTTTCAAACAAATTGCATTTGAAAAAACTTTTCCTTTCTAATCCGACGGTGTAAAAATGAAAATTGTTCAAAGATTACAAGTTCAAAAACTTGTTAAATTAATTGAGAAATTTATTGGTTGTTATTAGTTGTTAATAATAAATTAATAGTGATATCAAACGTTACTGATATTTCTCATACTATTACAGACCATAATTTTGTATTATGCTTTCTGAAATACTAACAATATGAGATAACTTTCGTACAACAGGTACAGTGCACAATTTCTAAGTAAAAATCGCCTTAAACTGGACATCATGAATACCTAGTTCTCAACTACGACTCTGATCATTATCCCTTTAGAGAATCGTGCATAAATACCCTTAAAAGTGATTTTTTGTTTCATTGTTTAACTTTCAGAAAGTGTTCTCTAATTATAATTTAATTTTTTTTCTTGAATTTCATTTGTAGAAGCGCATATCGAGGATTAATTGAAAATGAATTTCATTTGCGTTTTACATATAACGGGCAAATATAATTAAATAAGAATGTATATTTTTTTTTATATCATTACTTATTTTTCTCATTTTCGATTCTTTTCTTTTTATTCATTAAGTAATAAGATATGGAAATCATGCGTTTTTATATAATATATGAATTTTTAAAAATGGAATGTAATTAATATGCTTTTAATGCTATTTTCATAAAAAATACTTTTGTTTAAATTATTCATGTAAAATTCATTCAATTTGAATTTTGTAGCAGATATTAATTGTGATTTTTTATAATCTATTTTTTTATTATCATAATCAATAATTTTAAAAATTATTTTAATTTTATTAAAGAGAAAGAATATTTAAAAAATATATAATGAAATTATATATATTTTTAATTACCTTTTAATTTTGATTTATGTATATTTAAAGTGTCAGTGACAAAAAAAATCATTTGAGGGAAATTATTCTTCGTGAAATATAAATAAAATGTATATATAAATAAAAACATGAAAACCTTCCAAATTATTGATTATTTATCTAACTATTAAAATAAGTGTAAAACGGTATAAAAGTTTTTAAAACATGAAAACTAATTCACAGATATTAAAAAGTTCGCCGGAGCTCCAGAGTGTTTTCAACCAAAACCTGACCATTACCAAGTTGGTGAATGAGAAAAATTCAATATAATTTCCAGATTGCACACTGGTTAAATATCGAAGGGTGAAATCAAACCTTGAAAAGAGGGATGAGAGAGGGGTGAGGCTATTGAGCGAGATGAGCTAATCAAAACGAAATACGCCATTCACACCAAGTAGATTGAACCAAAAATGTGGTATATTACATGATAGCATATCCAAAATGCTAAAAAAATAATATTTAACAAGTATATAAATCTTTTTTAGGATTTTGGATTCTTATGGAATATTTCATTACACCTTCTGAGATATCGTAAAATAGGCAAAATTTCGATCAAGAGATATATGCACATTGCTACTTATGATGCGTAGACACCTTTAAAGGTCGATTATTGAATCTAAGCCCTTAGTCACAACAGTCACAACTGTGAATTTTAAACAGGTACAAACTGTTCACAGAAAGGATGATGACATGCTTTACATAATTTTTATATAGCTTCAAGTTCACTTAATTTCATTACTCCTTATAAAACAATAATAATAAAAAAAAATTAAAGTAACACTATTCTGCCCAACAAACCTTTTAATATAGTCACCGAATTACTATTTTATGCAAAAGATCTGATTAAAAAAACCATTACCTTTAAAGAAAATACATTCTATTCTTTTCCTATTTTTTATAGACGATTTCAGTGTAATTATATTTTTGTATTTTTTTCTATTTTTATTTGCATTCGTTATTCGCATACATTTTGACAATTTACTAAAAATAAATTTCATTTACTTATGTTTTACACATAAAGAACAAGTTAATTAGAACATAATAAGCATTCAAGTAACTAGTTTTTAATCATTACACATTGTTCACATTTTCACTGCTTTTGTTTTACTTTATTAACTAAGGTTTGTGAAAATAAGCATTTTAATACCAAAAATGCATTTTAGTTTTTAAATGCAATTAATATACTCTTAATGTTTTTTTCCTACCAAGCCAAGTTTCCTTTTATATAATAACTAGGGGGCCTACCCCCTGCGAGCTACGCTCGCCAACCCCCGCTCAGTTTTCGAGGCCACTAAAAACATGACAGCGTGCTTTATTTTAAAAATATTGGTAAATCTGTAATTGGGTTGCCATGCTTTTAACATTTTAATGGGACATTTTTCGATTATAATGGCCTCATACACAGCTGTTGCGACAACTGACGACTGTTTTCGGGATTGATAAGTAAAATCAATTACTACTTGAAAACCAGCTTGTATAAAATGGTTAGGTTTAAATTGTGACTACCTCTCGGACTTTTATAACAACAATCTCTATTCTATTCTTCCTTTGCGTTTAAGGATGAGAAAAATTCCATCTGCTTGTGAATAACATTAAGATCCACGGTATTGAAAAGTACTATGTTATAGACATTTTCAGTAGCAGGTTTTAATTTTCTCTCTATTTTAGTGCACCATCATGCATATTTTCATGTTATTTTAGATATGTAAATTATTTTTTTTAATTAATATGTATATACAAATTTTCTAATAATTATTTATCATACAAAATTAAATATTTTGTGCATGCATGCCTGCATTTATTCGGCATCAATTGATGAGATATTTAAACAAATTTGCTATCCGCGGTAATTTTACACCATGTTCTGTCACTTGAATATTGTCCATAAGAAAATCGGGTACTTTTCCATTATATGATCCTTTGCTTTTAGGTTTGGTGTAATTCGAGCTTCAAAAAGAGATAGATTCGTTAATATACATAAATTTGTTGCCAAAAGTTATGAAAATAAACCCAATGAACTTTTGGTGTTTTTCTATTATAGGGGTCTTGACGCTTTTTTAAAAAGCTTGGCGGAAAAAACCAAGCAGAATAGAAAACCAAGCAGGATATTTTATTCTTCCGTTCAGTTGGGCAATTATTATGTTATATATTAGTTTCAAATATCCGAATTAATGATTTTATAAATTCGTTTAGTTAAATTTTACAAAAAAATAACAAAATGATATCAATAAATAATAATTACTATTAATTCCTTTTCCTCCCTTTCTTTTGCGTTTACCTAAATGACGTCATTTGGACGAATTTATTCAAAATATTTTAATAATTAAATTAAATGCTGACAGACAATTGAATCCTAACGATAGAAATGTGATTTTTTTTTTTCAAATTTTCCTGAAAAACATAATTTAATCACAATCTTGTCTTCATTAACGATTGAAATAAAAGATCAATTCAATTTCAATTTGAAAATGACGAATAAAAAGAAATCAATAATCCCTATCGGGATCCTTTTCAATTTTTTTCCCTTTTTTGTCACAAAAAAACTGAGTAATTAGTTGCCATCATTACAAAAATGTCATTAAAATTAGAAAAAAATTAATATCTCGAAAACTAATTCCAATTTCAAAATTCTATTACCAGTTTTGACATCCGCGGATTTTTATGAACAATTGGTATTAATTTCACCATCAAGCGTTTAATATTTTATTAAAAATAGCCTTGAAACATAATCAGTCGTTTCATAAAATCATTTCATAAATTCGTTTCATAAAATCGTTTCACAAATTCGTTTCATTAGGATTTTATATATATAGGGTAGATATACAAATAAACGTAATTCTAATTTTTTTGAAAGGGTAATTGTGGTTTTCTATAATGTATATTTTTTTAATTTAATTTTCAACATTTAATTTAAAAAAGGCGTTATTTCAATTAAATTAAATTAGAAAACTATCCAAAAATTTATAAAAAAATATTTCAGTAAATTTTATTTATACATTTTAAATCATCAATGAAAAAAAAAATCTTTTTTTTTTTTTTTTTTTTTTTTTTTTAAGAGGGTAGAGGATAATTTAAATATCATTAATTAGTACACGCTTTTTCACAATATTGGATATTATGGAATGTAATCATTTTCTGTTAACGCAGTTATAATTGAAGTTATAACAGTGTCATATTTGAAAGATTTAGGACTAAAAGAAATATTGAACTATATGCCTGGGTTTAATAATGTTGTAAAATTATGCTCTTAGCATGGATTCGAATCCCCTTTTTTTAGATTTTCAGTAGTATTATTTATAGGTCTAAGAAAAATACCATATTCATAAATGAAATAAACATATTTGTTACTTAATTTATTAAAAGTTGATTTCATTAGAAATCGACTTATTGAAATGACTTTATTTAACTATGTATCTATCCATATCTCTCTATATAATGCAAATATTGTCATCACGATATCGTCCGAAATACTCTAACCAATTAACTAGACCAACCAATGAACTGAATGAACTGAACCAACCTAACTAGAACAATGTAATGATTTTGTTATTGTCAAGGATGAGTTCGTTTTAAGTATGTAGCTCTTATAATTTCTTTGATCTTGCAAGTACCTTAGCTGAATTCGTTATTCAAGTATGTTGCTGTATTAGTTCGTTTACAGGAAGTTTTCGATGGCATTCATTGAATGGTTTAGGTTGTACACTATATTGCCTAAGGTGACCGGTCACTTGCGATTTTAGACGTTTTGTTAACTATCTAGAAACATACATGAGGAATTAACCTGAAACTGCAGGTGTGTAAACAGTATAGTATAGGTTATATATTTCCGCGAAGATTTTTTCACGAAACCCCATAAGGGACTGTCAACAAATTGAATAAAAAAGAATATCTTTTGGATAACCCTGTAAAAACTAATCTAGCAAAGGCGTTCAAACTCGAGATTATTAATAAGTGGCTTATTGTAATATACTGTGTTCAGTTTTATGAGGATAGCATGTATATTCGTAGAGAAATTAAAGTTTTTATAAAAACAGTCCCAAATTTCGCCTAGTTTTTTTGCTTATAATTTGCAAAGTTCTTAATATAAAAAAAAGTTCTTTTCAGAAAATATGACAAATAACATTATACATAACACTCTGCAATCAGAATTAAAAATTAATAAAAATTGGGTGAAAAATGAGCAGGTTTACTAAAAAAATGTTTCACTGCGAACGCGCGAATGCAATCAAAATATAATATGCATAATGTATTAGCTAAGTATATAGAGCAACTTTTATGAAAGTCTCAAAATCATAGCTTGAAAATTCTGAAAATTATCGTCGGTAGAATAAGCTCGAAATCCGTTGTTCACAAAAAGAAGCAAAAATATGAGGGGTTGTATCCAAATATACTGTATAATATTTGTTGTTTGTCATATTTTCTGAAAAGAACTTTTTTTTATATTAAGAACTTTGCAAATTATAAGCAAAAAACTAGGCGAAATTTGGGACTGTTTTTATAAACACCTTAATTTCTCTACGAATATACACGCTATCCTCATAAAAATGAACACAGTATATTATAATAAGCCACTTATTAATAATCTCGAGTTTGAACGCTTTTGCTACATTAGTTTTTACAGGGTTATCCAAATGTTATGCGCTCTTTTTCAATTTGTTGACAGTCCCCTATGGAGTTTCGTGAAAAAAATCTTCGCGGAAATATGTAACCTATACTATATAGTTTTCACACCTGCAGTTTCAGGTTAATTTCTCATGTATTTTTCTAGATAGTTAACAAAACGTCTAAAATCGCAAGTGACTGGTCACCTTTGCCAATATAGTGTATTACAGTGTACGGGAGATTTTTAAATTATTATTTCAACAAATTTTCAATATTTTTGATATAAATGCCTCATGTCTATTATATTACTTTTGCTAAGCCTAGTGAAAAAAATTCCTGAAAATCACCTTTCTCGTAAAAATAGCAAACTTAAAAGCAGTGAAGCCAATTTCTTTAATTTTTATTAAATCTGATGTATTACCTTAAACAAAAAGAAAGAAAGAAATCACCATAATCCTCCGATCGGGCTGGAGTAACTTATTTATTATTAGAATCACCCCGCTATAACGGCCACTGTAAATAATAAGGATCATATCCTAATAGTATTTCCCATAATTGTAAAGTCCACAATATTTTATTACACCTTCTAAAACACTAACAATATGAGATAACATGTATTCAATAGAAATATAGAGCACATTTTCAAAATTTTAACTGACTATCATGGCAGTCAAATTTTTATTGCTTAATCATGACATACTAACCATTCGGCCTCTTGAAAACTTTGCATATCGATAAATTTAAAATTTTATAGAAAAATATAAAATAGAAAAAATTAATGAAGCAATAAATTTATTTAATTTATCTTCCTTTCTAAAACTCAGATTCAATTGTCAAAAAACACTGTTCCTGAAAAACACCTCTTTAATGAAGTAATTTTTTACAGAAGATACCCGGTATAAATAAATAAATAAAGGATTTTTTTTTCTTACGTTTTTAAGAAGTGTTCTTTAATTATGTTTTCATATTTTCTTTTTATTGTCATTTGTACAGTCCTGGAAAAAAGTTACCCCCCCCCCCCTTACTACCTCTTCCACAAATCATCGTATAAAAATATGAATGGTATCAACCGATTATTAATAATGTCTTATTAAGTTATGCTTTTCTTAAATTTTCCTAAGGCGCTTGTTTACGCATAGAATGTCTAACAAACTTTAAAATTTTCAACTCTAATACCTAATTTTGGCATTATATTTAGATTCTTCGGTAAATTGTACCGAAAAATCATTCGGTCAGTTTAGAAATTATGCAGATTTAAAGTTCTAATGTTAAATTCAGATATAATCGTTGTAAAACAGATGCAGATAGTTTTTAAAGCAGAACTCGAAGACCTCTTGTCTGAGTGCGCTGTAATATTAAATTCGCATATTTAAAGCTTCTAGAAATAAATGTCTGTTTTAAAAAAACTCGAATTCTTTTCCCCTCCCCTCCCCCGTGTACAAGTCCACACAGTTGATCATTCATTTTGCTTACTTTGTCATTTTGTGTCATTCACTTTGCTAAACGAAACGATTGTTCTTGCTTATCGAAAGTTCAATCGTATCATATTATTTGCTTCACTCTATTTCTGATGAGAATCTTCTGTTTTTTGGCAG
This sequence comes from Maratus michaelseni, assembly GCA_963931845.1. NCBI lineage: Eukaryota > Metazoa > Arthropoda > Arachnida > Araneae > Salticidae > Maratus > Maratus michaelseni. The sequence goes on from OZ007591.1 coordinate 231,322,797, forward strand.
ATTACAGCTTTAAAAAAGAATCAATCGTAGTAGTTTCCAGCACCTGAAAATTGCTCACCTGCAGCGTACAACATAAAAATTTTATAATTTTTAAAACTTCTCCTGCCATTTTTTTTTCTTGACTATACGTATAAATAATCAATCATCCAAATCCTTCAATGAAATAATCACTTCCCTTTTTGCTGCCCCTTCCTCCAGCACAAAGCATACAATGTTTTAAATCTTAAAAAAAAATTATTGTCATATTTTTCTGTCTTCTGACTTCTTAGTATAAAAAATAAAAAATTAATTATCTAATAATTCTCTCCCTTCAAATTTATCACTTCTCCAAGCCACTTCTCCACTTCTCCAATTTACTCTGCAAGATCCCAAATTTAAAAATCTTTAAAACTGTTTACTTTTTTTTCCTGATATATTTGTTGCTTTGTTGTAACAATAAATAAATAATAATCTAAATTTCCTGATGCCACTTTTAAAATTCCGAAACCCACTTTCCCCTCTTGAGCTCACAAAGCTTGAAATATTTCAAACTCTTTATTTTGTTTAAATTTTTGTGTCCTGTTTGTTACGTTCCAGGAACAATAAATAATCAATCATTTAAATAATTTCTCGAAATAATTCCTCCCATATAAAAAAAGGATAATTTCTAATTGGGGAGTGGGGGGGGGGGGAGAGCATAGTAACAATTTTACTTTTTTGCAGGTTTTGGCTATTTTTAACCATTTTTAGAGATGCATTGCTCAACACCACTTCATTTTATATTAACCAAAGCCGCAGCTTGTGTTATACAGGCGGTGCTTCTAAAGAAGGTCTTTGGTGCTTCTGCACCAAGTGCCATACCTGTTGTTACGGTTTTAAACAAACTGTAAATAGTTGTTAAAACACTAGAGGCTAAAGAACAATTTTAAAATATGTGTTTCACAACAAAAAAATTTTGCTAGTACTTTTTTTCCACTTGGCTATATTTACTTTTTGCTGATTAGCTAAATTGATAACATAAAATGCATTTCTAGAAACTTCAAATATGCGAATTCATAGTTACAGCTCATTCCTTTAAGTATTAGGTAGCTTTCAATTCAAAAAAGTATAAAGCTACCTATTGCAGCCGTTCGGAGGAAAGCAGTTCCGGAAAATTTCGATATATTTTCACCGATCATGACCCCCAGACCCCAAAACCACCCTCCGTTCAAATGTTGATTTATATATATATATATATATATCTGACTTATGTCATACGATAACGCTCGTATTTATAAATCAATTTTGATGAAACTAATTGTGTGTATTAAGCTCACCAATGTATCGACCGAGTTCGTTGGCCAGCTTGGTCCGCCATTTTGTTCCAAGATGGCGGCCATTTAAAAATTTAAAACTAAAATAATTATACAAAAAAGTAAAAAATTCAAATTTATTTTTTAATCAATTGTTAGGCCTTGATACGAGGATTCCAGAGCATTTTTTGGTTTACCTCTATCTTAAAAAATGGCTGATATAGAGCAGTTTGAAATTCTAGGGTGGCTGACATTTTGAAACAAGACAGCACATTACAAAAATTTTCATTGTTGTAATAATTTTCCCAATCATACGCATGAAACTATGTATTCATATCCGTTAGCGCCAAATTCTCGCCAAACTTGGCGACATTTGGCGACCAAAATAAGTCCATAAATGAAGCCAATTTGGCTATTGCTCAATAATTTGGCGAATTTCTTATTCAAATTCAGTGTTAACGAATCTTTTGTAAACGTTTTCTTTGCATTTTAACTTGCTGTTTTCGTGTAACAGTAGCTAAAATTTTAAAACGAAGATATAGGAAAGCTACCTTTTCCTCCCGGTACAGGCCGGAAGGACTTTTTTTGAGTTATGTTTAAAAAACTACTCTCATTGCAAACTATTTTGCCATGATTACAAATGAATTTAACATTACAAGTTCCGAACTTTGAATGTACATAATTTCTGAACTACTTGACTTTGTTATTACTTCCTATTCGGAATCCAAAAATACAATTTACCGACGAATCTAAATATGTTGTTAAAATTAGCTATTAGCGTTGAAATTTTTAAAGTTTTTTTATATTATTTATATGAAGACGAATTCCTAAAATAAATTTAAGTATAGCATTAATTAGTCGACGCTATTTTACGATGATTTTCGGCAGAGTTTGTAAGGGTTGATCACTTTTTTTTTTCTCCAGGATTGTGCAAACGTATTTCGAGAATCAACTGATGACGAATTTCATTTTTTTCCACATATAAAATATCTAATAGTTAGAGAGTCCCGCAGTGGCACAGACGATTAAGCTCGGTTCCCGTCAAGATCACCAAAAGTGAAGCAGCATCAACCATGGTCAGTGCTTGGGATTGTGACAACCTCTCTCGACTGCGGCTGCTGTGGGACCATGTACGTTAATGTGAGCTGGTGCACGTAAAATCTGTTCGTGGTTTCAATGTCCTCCAAGTTTGAAAACGATACCTCTGGGGGTTCCAATCCCAGTGCAGGTCTCTCATCTGGAATTGTCTCTAAGAGACCAGCTCTAGAAGTTCAACCTCTTTTGAGGCTCTGGCACACCTTCTTTCAGAAAAGTGCCATGGCACTTTTCCTGACACGACAACAACAACAACAACAATAATTAGAGAAAAGTATGCTTTCAGCTTTTTAATCAGTACTTTTTTTTCTTATTTTCTTATTTTTACTTAAAACAAATGAAATAGAAGGTATCTAAAATTATGCGTTTTCATATAAAAATGTATCTTTTTAAATGATATGTAATTAATACATTTTAAATTTTATTTGTTGTTATTTAAGACGCTTTCGTTTAATTTATCAGTCTAAATAAATACAATTTGAAATTCTTAGCCGGTATTACTTGTGATTAAAATTAATGAAAGTTAATTTGTACTTGAATTTTAAAAAAATTAATTGATTACTATGGATAGTTTCATAACGCCTTAAAAAATAAAATAAAATAAGTAAAATTTTTGTTTAACATGTATTATGTGTACATTTAAGATCTGAAAACATTTGTGAAGTCAGATCATCGTAACTGATCCCTGTATCACGACTATAAAATTCCGGTCACTGTAAGCCGTACATAGAAACAATTAAAAAATATAACATAGTTATAGCAAAAAGTTCACTTAATTATTAATAACCTGTGAAAAAAACTAATTCAATTTAAACGATAAAAGAAATACTATATCTTCAAAACAAATTTTGCAAAATAGTCATCGGATTTTTTAGAAAATAACTAACTAAAAGAAAAAAATCCTAAAAGGAAATTCATTTTATGCCTGGTAATTTTTCAATTGGTGCTCCTTAATTATATTTCAGTTATATTTTTTTCATCATTTTCATTTGTAAAAGTGCATATGTTTCGAGAATGAAATAAAAACGAATTTCATTTATTTTGTACTTTACAAAAAAGAACAAATGCTTAATAATTAAAGCAGAAGTTGCTTTCATTTCATGCTTTTTTAATCATTAAACATTTATTTTCGTTGTTTTGTTTTAGTTCATTAAGAAAGGTATGTGTATTTATGCGTTTTTGAATCAAATATCTGTTTTTCATAAGAAAAGTGTAAATAATACTTTTTAATGTTTTTTATTATTATTATTAAAAATGTTTCGTTTATGTTTTCAGTCTAAAATTAAACATATTTTGGAAACTTCACTAACGGTTATAAAGCGTGTTACTTTAATTGTTTTTAAAAAAGGGTGTTTTGCCTTTTACAAATTATATTTTATTAAATTTTATTTTCTGGAATTAAATTTTATTTTCTGGAATTAAATTTTATTTTCTGGAATTAAATTTTATTTCCTTTTTATTATTCAAATTGTAAACGACAAAATATTCCATTACTGGGTAATATTTTAAACGTGTGAAATACAACTATAGATTGAATTTTTCCCTTTTGTATTATTGTTGAATAGTTCTCATTTTTCATACTAAGCCGACATAACAGAAATAGTAAAAGTCCCAGAAAATGGTTTCAAAAAAATTTTGACATAAAAAAATTATTGAATTATATCTCTGGGTATAGTGGCATAGTAAAATTACTTTGTTAACATGTATTGGAATATTTTTTCAGATTATTTGTATAAGTTACAGATCTGTGAAAATACTGTCCTGATAAATAATTTTTTTTTACTACAATGTAAAAAAAGACAAATTGTTTTAAATCTAGGAATAAACGATATAATCACGAACAAAAATATACAATAATCTCTTTCGAGTTACCCACGAAACCGAAAACTGTTCATTACCTTTAGAAACAACAGAAACAAAATATTTTCGGGATTTAAAGAAGCATTTATAAAAACAAAATTGCTTTTGCTGTCACTAGTTTTCGAAAAATTTTTTGAGTAGGTTTTTATAGTGTTTTAATCAGTTTTCCTAAACCGGAATACAGGGATTTAGGATACAATCAAAATTTCAAGTAAACATTTAATTTTCAACAAACATGTTTTACAGAAAAAATATGATAAATTTAACAGCATTAATATTAACATTATTTTCTTACTCTTGCATGTATAAATTCTGTTACGCAGCTGTAAATGCTTAATTGAGAATTGATAGAATCCGAAAAACTTACATTCCGGTTTTAGAAAACTGATTAATATACTATAATAACTAGTCGGAAACATTTCCGAAAATCAGTGGCAGCAAAAGAAATTTTGATTTCATAAATGATTTTTTAAATTTCGAAAATATATTAGTATCTGGAGTTTCATATGATAAAAAATGCTTTTCGGAATCTTGGGTAACTCGAAAGAGGTTATTGTATATTTACGCTTAGGGTTATACTATATTTTCCTAGATTAAGAAACATCTGTCTTTTTCTAGAGTGAGTGCAGTGTCCCATATGTCCATCCACCTTTCAAATATTAAGGAAATATTAACAAATTGAAGTATTGGAGTGAAGTGTGCATCATGAGGCTTTTCAAACAATCGGATTGTTGGAGGAAAAATAAAGCATTTTGACAGACCAACAAGTAACTTGAAATTTCAAGTATTTATAAATACAAGTATTTGACAGATTGTAGTTTCATAGTGCAGTTTTCATCATAAGACTTTACAAAAATTCGCATTGTTGGAGGAAAAGGAAAAACAAAACCAGTTTTAATAGACCCGCAAGTGATTACATTTTTCAAATATTCATAAACAGTTAACAGATTCTATTAGTATCAGAGTGCGGATTTCATCATAGGTCTTGACAAAAAGTCGTATTGTTAGAGGATAATTTGAAAAAAAAAATGTTTAAAAAGACCCACGAGTAAGTTCCAACTTCCCCCTATTCATAAATATTTAACACATTGTAGTATCAGAGTGCGGTTTGCATCATAAAACTTTTCAAAGAGTCGATTGTTGGAGGAAAATATACAAAAAGTTTTCAAAAATACCAACAAGTAACTTCAAATTACAAATATTCATGCATATTTGACAGATTTTGTAGTATCAGACTGCTCTTTGCATCATAAAACTTGACATAGAGTCGAATTTTTGTGAGAAGAAGAAATAAAATAGTTTTAAAAAAACCACAAGTATGTTCTATTTTCTCCTTTCATAAATATTTTACAGATTGCAGTATCAGAGTACGGTCTTCTTCATAAGACTTTACAAAGATCCGGATTGTTGGGGAAAGAAGAGAAAAAACAGTTTTAAAAAAACACAAGTAAGTTCAATTTTCAAATATTAATTTGTTTAACAGATTGCAGTATCAGAGTGCGGTTTGCCTAATAAAACTTGACGGATTGTTCGGAGTAAAACAGGAAAAAATAGTTTTAAAAAACCCACAAGTAAGTTATATTTTCAAGTATTTGTAAGTATTTAACAGATTGTAGTACTAGAGTGCTATTTGCACCATAAGACTTGTTACATAGCTGGATTTTTTGTGGTGAAGAAATAAAATATCGTTCACATATCTAAAATTCATAATGATACAACATATAATTGCCGGATCGAAGAGCAGTTTTAACCATAAAACTTTTAAACAGTCGAAGTTGCGGCGAAAATAGTAAAAAAAAAAACTGGAAATATCGTTTGCTCTTGCCACATAACTGTGCAGGACACACTGACATGTTTTATAATTGAAACCGCCCTCTGATACAGTATTGCAAGATCCATTGTCACATAAAAGTGCGGCAGTGTTTCAGAAAAAAGCGGGGTAGTGGCTTCTATATCGGAATATAGAAATACCATAAATCATTGAAACAAAACCTCTCTATATTGGAATACTGTCTAATTTAAAAACTCCATTGTCCTGAATGAAAGGGTAACATACAAATCTTCATGCTAAGATATAAACCTGTATAATAGATAAACCTGTCTAATAAATCTGAATATAAAACCTGTTATATCTGTTAACAGGCTAAAGTTATAAACCTGTCTCTATGGTCTCAAGTCACCATAGAGAGATAAAAAAAAAATCTCTCTTTGGTGACTTGAGATACCGTCAGGTAGGTTCTACTGCATTAAATAAACTCAATAATCTTAATTAGACAGTAGTAATAACTGTGAGAGGGGATTCGCTAGTAACCGAAACAAAATTCCGCATTGGAGCGGTTTTCGATTAAGCAGTTACAATTGTATGATATTCTTTTCGTAGTGACCATTATGTTTTACGTATTAAAAGGGATTTATTATAGGCAGTTTTAGTTTTCACAGGATTTGGGAAACTAAGAACAGTAAAACCTGTAAAAGCAGAATCGCTAACGAACAGGAAAATAATCCATTTTAGACAAGTTTCCGTCTGAACAGATAGATTCTTGTCGACGAGACTGTAAAAAATTTCAATGAAAAACATGTATTTTAACAGGTTTACTGCATAAATTTGCACTCCATGCAGACTAACTAATAGCGTGGTTCTAAAAGCTATTTAAGAGAATTACTACAATATGAAAAATAGGGACTTTTGGCGTCCTGAGTAATGGCTTCACGGAATGGGTCTTAAAAGCCTGGAAAATCGAGACACCTGGAAACAATACACTTATACGACAATTTATTAATTTAATTTTGGAAAAGTAAACGGACATATGCATCATCCTGCATTTAATTTATTTTCAGTATGTGAAATATTTTGCTACAACGGCATCTATAATATAGAAGTTAACGATACTTCTTGATATGAGAGGATTAGAATGACAGTGGAGTAAGTCGATATTTAGTAATTTGGGAAATGAAGGGTTTTGTGAAACTTCTCGCATTAACGTTACATTAAGTGGTCAAACTTGTTTTGTCCTCTAGCGACTCCCTAAGTGAACTATGACTAATTTGACTGTCACAAATCATATATCGTCGGATATCGTCGATTTCATATATATATATATATATTTAATTTTAAGGGCCACAATGTTTATATTATGACATTTGTAACACTAAACAAATCATATAACATTTGTTCAACAGATAAAAAATACATTTTTAGTAAGTATACGCTCTTTTAACAAGGGTTGTAAAACTCACGCCTTCAATTACGAAAGTAAACATGCGGTCACTAGAGAAGTGTGCATACCATAATTACCGAAAATACTTTAGCGAATTTTAATTTAGTAAAATATTTACATTTCTTTATTACGCTTCGTAGAATACTTGTTCAATAAACAAAAAGTAGTAGAAACACTATTTCTATTATACAAACTTTTCAAATTAGTAACCAGATTGTTATTTTTTATACAAACTACCTTACTGGAAAAAAAAATTACCTTTAAAGGAAATTCATTTTATTTTTGCTAATTTTTCAGAAAGTGTTCCTTAATTATATTTACGTTTTTTTCCCCTAATTTTAGATTGTACAAGCATATATCTTTCGAGTATTAACTAAAGTGAATTTCAATTATTTTGCATTTTGACTGTAAAGAACAAATAATAATTGGAACTAAATGTGTTTTCAGTATTTTATGTTTTTTTTTTCGTTTTTGTTTTTCTTCATTTTCGTTGCGTTTGTTATAGTTCATTAAAGAGGCATTTGGAAATTATGTATTTTTATATCAAAATTGCATTTTTGATAACAGAAATGTAATTAATACATTCTTAATGATTTGTTTTTTTTTACTCAAAGCGTTTCCATTTAAGTTTTCGGAATAAAATGAATAAAATAGAATATAAAGTATTTTTTAGGATGTCAACAGTGGATTTTATGTTCGGAATATTTTTAGTTTTAATCTGCACCCATAATTATAACGCATTTTTTAATTTAATTAAACAAAAAATGTCAATTTGTTTAACAAATTATTTCATTATTTTATGTTTTGTTAAACCTATACTATTACATATTCAAAGAATCAGTAATATTTTTTTTTCTGTTGGTAACTGTTTATGAATGCAAATATAATATAATGTGTGGATGGATGAGGTTTCATGGTGCATTGTCTCTATTATATTATGCTGTTCCGAAATCGGCTATGGATTATTTATAGATGTATTTTGAAAATTATGAATAGTGTGGCATATAGAGCTCCTTTTAATATATTAGGCAGTGAGAATGAAGTTGTAAAAGAACGGTAATTGATTTTGAAAAGCGTTATACTCCAAAAACAAATATGTAACATTGGGTTTAATTGTCTAACTAGCTGTTTAACCCGTTCTACGCACGGGAGTTCATGAATTTAATTCTAAAGCCAAAATTAACAATAAAAATGCAACAAACAGCTTTAAAATACATAAATAAGAAATAAGAATTCCCCTTTAAAAGTGTTGAGTTGTTCAACTATTCAATTTAGAAAAATATTTTTCTACTAAAATTTAATTTATCATGTTGCTATGGCAGCAGACGATAAAACGATATCTTTGGAATAAGGGAATAAATAGAATAAAAGTTTTGTTAATGTTTGTGATAAAATGTTTTTCTTTATTTTTCTTAAAAATATAATAAGTCCTTCGGTAAGTGCGCAATTAAATAATCTCTAATTATTTGCATGCGCGGTGAAAGAATTTTCGTAATACCCGCTACAGCTTCTTAGTATTACAGCGTGGCGTACGTAATATGTATATCTCGCATTGCAGTAAATATTTGAACTGGTTAGAATTCGCGCAATTACGGGCTGAACATTAAAAAAGGCAAAAATTCGTCAAATACGTATAATAAAACAAAATCTATTAAAAATTTTCGAATTTTTCGTCCCAATCATTCATGAACCTCTTACCAGTAACCCGCGCGTCAAATTTCGTAGCCCTGTGCCCTGTGGTTTCCGAGTTTTCGAGGTTACATTGATAGATACGCGCACGGATTTTAATAGGGTAGATAAAGATATGTTTGTCACTGCGGATCAAATCATTTGTCAGATTATTTATAATATATTTATAGGCTTGAAACAAATACCAAATTTACAAATAAACAATATTAACAATATTTCAATATTGTTTAATATTGAAATATTGTTATATATATATTGAATGTATATGCAATATTGAATAAACAATATTTCAATATTTAATATATTTTCACTTTGAGCAATTGTATTATAAATATCTCATACAGAGAGAAAAATATGAAAATACATAAAAAACTTTTAAACGGATAAACGTAGAGTTATGGAACAAGTGTGTGCCTACTTTTAATCGAGAATACGTACAGAATCATGGTCTAACAAAATTGTGCTTCTCATTCAAATCATTTTGCATATTATGTATTTATAATATTATTTATAAGTTTGAGACAAATACTAAATTTACAAGTACATTAAACAATAAAAATATCTCAATATTTAATATATTTTCACTTTGAGCAATTTTACGATAAGTATCTTATACATGGTGAAAAATTTTAAAATTATATAAAACACTTATCTCTACAATTTCTTAAAAAAAATACATAAAACACTTTTGAACGGTTAAACAGCAAGGAATGGATCAAGTGTGCACCTTATTTTATTCGAGAATGCATAAAGAATCATAGTCTACCAAAATTGTGTTTCTCATTGCGAATTATATCATTTCCTAGACAATTTATAGTATTATTTATAAGTTTGAGAGAAATACCAAATTTAGAAATACATTAAACATTAAAAAATATTTCAGTATTTAATATATTTTTATTTTGAGCAATTGTATCATAAATATCTCCTACAGGGCAAAAAATCTGAAATACTAAAAAAATCAACAACTTTTAAACGAAAAAAAGTATAGTTATTGAACATGTTGCATGTTTGAATCGAGTATGCGTTATCATAGTAAAATTAGTACAGCGCACTCTTGTGACGACAGTTAGAAATTATCAACCATACCTCGAAAGGATGAGAAATGGCGAAAAAATATCAATTCCAAAAGTGTTCTCAATTTAGTATGAAATGAGCGTCAGAATGATGCAGGTGATCAAAATAGACACAATTAACAGTACATGAAAAATTATTTCGTTTTGTAAAATGAGTTTCATATGAGTTTTAATATGCGACTGCAATTTCTTCATAATAGCTTGTTAAGTATTAAATACTAGATACAGAAGATTGTTATACTGATGAAAATTTATTTTTTTTAATCTAATGTTTTATTTAATGTTTCAGAATTTAGTCTTAACATCAAAAATTATATATTAAGCGTAAGCAGATGAATGGAAGAAATTTCGAAAGTTGAAAGTAGTCGAAAGACTCTTACGACTGATTGTCTTTTTGCGTGTTAGTAAAGGAAAAGTTTTCATCAGAAAATCCCAAAGTAAAATTTAAAAATTTTAATCGAAACTTAGACGCGTAGCTAAATCAATTGTGAACCCTAAGTTCAAAGCGCATGCTTCTGTAAAGTCAGTGGGACGGATGGACTTAAACGATGGGTAGTGAATGGGTAGTGATGGGTACTTATAAATTACTAGGTAAATTGTTTTTTGTTTTTGTTTTCAATTTTCAACGAACCTTTTTTTTGATAATTCGTCGCAGGAGAAGAAAGTGGTGCTCATGTATGCCAAACAAATGTACATATGGTGCACACGCAGTCCTTTGGTTTTGACAACAGGCCGCAGGGGAGGAGAGAAGTGCAAGAGCGCGATAACAAGTTTGAGACGTACTTAGCACGCTCTAAGTACATGACTGCCACTGGCAGTTCTTTTGATTCTATCTCGCGCCACCTTTCACAAAAGAAAAATCTTTCAGATATATTTTTACAACATGCTCAAGAGAAATATACAATAAAATTTAGTTTAGGAAAATAGTGGCGCAAATAGAATATAAAAATAGTCGCTAGTCGTAGCCCTATAAGTATAAACGCTCCAGGGGAATATTTGCATTTGTCTCGATTTCACTTTAAAATGAAGTTCCTCTGTCTATTTAGCAACAAAAGTGATTTGTAAAAAGATACGATATATTTATTTGGTTATAACTCATTGTTCTCGAGCTATAGATTTGAAACTATTTCTCAGTATTTTATTATATGCTAACAAAGCTGTACTATGATACCATTTCTTTGTAAACATTTAACTCAATTTGTAAATCTGTACTTCCATACTTAAATACAGTGGCGAACTTATTTTTTTTTCGCCATTTTAGTTCAAATTGATCACATTTTCTAAAGGACCTACGAAGTTATGCAAATCACACATTAATAAATTATGTTACCAGCCCATCAAATTAAAGGGGACAGTTTATTTAAATAGAAAATAAGAAAAATCTATTGTAAATGATATCATAAACAGTAAATGGAAACTTAATATGTGAACTACGTAATAACATTCATTTAAGAGACATTTAATAATTTTTATTCCATTAGTGAAACTGTAATCCTTCATCAATTAGAAGTTAATATTTAAAAAAAAAATGCTTCGATAAAAATAACCTTTTTAATGTGTATGTAGAATTTCGCTAAACCTAAGAAAATTTTTCAAATATTGTTTTAGTGTAAAACTGGCAAACAAATATGTTAGTAAAAGCAATTAATCATGAGAGAAACAGCCTAACTATGTTTAATCATCAAAAAGATTAATTTAAAAATCAATATATTGCAAATGCTTTTTCTGTAAATGCAGCTGCTTATTGTAAAATTTTGATTAACTCTATAATACAGTTTATGAATGCACATGTTGACTTGTCACATCTCTCGAAGAATTACATTATTCATTTAAATAATGTCGTCAGTTATTGAATTGCCTAATTGCTTTATGAAATATGCGCTAAGCAATTATCGGTTTCTTTACATATTTATTTACATTTACAAAGGGATTATCGATTTTGTTTCAATCTTTTAACTAGATTTTCCCGGTTTAATTTTAATCTATTGTCATATCTGAAAAGAGTTTAAACTGATATCGATTATGTATTTTGAGAAATATTAAAAACTCAAAATTCAATTATTGACAAAATTAATAGACATAGAATTATTTATCCGATTTAGTTTGCGAGAAATTCGATTTTGTATTTAATTTAGTTTATAACAGAAACGCAATCAATCATGGTGTCAAAAAGAACAGAACTTCATTTTGGGAAATGGTTTGTGCCATAAACTTTGAAATTAAATATTTATATTTTAAGAATGCGCATTGCTCTTCTATGTTCAATTTTTATTAAATATTTCAAATTCCAACTCTGCTATCTGACATGTGAATCTCGAATCTGGAAATATATATTTAAAAAATGTAATTTAATTTCGTTTAGATATCATTTATATTGAATCAAATTTGCTTGCATAGTTTAAAAGGAGCAAAAATGGTTTCGTAAATAGCATTCCTGTAGATAATACTCAACTTTTAATATAAACGAAATATATGAGCATTAAAAAGTACTTTGACATATAATAAATACAACAGATTATGATTTATATAACTGCTAAAGATCCAATAATTTTGAGCTTCGAATATTCTGAATATATAATAAATACATTGGAAATTAATAAGAAATAAATAACTTAATTGACTAAAATAAAAATAATTCAAATTACTATACCGCCTAAAATGTGATAGATTTTTTTATTGTAATAAAAAGGCCATTTTTCAGTTCAATTTTTATTAAATATTTCAAATTCCATTTCTCCTAGCTGACATGTGAATCTTGAATCTATGAATATATATAAAAAAATCCAATTTCTATTTGTTCAGTGGCCTTTAATATTAAATAACCTTTTTTTATGTACTCTTAGAATTATAAAGCACTTTGTAATATAAAAAAATTAACATATTATAATTTATATAAATTCCTGAAAATATAATTATTTAGGGATTAGATTTTTTTTGAAAAATAATCTAATAAATTTCTTACAAATAAATAAAAAATAAAAGGAGTTCTAGTTTTGATTTAATTTAAATTAATTAAATCTCTATACTATAAAAAAATTCCATGCATGTTTCTTTTAAATCTACTGTTAAAATTTTCAAATGTACGTATAGAGATGTTTATTATTATTATTTAATTCCTGCACAAGACTTCAAAATGTTATGGACATTACAACTAAATCCAAATTAGAACTGATCAATGTAAATTAAAAATACATATATTTAATAAAAGAAATACACATGATTGAAAAAAAAAAGTAAACATACATTCTTATATATTACAATAAGTTGTTACTAAAAATGCAGTTACTAAAAATGAATTTTTGCTACTGAAGATAAAACTCTGGGAAGAAAATATTTTTAAAAACATAACCGTGGAGAAACTAAAATACTTTAAACAGTTGTTTCTGGCAATTAAAAAAAGTGCGTTTGACTGTCAGGAAAATGTATCTTCGGTAAGTGCTACTTAACGATATCCTAAAACGAATTAAAAGTTACATTTAACAGTAAATTGGATCGTACATATCTACGTACAGTTATTGTTTGTGTATGCCATGTCGTTGTAGAACATCTGTACTGCATCCTGTTTTTTAATGTATCATTTGCGGAAAAAATTAATAAAAAAATTCTTGTAAAATTTTATTATTTCCAAATTGAATAATTACGAAGAAAATTGCAGAGTATTCACAATATACTGCTTAATAGGGCTTTAAGATTATATTCACTGACCAATCGTAGCGTATACAAAGGAGAGTCGAATCTGAAATATTTATGTATCGTGGAAAAAGAGAGAGAGAGAGAAAAAAAAAAAAAAAAAAAAAAAAAAAAACACGCCATACACGAAAAAATACGGTATTTTATTCTACTAATTGAATTCATTTGTATAAAACATATTACTGTCACGATAGATTCACGACTTATTTTAATTACTTACTAGCTGACCCCCGCCCGTGGAAAAAACCCCGTCGCGGGACTGACCCCCGTCGTGGACCCTGCCCGGGCCCGTGATAATAAATTTAAAAAGAAACATCAAGTTTTTATTATTTTATATCTTTAACCAGATTTTGTATGAAATTATATTTTTAAATGAAAAATTCGCAATTTTTTTTTTTTTTTTTTTTTTTTTTTTTTTTTTACGTAGGGCCGGCCGTTTTATGTTTTAAACTAAAAAGTTATTTTTGTCCGAACTCTTTGAAATCGTTATTGGTTATAAATAAAACGGTTTTACAGTCCATGAAAAAATTTCATAAAAAGATTTCGTGAAAAAATATTGTTATCTAGTTGTAAAAGAAATGTTTTCTTCTCACTTTTTTGTTTGTTTGTTTGTTTTTGCATCGGCTCCTTTAATATAGTATTAAAAAAATAGTTCTCATCTTCCGAACTCTGACATTTAAATCGGTTTTAAATATAACTGTATCCAAGCTCTCTGTAAAATTTTGTATGAAATTATTTTTTTAAATGGAAAATTCGCGAAAAAATATTGATATTTAATGATAAAAGCGCCCATTTCCTTGTTTACGTAGGGTCGTTTCATAGTTTTAAAATAAAAAAAGTTATTTTTGTCCGAACTCTTTGAAATATTTATTGGTGTTAAATAAAAATTGTTTTACAGCTCGTGTAAAAATTTCGTGAAAAAATATTGTTATCTAGTTGTAAAAGAAATGTTTTCTTTTCGCTTTTTTATTTGTTTGTTTTCGCGTCCGCTCCTTTAACATAGCAAAAAAAAAAAAAAAAAAAAAAAATTCTCATCTTCAGAACCTCTGTGACATTTCAATCCGTTATATATATATAACTGTATCCAAGGTCTCGTTAAAATTTTGCGAAAAAATATGCATATTTAATAGTGGAAACATGAGATCTTAAAAAAAAAAAAGTTTAGATTTCAAAAATATCAGCAAAAATATATTAGAAGGTCTATGCTTTCAATGCAATGGTACGCCTCCATCCGTTTTCAATCGACCTTTTTCAATCCCCCTAGGCTAAACAGGTGAGGGTTGATCCATCTGTTTTCTCCTTTCTGAGGGGAGAAACCTTCAAAAAAATTTGACGCATGCGCAAAGAGACGATATTCGTGTGGAAATTTGACAGAATGCGCTTATCGTTTTAAGTATATAGATATTTAGCTCAAATTACTCCACTTAATAAAATAATGTCAATTTTTGTTATGGTACAGTGATGAAATTTTGAAATTGTTTAAAAATGTTATTAACATGTCCATGAAAACATTAGTCCAAAGCACCATGATAATGACGACGGTAACGACATTTTTAAAGTAAAGCCTATTTTAGAGATAAACAACAACAATGGAACGCTTATGGGGTACTTATTTCTAAAAGCAGATCCAAACATTTTTTATAATTCATTCAGCAAAATTAATTTACTAAATATGAATACCGCAATGATAAACTTAGAAATGGCATAAAATTTGGTTATGAGATTTTGGATAATCTGTGGTAGTGCCTAGGGGAACAATTTAGGTAGCCATTACAACTTATAGAATGCGATTATTTAAAGCTATTTCAATTAGTCAATATCTAAATCTTTTCCTCTGTCTTCGGTTTTGATGATTTTTGTGTAGCTACTTTTAAACATTAATTTTTAACATTGGTTTTATATCGAATTTAACGTCACAATTAATACAATAAGATAGTAATAAAAATAGTGATTCAATGGTTACTCATTAACATGCCAGAAAGTAATCACGAGCCTGAAGCTGTAATTGTGATCTAAACTGAATTATTTTTTAAAGTTATAGTTAGAAAAAAAATTGAATATTCATCGCTTAGGTGTTACAATGGTACCGATCATTATAAGATAAAATTACATAACAATGTTTAGTAGATTTTTAATTGTAATTCAAACTATTATTAAAGTTAAACTATTTTCTGCAAAATCTGCAGTTACTTACAAAATGAGTTAAATCATGATTTAAAATTCATTTCTTAGTTTTCCTTAAACATTCAAAAACATCCTATTCAAAGCAAAAAAAAAAAAAAAAAAAAAAAAAAAAAAAATTACAATTTTATAAACACTGCAAAAATTGCACGTTTAATGCATTAAATGTAAACTATAGCGGAATGCATTGGAAGGTGACTATATATGGGAACAATATAGTATGAAATACAAAGAAAACGTTTAATATCTTTTATACATCAATTTCTTAGTATAATGTTTATACTGACTATACTTGCGCACAGATACACAGTCGGAAATGTGAATCTTTAACTCAAATAGCACAAAATATTTGAGACAAATTGACGTTGGCAAAATGTTGATTAATTATTGCTCCACGCTGTTCCATAACAAGAAATGTCCTTTTGCCTACCATTGGCCAACGAACCATTTTCAAATGAAGTCACAACAGCGGTCCAACCCTTAGCTGTTCAGAATCCTGCTCAGATACGCCCCAAATTAGATGGGGGTACCTCCCATTTCTAAACTATTTCCGAACGGTGTCCACAAACTGGAGTAGTTGGACCAAAAATCTGTGCTAACCTTCTCATGCAATTATTTTAATGGGTGAACAAATTTACACTGATTTTGCATTTAAAACAGATTGTTCAGTACAGTTAATATTTACGATTTAGTTGCTCTGTTTAACAACAGATGGCGCCACTATGTAATTCTAAGGACATTTTGATTTTGAATTCTCACATCAGTCAGTTTTGATTTGAATGGTGGAGAGGTGCTTGCAGGGCATGGATTGTCCTTGTTTTATTATGTTGTACTGTATTTTGCACATATCATGTTGGCTGGGAACTTTACAATTTACTTTATTATTTAGTTTAAAGCTTTCATGTTAGATGAAAGTAATTTGAAATAGGTTTATTTCTAATAATATTTTTGAATTAGTGAATAGATGGAAACCAGAACTTCCATTGTATATGTTTGTGGCTGTCAACTGTGAAGTTTTTGTTTTTGTCAAGTTCATGTTTTTTTATGTGTTTGTGAAAATAAGTAAGAAAACCAAGAAAAACTCCTTTCTTTTAAAAAACCTCTACATAAGAATTATTGGAGGCACTATGGCGAGATGTCATGTGAGTACTTTTGTTTTTACTGTTCTTTGATGCTGAAAATTGGTTGCAAATACAGTTAAATATGAAAGTGTATTCAGCATATATTAATTTGCAATATGAGAACAATTAAATTGTGGTTTATTGAAAATGATAGAATAAGAAAGTATTCTAGAATTATATTGCTTGGATAACTGTTCTTGAAAAGAAAATTGTTCTGAAGAACATTATGATTTTTTATTTATTGTTCTCAAGAATATTATGATTTATTTAATTGAAAAATTTGAATATTTAATTATTATAGTGAATTATTATATTGCATTGAAGAATTTGAAGATTATTTTTAAGTTTATGCAGATTTAGAACAGAACATTCCACTATCATTTGTATGAAACGGTATTCTTAAGTGATTGAATATTGTACAGTAGTTCTATTTTTGAATTTCATTTGTTCTGTTTTTGAATTTAATTTAGTTCTGGTTTTGAACTTAATTTGATTATTATTGTTTTGAAGCAATTTTGATTACTTTTGATTTTGAAGTAAATTTTGATTAGTTTTGTTTTGAAGTTAATTTGGTTAATTTTATTTTGAAAATCCTTCTGCTTATAAGTTATTGTATAAAATGGAAGATTATGAAAAGAAAGCTGTTCAAATTAAAATTGAGAGAGGTAGAGTTAAAGGCTCTGTAACTAGATTAGAGAATAGTTTTGATAATGTGAATACAAAGAATGAAATTTTGATTAGATTACAAAGATTAGATGATTTACTTAAAGAGTTCTTAAGATTAGATTCTAATTTGAATGATGATGATTCAGAATTAGCAGAATTTGAAGAAAGGTATTTTCAGTTAAAAACTAAATATCAAAACAAACTAGATTCTTTGAATTCTTCAGAAGTTATTAATACTGTAACACAAAATCCTGTTCAAGGTCCTTCTGTTGTTGTTCCAAATAAATGTAATATTAGATTACCCAAATTAAATATTCCAATATTTTCTGGTAAATTTTCATAATGGACAAATTTTAAGGATATGTTTGTTTCCACTGTCCATTCCCAAGTAGCTTTGAGTGGTATTCATAAATTTCAGTATTTAAAAGGGTTACTTTCTGAAGAACCAGTTTCATTAATTAAGCACATTTCCCTTTCTAATGAATCGTACCAAGAAGCTTGGGAAAAATTGTTAGACCGGTATGATAAAAAGAAACAAATTGTCAATTCTTTGATTAAATTATTTTTAGACCAGAAATCAGTTCTTCAACCTAATAGCATAAATATAAGAAATTTGCTTAATACTAGTGATGAAGTTATTAGGGGTTTGAAAGCTGTTGGTGATGAAGCTACAAATAGAGATCCATGGTTATTATATTTGTTATTCCAAAACTTGATCCTGAAAGTCGAAGACTTTGGTCCATTGAAAGTACCGAAAATGAATTTCCCACTTTGAAAGAATTTTTTGATTTTTTAAGTGTAAGATGTTCTTCTTTAGAGCTCGTCTCTAACAATGAAAGTGACATTAAACATTCCAAAATCTCAAATTTTGTTGGTTCCAAGTACACTTCAAATAATAAACAATCAAAAGTGTGCTTAAAGTGTCAAGGAATGCATCCATTGTACAAATGTGTAAAATTTAAATCTATGGATGTTTTTGCCCGAAAAAACTTTGTTAAACGTAATAACTGTTGTTTTTTGTGTTTAAATTCTCATAAAGTTAAGCAATGTCCTAATTCTCATTTAAAATGTTTTAAGTGTGAAAGTAGACACAATACACTCGTATATGAAGAGAGTAAGGGTAATAATGCTTGCACTATTCAGACTGAAACTAAATTATTTCCTCATTCATCTGAGAATAAAAACCATCTTTCAAATAGGGAAGTTGTACACGAGTCAACATCTCATGAATTACAAATTAATTCTAGTGCTTCTTTCAATAATTCCAAATGTGTTTCGTTTCTTCCTACTGCTAGAGTTCTGTTATATAATAATGAAAATAAAACCTATTCTTTCAGAGCTTTGCTAGATTCTGGTTCAGAATGTACTTTTGTAAGTGAAAATTTCATAAGAACTTTAGGGTTAAAAAGAAAAAATGACAGAATTGTTCTAAATGGAATTACCGGAGTATCAGCTGGACAAACTCGAGGTTCAGTGATTCTTACAGTTGGGTCAAAGCTTTCTAATGAGTCCTTAAAGGTTCAGGCGTACATACTGCCTAAAGTAACATCTCAGTTACTAGCTGAATTACTTGATACGAAAAATATGGAGTATCTTAAAAATATTGCATTAGCAGATGAAAATTTCATGAAAACGCAAGAATGTGATGTTATTTTGGGATCTGACTGTTTCTTTACTATTTCAAGATATGGTAGAATTGTGAATACTGAGAATGAGCCAATTGCCCAAAATACTATGTTTGGTTGGGTGGTAGCTGGAAAATTGGAACCTAAATGTAAATATTCTTCTAGTATCAAATCTCATTTTCTTAGTGTTGCAAGCGAATTAAATGTTGATCTATTATTGCAAAAATTTTGGCAAACTGAAGAAATAAACATTAAAAATCCACATTTGTCTGATGATACAAAATTATGTGAACAACATTTTTGCTCAACTTACAAGGTAACTCCAGGGAATAGATTTGAAGTTAAGTTACCAATTTATAAAGATGTGATGTCATTAGGAGATTCTAAATCCATGGCAGTCTCACGCTTGTTTGCTATGGAGAGAAAATTTCAGTTTGATAAAAATTTTGAAAATGAGTACAGAAATTTTATGAAGCAATATGAAGATCTTGGTCATATGACACTTGTGGACAAAAATTCAAATCCTACAAGTAACAAAGTATATTACCTTCCGCATCATTCTGTTATAAAAAGTGACTCTATTACTACAAAGTTGCGTGTGGTGTTTGATGGTTCATACAAACCATCTAATGGTAATTCTTTAAATTCTGTTTTGGCTGTTGGACAAATTCCACAACCAAATCTTTTTACTATTCTGATAAGATTTCGAACAAATCCTGTTGCTTTTACTGCTGATATTCAGCAGATGTATAGACAAGTTTTGATTGCTCCAGAAGATCAAGATTTACAACGTATTGTTTGGCGAGAATCAGCATACTCAGCTTTAAAGGAATATTGGCTGCGAACTATTACTTATGGGACATCTTCAGCTCAATTCTTGGCTACTCGCTGCTTATATCAAGTTGAAAAGGACATGGAGAAAGATGATCCTGCAATAGCTACAATAATTAATGAGAGTTTTTATGTTGATGATTGTATGTCAGGTTCATTCTCAAGTGAAGAAGCTATTAGAGTGATTGAAAAGCTTTCACTGACTTTAGAAAATAGAGATTTACATTTGCGAAAGTGGAGATCTAATTCTTCTGATATATTGACTCATTTATCTTCAAATTCTCTTGAGTCTACAAACTTAGAAATCCATCCTGATGATTATTCCAAAGCCTTAGGACTCAGCTGAGATTCTTCAAATGATATTTTTATCTTTAAAGTTAATTTACAATTTTATGATAACATAACTAAAAGAAAATTTCTGTCACAATCTGCCAAATTATTTGATCCGTTAGGATTTTTGGCACCATGCACTGTCTCTATAAAAATGTTTTACCAGCAATTGTGGTTAATGAAGTTAGATTGGGATACTGCGCTTCCTGAAAATTTCCAAACAAATTGAAAAAAATTCCAAAGGGAATTTCAACAAGTTTGTTCTATTCGAATTCCCCGATGGATACAAGTTTTCAGTAAAGAAATCATATTGCATGGATTTAGCGATGCTTCAGAATCGGCATATGCTGCAGTGATATATGTAGTACAACCTGGATAAATAAAGCCAAAGGTGACCATATTGGTTGCTAAAAGCAAGGTAGCGCCACTTAAACCAGTTTCTATTCCTAGGCTTGAACTCAGTGGTGCTTTACTACTTTCCAGATTATATTCTACACTAGTGACTATTTTGAATACCTTCATTATTAAATTTTATGCATGGACTGATTCACAAGTAGTTCTTTCATGGCTGTCATCTCATCCTAGGTGTTGGAAGCCTTATGTGGTCAATAGAACTTCTGAAATTCTAGATTCTGTTCCATCTGACTGTTGGAGGTATGTTCCAGGCAAGGAAAATCCAGCTGACATTGCTTCTAGGGGGTTATCTCCCAGGGATCTTCCTGATTGTTCCCTTTGGTGGGAGGGCCCAAAATGGCTTTCTTTAAGTCAAGAACATTGGCCTGAACAACCTCAAATTAAGACAAATTTAGATACTGTAAATAAGGAGAAAAAGAACTCTAAATTTTGTTTTCCAGTAACTGTTAATAATTCTTTAATTGATTTACTTTTTGAAAAATATTCTTCATTTACTAAAATTGTTGATGTTTTAGCTTTTTGTATTAGGTTTGTGAAAAATTGTAAAGAAAGAGTTGGCAAAATGAACACCAGCCCTATGAGTAAAAGTAAGTTTTACCCATTATCAACAACAAAAAGGAGACATTCAGGTAATTTGATTATTTCTTATATTCAGCAGCTATATTTCGCAGATGAAATTAGTTGTATTAAATCAAATAGTCCAGTTTCTAAAAAAAGTTCTCTTCTCTCACTTTGTCCTTTTATTGATAGTGATGGTTTGCTAAGGGTGGGAGGTAGACTGCGAAATTCACCCCTCCAGTACAATGCAAAACACCCAGTCATTTTGCCAACTCAACATAAATTAAGTGTATTAATTGTTAAATATTTTCATGTTATGCATTTTCATGCTGGGTTAAATTTACTTATGGGCATCATTGGACAGAGTTATTGGATAATTAGTGCCAAAAGGATAATTAGTGCCAAAAGGATAATTAAAAATTGTATTCATAAATGTGTTACCTACTGTAGATATAGAGCAGCCTCTTCCAAACACTTAATGGGAGATCTTCCTCTTAACAGAGTTACTCCTAACAGGCCATTTTTTGTATGCGGAATCGATTACGCAGGGCCTATTAATATTTTGAAATATCGAGGTAGAGGAGCTAAAACTACCAAATGCTATATTGCTTTATTTGTTTGTTTTGCAACTAAAGCTCTACATTTAGAGCTGGTAAGTGATTTAACCTCTGAAGCATTTATTGCTTCATTAAATAGATTTTGCTCTAGAAGAGGAGCTCCTCAGCATATTTATAGTGATAATGCCACAACATTTGTAGGTGCTAAAAGGCAACTCTCAGATTTATATAAATTTATTTGTTCAATTGAAAGAAATGAAGAAATTTGTTATTTTCTGTCTCAAAGAAATATTGAGTGGCATATGATTCCTCCAGTGAGTCCACATTTTGGTGGATTATGGGAAGCCGCTGTTCGTTCTGTAAAATTTCATATTAAACGTGTAATTGGAAGTACTAATTTAACATTTGAAGAACTTTATACATATTTGACTCAAATTGAATCTATCTTAAATTCCAGACCATTAGTAGCAATTGATAGTGATAACAATTTAGACAGTATAAATATATTGACTCCATCTCATTTTTTAATTGGTGATGTTATTACTTCCCCAGCTGAACCTTTAAATGAAGAAAATTTGTCTTTACGGTCTCGTTGGGATATGGTGCAAAAATTAAAACTATGTTTTTGGAGAAGGTGGAGTATTGATTATTTGAGTTCTTTACAAAATAGAAAAAAATAGAGAGTGCATAATGAAAATTTTAAAGTGAATTATATAGTAATTTTGAAAGAGGATAATGTTCCTCCGTCTGTTTGGCCATTGGGCAAAATTATTGAAATTCATCCAGGTAAGGATGGAATAGTCCTTGTAGTAACTGTTAAAACTTCTAGGGGTGTCTTGACCAATTGTAAAACTTTGTTTACTTCCTCTGCAGCAAGAATAACTTCTTGAGGGGTGGGAGTATGTTCAATACAGTTAATATTTACGATTTAGTTGCTCTGTTTAACAACAGTAATTCTAATAGCAACATGTAATTCTAAGAACATTTTGATTCAGAATTCTCACATCAGTCAGTTTTGAGTTGAATGGTGGAGAGGTGCTTGCAGGACATGGATTGTCCTTGTTTTATTATGTTGTACTGTATTTCGTCCATATCATGTTGGCTGGGAACTTTACAATTTACTTTATTATTTAGTTTAAAGCTTTCATGTTAGATGAAAGTAATTTGAAATAGCTTTATTTCTAAGAATATTTTTGAATTAGTGAATAGATGTGAAACCAGAACTTCCATTGTATATGTTTGTGGCTGTCAACTGTGAAGTTTTATTTTTGTCAAGTTCATGTTTTTTTTATGTGTTTGTGAAAATAAATAAGAAAACCAAGAAAGATTCCTTTATTTTAAAAAATCTCTACACAGATTTAAAATGAATGATCAAGATCAAAGAATATTAAAAATAAAAAAATTTAAAATTATGAAATTTATTACAACTTTACAAAACGAAACTCGGATTCCTCTTGAGGTATTTACTTATAGTAGTGACAGCTTTTATACTTCATTACCTCCATAATACATACCTCCGAAAATATATTCAAAATTAGCTACTCAATAATTTAATTTACATTTTTTTATATATCTTCAATTATTTTGAAAATGGTTTTATTCGAAATAATATTATGTAAAGAGATTTGCAGAGAAGGGGAGGTATTTTTTTAAAAATAATTTTGACATTTTAGTAATTAAATAATCAATGTTACCTGATATTTTTATTTTTCAATAAAGATAAAATTTTCATTTTTGTTTCATGGTTACATAAAATGAAAAAAATATATATACAAATATATATATAATTATTTCCTCGGATTTCATTATAAAAACTTTCTGAAAAAGAAAAAAAAAATCTGATGCACTGCATTTCTCAAATAAAAAAAAAGAAAATATTTTCATTTGTTAGATTTACAAAAGCTTTTTTTCGGTCATTTTATGGTTCATTACTATAATATCCCAAGCCATTAATTTAAAAGAAAAAGTAACCCATTTCCGATATTAAGAAAAATGATTTTGTTTTTAAAAAAAATATCTTTCCCGAATTCTTTTATTTTATAAAGAATTTTTTAAAGTAATCTTGCTAATGAATAATTTAAAAAGCCTATATAAAATTATATGAAAACAAAACAGCAATAGAAAATCACAATTACCGAGAGAATTGGTTACATAATTAACTAAATATAAAATCATTAAAAGCGTTTTGTCAACCATCAATAATAATGGAAACCATAATAACTTTTAGAAATATAAATAATTTTAGAAATTGAATTTATTTAGAACTAATATTTGAATTCAAATCTGGAATTTTCTTTTAAAACTGTAATTGAGGAAGTACCAGGAAATTTTATGTATTATTAAAACTTTTTTAACAACTAGCGAAGTTTTATAAATTATTATAGGGAAAATTGTGTATTGATGTATAATATTATCTGGAAAATATTAAATAATCGACAATAGCTTGGGAATCATTTTTAAATATTGCTGTAGATCTTCGTATTAAACATTCATTATTATAGATTTTTAATAATTTGGTAACAAATTCAGCTGCGAAATTTAAAGGAGAATTTAATATTCTCTTCCGGAAAAATGGACACAATGGATTTGATATAATAAATACACCCAGAAAAAGAAATTGATTAAAATTACAAAACATGTTTTGTTGAGTACATTTGGGTTGTTTTAGCAAAATTAAAGTAAAATTAAACCATTTTACTTGAATTAACAAAACACTGTTTGCTGCCGATACAAAAAAAAAAATTTGGAATTGCAAAAAAAAATTTTTTTGTTGATTCAAACAAAATTTCCATTGACCTATATTTAAACAAAAAGTTTTGTTGGGTCAACCAAATTTTTGTTGATTCAACAAAACTTTTTTCTGGGTGTAAAAATATCCATAAATTCAGTAAAAATGTGAGTGTATGGGTTAGTAATTCAGTACATCTGATTTAGAAATACTTCTACACAGTAAGCGCACAGAAATTTGAAAGAATATTAAGAGTTTCTTTTTCCCTTGGGGAATGGACAGAAACTGTTATAGTAAATTACAATATCTATAAATGTGAGTGAATTTGTTTTTTACTTTGTACATAAAATTCTCTTATATAGTTACCTGAATAGGAAATTTAAAGGAAGTACAGTTTTTTTTTTTCTAAGGGAACGGATACTGTGAATTTTATAAAAAAAGTTTAAATATATTTGTATTCTAAACAATATAAATATGTATCACATATTATTTGCGCAATACATCTATTTAAGTTAAACTTATAGCACTTTTAATATATGACGCTTTAAAATTACAGTTTGTTATTGTCGTTTAGTATATTTATTTACCACTATTCCTATTAGTTTTTACGATTTCAGTCGAGAAATAAGTTTACCTTGGATACTATTTACGATTAATTGATTTTTTTTACTGTACACAAGTATAAAGAACGCTGGCATAAAGAAGTAGAATAACTTTACTTTTTTATATAATCACCAAAACATTAATGTAGTAGTCATAACACTTAACAAAGTTTTTTCCTTAAGTTGAATAAACGTTGTCCTGCATATGTAAAAATTAATTTTCAGCTGTTTTCACTGTTTCATTGGTCCCAAAGAAAGACATAAATACTAGAAAGATGTGAAGTCCCTTCTAACCAGGTTTGGGCCTCAGGGTGAATGGGCAAAAAGTTTCCAACCAAGGGTGGTAAAGACACCTGAACCTTACACTTTCAGAATCTTTTACGGATTCCGGAGCCCTTCGTCAATCATTCCCATTTATACCATTCAAAGCTCTCACTTCCTTTTTTTTTCACCCTATTGCAAAGGAAGTTATGTTTTCCGTATCTTCGGGTCCAGACAGACTTCCATCCGTGCTTTCTGCTAACTAGAGAACCTACAACTTGTAGGTTCTCTACTGCTAACACTGCGCCAGCTCCATCTGCAGTCCAACTCCACGAAATGACAATGTCTGGCTCTCACATTGATATCTTTCTTCATATCTTGTATTACGATTTCTAGGTCAAGAAGGAGGAGAACTTTTTTCAGACTAGCCCTTGTTTTTTTTATAAATATTTTGAAACTATCGTGGTATCTTTTACTACTGGACTGTGATTATACTTGTATGATACATTTTGTTTCTCATGTTACGGACTACTACCATACTTTGATAAAATGTTTTGGTTCATACATGTGAAAATAAAGATTTTCGATTTTCTTTCAATCAACGTAACATTTAAATTAATGTAATATTTTTCATTTAATTTTCTTTACAATGAGAATATATTTTATCATTTTCTCAGTTTCTTTTATTTTAATTTAATTTAATTTATTTTTTAATATTTTCCAACATAGCTGAAAAATGTTTATAAATTCGGTTTGTCTATCTGTCTGTCTTCCGTCTACCGTCAGCGATCTCTCCGTGCTCTAACTCTCGTAATTATACTAGGATTGTAGTGAAAAAATTATGTTATTGATGATTACAATTGAATGTTGATATGGAAAATGAAATGTATAGGATTTATAGCTCGTTTACAGAAACACAAAAAATAATTCTGTTACATTATTGCCTATTGAAATAAAAATCATTACTTGTTGTTACAATACTTCGAACATAATGAAATGGATATGCATCACTGAGGTTGACTAAAACATGCTATTTCAAGAAAATAGAATACGTAGCATTTATAGTTCATTTACAGAGACGTACAAATTATTCAATTAAATTATAATATATGGAGAAAAATTGTTGTAATGATGTTAATGTTACATCAAACATAATGAAATTAAAAAGGATCACTGAGGTACATTACATCATTTTTTCTATAGATTAAGGAGTGCGTAACATTTAACTTCATTTACAGAGACGCACAAAAGTATTTGGTTACAGGATGGTCTACGATAGAGTTCATTGTATAAAAAAATGAAATTTGTTAATCATATTCTGTTAGTGTTGGAAAGAGTTTTATAATCTATACATAAGCATAATTTCTCATTCTTTTAATATCAGAAACAATTTTCAGTCCAAATTACATTAATGAATTTATGATAGTTATTTATATAATATATTTTTTAATGTAAAAATACAGTAAACATTATTTTAAGTAATTCACGATTTACGCTTTTCAAATTATTTAAACTATTTAATCTCACAACCTACATATTTCATGCCTATGATTAACTATTTGCAGTAAATAATGATAAGAGTGTAGAATAAATAATGCATAAAACTTTACATCACTCTCTTATTCCCAATCTTTAAAAATGCGATGAAGTATCTATGAATTCTCATTCATAGTAGAAATAATTTTCTTTTTTCCAGATAAAATAAGCGTGTCTAGTGTTACAGCAATAATCCATTAAACCTTGCAAAAACATTTCCTGCGAAATCGATCATAACTTAATTATTAAAATTCTTCGGAAGTCATTTATGCATAGGATTCTTTTGATAGTACTTCAAAAAGAATATCTTGGAAAAATCAAAGATCTTAATGATGCACTCCTTTCCTGCTAAGATAATTTGTAAATTGATAGCAGCATTTTTTCTGCATTTTCTTTCCGGATAATTTAAGATTCCCGGGAGCATTATTTTTGTTTTGTATCTTGCAGAAAACATGGAAGTGTTTTTAGGAATCATGTAAACCTTCATTATACTAATATGCAAAACTGATACGCCCTCTAGTATGACTCAGTTGCATTGAGAAAAACTATAAGATAATGAATATGTAGATAGTGTTTCTTGTTGTTATAATTATCATTAAAAAATAAGAAGTTTGAATAGTGATATTTCTTAGGATTTATGAAAAAGAAAGTTACATAAGTTACAGGGCTTTTAAAAAATTTCGAATATTTTATATGTAAAATAATATATTTTAATAAATTTATTTTAATAATGTTATGACATGATTTTATAATATGATTTAATGATATGACATATATTTTAATTTTTTTAATTTCTTTTTTGATTATATATATATATATATATATATATATATATATATATATATATATGCTTGCAATTTCTTTTCACTTTTCTGATTGTCTTTTTATTCAAATTACTTCATAATTCCCCTTCCGTTGTGTGTTATTCTGATTGTGTAATGATCTTGTGTGATTCGCTAATGTCTTCTGCTTTCCTATTTTTTTTCTAACTTGTGTCTTTTTTTCCTTCCATTTCATTTTAGTCTTGCTACTGCCTTTCAAGTGGTAGTAAATCTATTTTTCACCTGAAGAAGAAAGAGAAAGTTCTTTCGACAGACCGCACACAGAAAAAAGTTTTGTTGAATCAACAAAAATTTGTTTGCCCCAACGAAACTTTTTGTTTAAATATGGGTCAATGGAAATTTCGTTTGAATCAACAAAAAAAATATTGTTGATTTTTTTTGCAATTCCAAAAAAAAAAAAATTTGTATCGTCAGCAAAAAAATGTTTTGTTAATTCAAGTAAAATGGTTCAATGTTACTTGAATTAACAAAATTATTTTTGTTACATAGATATATGCTATGTGTTATTTTAACAATCTATTTCCTTTTTTCAACTAACTATATTTTGTTTGTTTAATCAATAAAATATGTTATATTACGAACTTGTTTTGTTTATACTACAAAAACATTTGTTAAATGAACCAATCTACATATGCAATTTTAACTAATTTTTAACAGCGAATCACGCTTGTAAACCTTGAACAATAACAAATGAATTTTATCCGACTTTTTTTCAAACGCAAACCGAGAGAATGAAAATTGTCCATGCCGGGAGTCGATCCCGGGCCCTCAGAACAGCAGCCTGACGCTTTACCACTGCGCTACCAGGAACGATATCTGAGTTCGGCATTTCTCACTCTTATATATGTCGGAACGGCTGCAATCGCAGCACAAGATGGAATGTCATAAGAAGCACGCAAATTTCTGCGGCAAACATGAGACGACAGTACAAAGCACAGCATATGGCAACACATAGTTAATTTTTTATTCATTTTCAGCAGTGAATTACGCCTGTAAAAAGCAGAATAAAAATTTCCTTGTTATTATTCAAAGATTACAGGAGTATTTGACTGCTGAAAATGAATAGAGCTATTGTAGAAATCACGAAAAATGCAACATAGCAGCGCCACCTGTTGCGCGATTTAAAGTAAAAAGTAATCAGCAACAATTTATATCAGAAAGTAACTGAATAAAAGGTTTTATTAAATTCCGTGCATTAGTTCTTGAGATAAAAACAGCGAAATCGTGTTCAGGACAACCGGAAATCGAAAATTTTCATGAATCCAATTCTTTCTTCTTGCAAAGATAGAAGACGGTAATAAATGGTACAGGGGGATTTTTAAAACTACCTTTGTCCGTCCCAGTGAAAAAAAGTTTTAATTACCCCAAAATTATGTTAATCATGTAATTATATAGCTATATAAGTCAAATAAATCAAGTTACGTAAGAAAGATATGACTACTACACAAGAATTTAAATTTTTCAAAAATAACAAAATTTTGCTGGAATTACAAAAATATTGTAAAATTAAAAGAAACAAATTTTGTTAGTTCAAGTAAAATTGGTGAAATTTTGTTAAAATTTTGTACGAGTGTTAACAATATTTTTTTGTCCAAGCAACAAAACCAATTTTTTTACTTGAACTAAAAATTTGACTAAAACAACCAAAATGTACTCAACAAAACAGGTTTTGTTGTTTTAATGAATTCCTTTTTCTGGGTGGAGTGTTAGTTACATGTATATATATATATATATATATGTACATAAGTACTTTAGTCATACCAATATGAAGAGCATTATTGCACCTAGAATGGATCACTAATATCTGGCTTTTGCTACTGTTAAAAAAAAATTGGAGCGAATTTAAGAATATATTGTTTTGTTGCACCATATTACATCTACATAAATCCAAAGCCTCAATACTATCTTTATTTATAGAAGTGAAGTAGATGACAGATAGTCTAAAAAGATCATTATCCACGGGAAGTTACTAAATTTTATTGCATCTTACTAATGCTACATATTTATCAGTTGAACCAAATATTACATTTGTTACTAAGCAACAAACAAAAATGCTATCTTCTCACACATAGTTTTGTCATTGAGTAAAATTACTGTTATTTAGTTGAAAACACTAAAAGTTTCTATTTCTGTGTGTAACATATACTAGTTTCTTAGGTACAAGGTTGCCATAAATAAACTGACAATACTCACTGTTTTCTATGGCGAGATTTAATTGCGAGAATGGCGCCGTATTTTATAGGATGATTTTACAAGATGAGAGACGAAAGATTCTGCAAAAATAACTTAGTTTAAAAGTCATCACTAGTGTCATATGTGGCACTGCTTCTTTCGTGAAACTCTTCTTCCCCCGTCTCATTTAATCATCCTACAAAATTTGGCTCCATTCTGGCAATTAGATCGCGCTACATGGCCTTCTCAAGGTAGCATTCTAATTATGGCCATAATTATACTGCCAGTACTCACCATATTCTTTAACGCAATCTACAATTTGCGAGTATGGATCTAAATTTTGTGGGATAGTTAAACAAGACGGGGATGAAGGATTCCGCGTTCGAAGCAGCGCCACATATGACCCTAACTGTGACATTTGGTACTAAATTTATTTTTCGTTGAATCCTTTGGCCCTCATTTTGTTTCACCATTCTATAAAATCTTGCTCCATCCTCACAATTAGATCGCGCTACAGAACACGCTGAGTACTGTAAATTTATTTATGGCCACCTTGTATGCTAATAAAATATGTCTTTGCTGTTAGTTCGGTGTAAAGTTTAGTATATTTTTTAAATAGGTTTTAAATTGACGACAATATTTTTATCGTCATTATAATATAAAT
Organism: Maratus michaelseni; assembly: GCA_963931845.1. Taxonomy (NCBI): domain Eukaryota; kingdom Metazoa; phylum Arthropoda; class Arachnida; order Araneae; family Salticidae; genus Maratus; species Maratus michaelseni. Next base: position 231,353,784 of record OZ007591.1, read on the forward strand.
TATAATTTAAGACTGTCGGGAGCATAATTTTTGTTTTCTATCTTGCAGAAAACATGGAGATGTTCTTAGGATTCATATAAATCTTCATTTATGCAAAACGGATCCGTCCTCCAGTATGACTTAATTGCATTACGAAAAACCTTTAGATAATCAATACATATAGTTTTCCTGATTGTTATAATTGACAAAAAATGAAGCTTTATTATTGAGATGTCTCAGGGTTTATGTAAAAATACTTCCATAAACAAGATACGTTTTAAATTTTTTGAATGCATAATATGTATAATGAGTGAGTTTTAATAATTTTATGACATTAATTAATGCTTTACTTCAGAAATTTTCAGAGATGAGAGGGAGATGCATCTAAAAAATTCTTATTTGCATATATATATGAATAGTTATAACTTTGATTATATTGGAATTATGAGTATCCTAGCTCTCATTTGAAACTAAAACGACTCCCTAGAAAAAGAAAATCGAACACTTGATAAAAATAAGCCGGAATTTAGAAATTTAATAATAGGGGAGATGGGGGATGAATGGTACATTTTCACAAAAATATTTATTTTAAATATTTCATATAAGTTATTATCAATATTATATATCACATGTCAAACTTTAAGTGTTTGACTATATCTTATGCACAATATTTGTTCAAGATTATTACTATACAGATATATAAATTAAATTTAAAAAAACGTTCTTCTATGTCCCAATCATCCCCACAGCAGGGATGAATGGGACACAAACATTTTCCTCCCAGTATTCAATGTTAAGGACTAGAACAAAAATGCCGCCTTGGCAAAAGCTGAAAGATTATAAATTGTAATATGATCTCCAGGATTATTTGTTAGTCAGTGATCTTGGACTCATTTCAGCTTTGCCTTAAAAGGCCCATAAACGGTGGACTAAAGACGATGGCTACAAAGAGGATGAAATGTTAAAAGAATAATTACCATAAAGTATTAATTTATCAACCTATATAATATTATTTAGTTAAAAAAAAATTCAGTATCCTCTAGGGTTGAATGAAGCAGTCCCATTCATCCCCATTTGAAATGTCCCAATCATCCCCATGATGCATATATATCCTATTGTCAGCTATTTTGTCTCAGAAATTATTTTGTCACAATGCACAGTGTGGTATTTAGTCCCAAAACCTGGCCAAAATTATTTTATACGTCTAAAAGCTACGCATCTACGTTTTTATTAGCTCACAGGCTATCAAAGCTTGAGATCTAATGTACCCACCGGTACTGTATGTACGTACGTATGTATGTACGTACGTATGTATGTATGTATGTACATATGTATGTATGTATGTACGTACGTATGTATGTATGTATGTACGTATGTATGCACGTAACGCGATAACTCTTGATATAAATAACTGTTTTGCTTCAAATTTTGTTTATAGGTCCATTGTGATAAGGCGCTTCTTTGATTAGTTTTGGGGGTTCATTGGTTAAGTATAAAGGGGGGGACGGGGGCTAACTCCCCCTTAATTTAGATAAATGAGTTTTTCATGCAGAATTATCCGATTTTCTTCAAATTTTGTATATATATTCATTGTAATAAAGCACTTCTCTGGTTAGTTTTTGGTGTTCATTGGTTAAATATAAAGGGGGGAATGGGGGGATGATCCCCCTTAATATATAGTCGATTTCCTTATTTTTTGAGAGGCAAGAGTATAATATAAAATTAGTGTGAAAAGCCTGTGATCTCAATGTCCTCAGTTTAAGTGAGCAGTTTTCTTTTTTATTTGTATTGTAGAGTGAAAACGGTAAAATAAAGTCTTATTTATAAATGAAAATATTTATTCATCAGTTTTATCACTATTACTGTCTTTAAGAATATTAATATTTGTAATATCACTTTCTGATAACAGATGTAAAACTTCGGACGATAAGGGTTTTCTTTTCTAGTTTGTGTTGCATTTCATGCCAGTTATTAGGGGGTCAGAAGTTAAAAGAAGCCTATTCAGGACATCAATGTACAGGCCACTCGCGAAAACTTTCTTCTGTAGTTTAATTTAAATGACCTAATGTGTTTATTGCGAGCTTCTGCAGCTTCTTCAGACAGTTGGCCTATTGGCAGAATAGCTTTTTTTATAACGTCTGCTCCATGACGAAGTACCTGGTGCATTGTAAAGGACATGGGATAAAAACCATATAACGACACATACAGTTCAGCCGTCTCTTAGCAATATTTTTCAAATTCTTCGGTATTAATTTTGTATTAGTATTGTATTATCCAAATATTGTCCTTGTTTTTATGAGTAGCTACCCATTTATGTTTAAACTGATTTTTAATAATGGAGAGCTTTTGCTTTAACTCAACTATCCTTGGATCACCTTCAGAATAATTTCTCAATAATTCTTGCTCCATAAATTGATGATTTCCATCAAATGTTGACTCATTTGAGCAGTGCATGATGGTATACAACGCATTTCTAGTCATAGATCTGAATTCAGAAGGCCCTGTTACCAAAATAAATAAAACAATAAATAGCAGTAATTTATATAAAAAAAATTGTAGGAACCAACAAAAAAATTCGTTAAAAATAGGGGGTGGTTTCGGGCGGCTGATTTTTTCATAATTGCCTTGTATTCTAAGTACTGCATATTACACAATAGTTTTCATCGCTTAAATATGTTTAAAAATATAACAAAATCCTTTCTAAATATTATAAATAATTTTTATGCCACTATTAACTATACCTAAGTTTTCGACCATATAGACAAAATATCCGCAGGATATTCATTAGGTAAATGTAGTGTGTATAAAGTATATACCCGGATCAGAATAATCCATCACAACAACAACCACTAAATTGTTTAGACACAAAACTACAAGAGATTTTAAAACGCTAAAATCTGAGCGCATCGCAAAATCACAGCACCACTGGAAGCGAACGGCAAATTCGGACTGATCGCGTGGCGAGCTGTGTTGTACTAGCGCATTGCACGTTTCGGGTTTGGATGCAGTAACTATTACACTTTTTAAGGAATAATATACAGGGTAGGAAACCGATTTTAAAAAGAATCATTTTTGGCCATGTTTTGGGACTGTGCAATGGTTAATATGCATTCATTTTAATTATCAATATTGAACTTTTAAATAAAAAACTACAACATATCTTAATTGTTTATATTGCATAAGATATTTAAGTAATTTCAAATGTAAAAAAAAGAATACTTTTAAGCAGAGTTTTCAGGAAATGCAAATTTGAAGAAAACTGAAAACAGCCATATGCTCTTGCTTTTGGTTCTGAAGCACACTATGGTAGTGAAATCTATGAGGATAGGAAGCAACTAAAAAAAAATGTTTATTGCCTGAAATATTGAGAGCGTCCCATCCATCCCTTGTCCAATTCATCCCCCATCTCCCCTATATCTTGATTTTTTCCTGATTTTTCTTGAAATCACGTCGGCGTCGATTATAAGAAAATTCTTCAAACGCTATACCAACTAAAAGAAACAAAACTCATTTCGAAAAAGAAAAATAGCTATAGATCTTTATGCGTAATAGACGTGCTACCATAACGAAAACAAAACCCAGACTGGAGAAGTGGTAAGAATAATTTCTAAGATAATTATTGTATGTCTATCCCTTTCTATGTAAAAATATTTTGCTTATGGTTCCATGAATATATTGTACAGCATAGTATATTGTACATAGTTTTCTTTTTTTGAGTATATGATATATTGTATATATAACACATAATATCCAGTAAACCTTTAAACAAAATACAAGGGGACAGTACATAGCATGACCTTGATACTAAATAATAAAATTCACTGATATGAATTGGATTATATTGAAATAAGATGCATTATGCAATGACTCCCATTTCCAACTGAAACAACTCTAAAAAAAAATAAAGATCCAGCATTTTGTTAAAAGTAATCTAAAATTTTGCAAATCATACAAGATATCTTGTTATTTCTCATTTTTCATGATATCATATTTATTACAAAAAAACTTTTCAATCGTCATACTGAAAGAAACAAAACTTATTTCGAAAAAAAATAAACAAAAAAACCTCTTGATGTTTAGGCATAATAGACTTACTACCATTACAGCAGAACCATTACAACCATTGAGAAGAAGCAAGGCTGGAGAAGCTGTAAGATTAATTTCTGAGATAATTATTGTAGTACTTGTATGAATTTTTATGTTAACATATTTTGCTCTTATGGATAAATTGTATTGCACAACATATTATATTGTACATATTTCACCTTTTTGTGATATATAGTATATAGTATAATATATTGTATATATATAACATATAATGTCAAATAAAGCATTAAACAAAAAGATTTTTGATAGTACACAGCAAGACGTTGATGTGAAATATAATATTTACTGACATGGAATAAAGTAACGTAATTACATAACTGTACATAAATGACTTATAGGTAGCAGTTTGCATTCATGTCGTAGATTATATGGTTTAATATTCCTTAAAATCAGCTAATTAAATAAGGAAAAATGAATAATATGGAATGGAAAAATAAAAAATATATATTTTGCGTTTCCGCAAAATTAGTGACAATAAAAAATAATTAATTTATGAACCATTTTACAGAAAATATTATTTGAAGTTTCAACCAATCATAGCTGTAACGACTATCCAAACTTTTATTTAGTAAAAAAATATTTCTGGTGTGAATGGAAATTTATAAATACTTCATAACATTTTTATATTTGTGAAAATGAGGATGATTAAAAGTGTATTATTTATCCAAAATTTATATTATTATTTTCTTCAAATATGTAATAATATCCTTAAAATCTGTAAAACATAAGGCTTTAATAATTTAAACGTATTTTTTTTAAAAACAAGACCTACGCATTTTTAAATCTATTATAAAGAATGAATAAAAAACATCGTTTTCGTATTATGTTGATTGAAAAGCATTCCTGTTATGATAAGATAAAAAATAATACAAAATAAAAATAAAGTGATGTACACAGAATAATGTGAAATAATTTTTCTTTTCAAATTTATTTTCAGTGTAAAGAAAATATTAGAAAATTTCAAACATTTACATAACTCAAAATTTTACACTGATTAAATTTTTGTTTGGAGTAATAATAATAACAAAAACTTACTTTATGCGAAAGAACAAAAGCAGTCTTTAATGGATTTTGGTAACGTATTATATCAAAAATTAGCTTTTTTATTTTTTGTTATATTTGCATATTCATTGTTTTCGGCCATTGGCACTGATGTTCTGTTATATAATATCAGAAATACGCAAATGCAGAGAAATGATCCAAAGGAAGATATTGACCACTATGTCAGATACTATATATTTTAATTTTCTTCACACTTATAACAAATGATATGAAAATTATGTAAATAGAATAACAAAGACTATATGAAAAAAAATATAATGTTCATTATGATATAAATTTTAATTATGAAATATATATATATGTATAATTTACGTAAACACAAAACAAATCAGGATATCAAGTAAATCTAAAAAATATAATACTGAAATAATATAGTATTCACTAATAAGTCAAAATACATAATATTCAAAACTTTGTACAGCACTTTTTGAATATCTTATATTATTTTGGAGGATATTAAACACTTTGTGAAGTATTCGAACAAACAATAAACAATAATTAGTTAGGAGCAATAAACAATAATTAGTAACAACTGTATCTTAGCATCATTCTTCAGAAGTATTGTAAAATGTTTATTCTTAGTGATGAAAAAGAATTTTAAAAAATGGCAACTTTTTTCAAATTGTGTAAATGATTTTTTTAATGAATTATCTTATAAATTTCATTACGTTCCTAAAAAAAAAAAAAAAAAAAAAAAAAAGAAAAAGTTTTTTGAAATTTTATTTTTTATTTTTTGACTGTTATATACTTTTTTGTAACAACATCTATTTACTTAATACTTGTATAAAGATTAGATTGTGACAGGTATTACGTTTATGCGAAGTAAGCATGATCTTTATACTAATGTTATGACTAAAATATATATAAAAAAATAACAGCACACATGACAGCTAAATATATATAAAAAAAAAAAAAAAAAAAAAATCGGTCAAATACGAGTATAACTCGCGCTCAAAGGATTCCGTACTTTACATTTATTAATTACTAGTTATTAATTAATAAAGTCAAACTACCCCTAATTTTGTCATAATTTTTCGGAATTAAGAGGGGGGGCGACATATTTTTCCAGTATACTTTTGACGATATCTCTGAAAATATAATACCTAAAGTTAAAACAAATATATTTTTAGTTCAATGTTACGAGATTTTTTGAACGATACTCAACACGATATATAAAAAGAAAGTTTATTTTCAAGTAATTTAATTAATATCTCGGCTAATTACCAACAATTCTTCTCGAAAATCATTATCAAATATCCTTGGGTGATTCTGCGTCGATAGATGCCTCGAGCGCCCGTCAACTCCCCCGCTTACAGCCCAAAAAGTAAAGTTTGTGTGTAACAAAAAACTGCGTTTTTCTCAAAAACTCTGTTACCTTGGAAAATCGATATAGTTTTCTTGCAAGGTTTAAATAAACTTCTACTACTCCTAATTATTTAAAGTCTTTATAATTTTTCCAAGTTTGAACTTCTCACGTCCCATCGTTTACGAGAAAAGGGGCTGTGACAGACGGACGGACAGACACAGGAGTGATCTTATAATGGTTCCGTTTTTACTTTTTAAGTATGGAACCCTAAAATCTCGCCAGAATCTTTCTTTAATTAACGACAATGCAATAACAACAATAACAAAACAATACATTACCAATTACGCTTTAATAAAACTACCACATTATTAAGATATATATATATATATATATATATATATATATATATATATATATATAATTGCTTAGCATTAAGAGTGTTCAAAAATCAAAATAAAAGAAAATTTAAGATTTGTCAATGTTAATTTATATTTATTGGATATTAGTTTACACTGTTAAAATTTTGATTCAAAATTTTACCAAAAACATGGTAGTACTCTCCGTAGGTACGTTTCTTCAAAAATGTTGCCACCAGAAGTTGTTAAACCCTGCCCCTTATTGGACGGAAATACCGATAGTTATATTTTGAAAATAAAGGCTAAACAGATCCCTGAGAGTGTATATTTTGTGTAACATTATATAATAACACAAATATGTAAAATCAGAGAAATTATTCAAAGGAAGAAATTGACCACTATGTCAGATACTAGACTTTTTAATTTGCTTCACCTTTATTTGGAACATTAGAGCATGAATCTGAATTCTATTCTGATGCCTTTTAACTTCTAGCCATCGTTTTAACTTATAATCATTAAATAAGTAGATCGGTTTCACCGTCCTAAGGTGCATGTTGAGAATTCATAGATGTATTTGGTTTGATTGGTTCTTACGTATTGCAATAGAATGGTTAAAAGTTCACTGTAGAAGTTTTAATCGGTAGTTTTGAAAAAGCAAGTGAACCGTGTTTTGATGCTTCAACTTTTTGTTTCACCATCATATACTTCAATAATGAATTACGTTTTATTATTATTTTTTTTAATTGTGTATAATATATAAAGTGAATTAATATACATTTCTGGTATCGTTTTTGTCGTTGTTGATAAAAATCGTCTTTTTTTTTTTTTTTTTTTTTTTTTTTTTTAGATTAAAAAAAAAAGACTATACAAAAATATTTGAAATACAAAATTATACTTATTTGTAAAAATATTTTTTAAAGTAATAAAATATAACATTATTTTTATCTTTGTTTAATATTTTAATCTTTATAGTCTGTATACTTTATTCTATTTTAGAATAATCCCTTTTTATCTACATTTATGAACTTACTCATCTGACATACTTACACTAAAATATTAAACAAATAAAAAGAATTTGCTAAAACATTACATATTTCATTTTTTTTTTATATGAATTACCCTAGAATTTTTATTACGTTCTATTATGAAATTTTTTGAACAATTACTGTAATTAGAACTATATTAATAACTTATGCAGGTAATTTTGTATTATTTTGTATAATTCTTTTTTAGATTACATAACAATTTTACAAATTGCTGCAATTAGTTTTTTCAGAGATAAACATACATAAACATTACACTAATGTTCAGATTTAGATATAAAAAAATAACACTACAATCTTTTTTAAATTCTCCGCCACGAAACAATATTATATTCATATGTCAATTTACCAATTATGCTGAAAAGATATTACGACATTATTATTAAAATATTTATTTCTCAAGATTATGTTGCAGTAAGAGTGTAAAAGAAAATATAATCCAAAAAGAGCAATCGAGTATTTCAGATATTAAATTCTACTTATGTTTATTGGATACTTTTTTCTTCTGATATATAAATTGAAGTACTAGTTATTTTTGAGACAAAAGATGCTTTTTGCTAAAAGTGTTCATTTTTTTCTTATTTTATAAATTTGTGTAAAAATCTGTAAGTTGTAAAATGAAATAACTGGGGCGTTTTCTCAATGAATTATTTATGGAATTTATTAATATGAAGATATAAGTATAATTTTCATAGTGTTAATCTGTTTAGTCGATATAAAAAATTCAAAATTTTTATTTTTCTAAAGTAATGTCTCATTAGATATGTTATCTCTCTCTCTCTCTCTCTCTCTCTCTCTCTCTCTCTCTCTCTATATATATATATATATATATATATATATATATATATATATATATTATTAGAACAATTATTGTAAAATATCATTACATGCCATCTTTAAATAAGAGATTCAGTCATTTTTTTTATACGAACTTGTAAGCTGTTTTTTCATTGTTATATATATTGTGTATATATAACAAAGAAGTATGTTTAAATAAAGAAACTTCATTTTCTTCTGTAATTTAAGTTAATTAACCAAAAAAAGTTCAATGTACTGCATGACATGAGCATATAATAATATGAAACTTCATTGTATTGACGTGCTGTCAAAGGAAAAATATATTATTATATTCTGAAATTTAACAATGAGACAGTGAAAAATGCCTTTATAGTTTCATAGAAATTTATTTGCGAAATTTTCATATGCAAAACATTTCAAAAATATATATACCTATTTCATTTTTAATACAAATTACCCTAAAGGCTTTTGCTTTTTAAAAGCATACCAAATTACATTATTTCACTTCATTAATTAGAATCCTTTTCCAAAATTCTGAGTTTCATAAGTTTAAGAAATTTTAATAGAATAACATTTTATACTAAATTTTTCAAACGATATTATTTCTGATATTTTTTTTAAATGTCTTGCAGTGTTCAACTAAAACATTATGACAATTGCCAAAATTATTTGTTGCTATTACTTTCGCCATCAGAGGCGGCTACACTCCGTTGTAGTTTTTATTCTACCCATAAGTGTGAAGTTTAATATTGTACAAATTTAGATGCTGAGGTAGCGCACTTTCCTTCGATTACGAGAGAGTCGATAATGGGCTCCGAACTGACACTTCTTGACATTTCAGACGTTCTTAATACAATTAATAGTTGTGAGTTAATAAGCCAAAACTTCAATTTGAATTTACCAGCATGCTCTTCAAAACACTCTGTCACAATGTGGAATTTGTGACAAAGAACATCGTCCTGCAGGAATACTCCATCACAATTGAAAAGAAAGCCCCAGAAAATATTGAAAATCATATTGCAAATGAAATAAATAAACATCATTACGTCGCGTCGTCACAAATGATGTTCAGATGCTTTGTAGAATTCATATTTTGGTCTACAATTACAACAAAAAGTCACCAGGGTCTTTAATATGAACATTTCACAAAGCATGATACTTACTCTGTTGAACTATATGTATGATCCGAGGATTATGCGGAGGTATATATCTATACTGTTCACCATAAAATTGGTGTTTTATCACGTCCTCTGTTCATCACTGCGATAATTAATTCATGGTTAATCAAAATAGGGTTTATTACTGTAATCGTGATGTTTACAAAACTATTTGATGCCAAAAAGTCAATATTGTGTTAACAGTGATTTTACGGGTGTCCGATGCAGTGTGTGCATTCAGATTCTATTGCTTTTAGACCTGCGTCATATTAAGATATTATTTGAGACAACGGAATGCACCTATTTGCTTTCCTGAAGTGACACAGTCTCCGCAGTGATTAATCGTTTGTCAGACGTGGATATCCGTCGATATTACTACCATTCCTTTTTTAAATGTCTTAAAATTAGTATTTATTAAATAGTCGCTGAGCAGTGTCATTTTACAAATATCACTTTATCAGCCTTCGGGCACACAAACCTAATTTTTACGCGAAATCGAATCTAGTCACGTTGCATTTACGCCATTTTGGCGAGCATATTGTCATAGATAGATTCAGGGATCAAATATATTTGGCTTAGAAATATCAATTTACTACAGATTTTATTTATCACAAAAGTTGCTTTATTCTTAATTGTGTATCAAATAAATTTTCTGAATCCACACTTATGAAGCAATATTCTTTTAACAATTTATTAGCAGTGATCCTGAATTTTACATATACTAAAGAAGAATCTATTTTTTAAGGAATATGATTTTTTATAAATCAAAATACAATAAATTATTTAATTTGAAAAAATTCTATAAGAAACTAATGTATTAACTATGGAATGCTTTATGTTTTGTCCTGTTTATTAAATAAAGATTGTATATATAAAAAAACTACATATTTAAAAAAGAGTCTAAGTGAATGTAATATAATCGTAGCCAACTATGCTAACGATGCTTTCCTTGGTGAAGTTTGGAAAGGAAAATGACATCACTTCTCGTTTTTGTACATAAAAGCCTGAATAAACATTACATAGACACTACATAGACACTCAACTGGGATAACCTGAAGTGAAATTTGCAAACAATAAAACAATGTTTGAAATAATTCTAGCCGTCACACTAAATATATTTGTAAAATTCAAAGGTTATACCGCACCATACGAATTTCTGAAATATCAGACCTCCTCTCCTTAAAATTGTCTCTATTAGTTTCGATAACATATTATTTCTATTATATATTCCATAATTGTAAATAATCTAAATAAATTCGATGATAAAAAAAACAAAACATAATGTAAGAAGTCGGGAAAATGCGAAAAACTCATCTTACACAGTTTTAATTATGCGCCGGAGGGACTAAGTTCAAAATACTTTCTAATTTTCAAATCATCTCCAACCTTACTTACACACTTATACAGATGCATCTGTCATGCATCAAAAACATCTTACATATATAAGCGAACGGCAGATAATATGACAAATTATGTAAGATGAAATAATCACCTTTTCTCTCGTTCGGTCATAAGTAGCAGCGCCTGGCCTGATGCACCACAGACCCATTCTAGAGATTCATGTATCTTATTATCAGACATTCACTTGAGAGCAACCTGTGAGTTGTTGCGAGTCGTTGTTTGATTTTCATATGCGTTGTTTGATTTTCATATGCGTTTCATATGCGTTATATTCGGATCTCCAAGTGCAAGGAACACACGTCTGTTGTAAGGTTTTTCAATCTTTCACAAAAATATTCTCAAAATGCAACACAAAACGTACAAATTCACAGAAAATGTAGGTTGCTTGCAGTGAACCATATATATTTAAACGTAGTTCAAATGGGCCAGAGCATCCCAGTGGTTAGCATGTTAGTCACGAATGAGAAGCTTGGACCAACGTTCTTGTGTACGAGACCAGCGATGCCTGGGCTGAGTGACTGCGCAAGGTTTTTCTATATTTTTCTTTAAGTGAACAATAATTCGTGTCAGTTTAAGTTCAAACGTTCTGCCTGATGACATCCTTTATATAGCAATGTTGCCAAAACTTCCCAATGTTTAACAAAATTCACCTTCTCCCGCCCTAGATCAAATAATCGTGACAACCATGCGGGCAAGATGACGAGGAAGTTGATGACACTGGACACTGATGATAACACTGATGATGACAATGATATGGAAGATTCTGTCTGCAATAACTGCATTATCTTTAGGGAACAAGGCGAGGATTAACTCTGGTTGCAGTGTTTTATGTGCAAATGTTGGGATCAAACAGATTGTTCTGTTTGGTAGATAGATCAAGCCAGCAGAGATTCTGGTGATGTGTTTTTTGCTTTTGAATTTTCAGTTTACAACCTATTGTGAATAAATTATGGATATGTGGGATGTTATAACATGTGTTAAATAAAGTCTTATATGTACTATGATAAACATTGTTAACTATTCGTCATATTACTCCTTTTCTGATGCAAGATAACGATAATAGTTTATTTTCGAAAAATGTATTCGTTTTATCCATTGAGTGCAGATGAAATCACAACAAATGATTTCTGATGACACCTCATATAAACACACTTATATGGAATAACTACATTTTATTCAACACGTAACGCACTTACAATAAAACATCTTACAAACATACAATATATGTAAAAAATATATTATATACTATGCATACAACAAAGGTTTTAATTAAATAAAATTAATAACTACATAATGTCACAAATTGGGAATCTTCAAAATTGAAGAAACTCTGATATTCCTGATTGAACAAAATATTAAATGGAGTAACCAATAATTTACTTTGTTTTTTTGTGCTAAATATAATTGCACATAGCACATTCTCCTCGGTGTGCCGTTAATGCATGATTCTATTGAAATACTAACAATTCAACTAGTAAAAAATAAAATGTGATATAATATATGGTGACACGTCCATATCAAGAGATTCATACCCACATTCTCCATGAGACATTTTTTTATAGTACACAGAAAACAATGTGGTTCTACTGGGTTTCTCTTAGCTACAGGTGCAAGCAGGACACTTACTTATAATAAAATCCGGATGTAAGAAAGTGTCTGTAACCATTCCGTGTGGGACCACTCTGGTCTGCGAATCGACAGTAGTTAAACGCCATGTTAGGCTTAATGAAAAACCTATGCTAACATATAGCAGCTAAATGATAATATCTTCTACTTGAAATCATGTCTGTTCAGCATATTTTTCCTATAAATGTTTTCATATCCTATTATAACATTTTAAGTTCTTAATTAAAAATCCAGATTAAACATCGGAATCCCAGATATAAACAAACGAACACTGTTGCGAACAATATTGCTTTGACGCCATCTACCGGCTTTAAAATGTACTTTTATACAATACAAATCATAGACCTAAACCTTTCAATAATAAAATCTTCATGTTATTTGTATGAAGTCTTATGAAAATGGAACGCAGATCAACAAACAATCCGTCATTTTTGACGGGGGTTATATACTAGTATCTAAAGAAAATGAACACAACTATGAATTTTCTTTAGAAAATGTCATATTAATACGTAATAAAAAAATAAAGAAACCGTTCTCGATTCATCAACTTTCTACTTTAAATTTATATAAATTCCTTTGAAATTATATGTTTTTTAATAGGAAATCAGCAGCTTAAAAGTACTTGCTTTATATATTTTTATTTACATAAATAAATGAATTCCCAACAGTGCTATTTCTCTTTTTAATTTATAAAATAATTTATTAAAATATTAATGACATGTTTCTAAAAGCTCTTGCTATTTAAAATAAAATTTAGAGTATATTTTGCAATGAATAGACGAGGTTGTTAAATATTTGCCTTTCTTTTAAGACTTCTTTATAAACTCAACAGAAGAAAAAGTAAGAATAAAAGAAAACATTTAAGTATTTCAAATAAATTCTTATATTTGATTTTTTTATTTGTTTTTGTGCTCTACCGATCATTAGTATATTTTAATTTTGCGAAGAACTCTCGAGCTCAGAATTTTTTAAAGAAAGCAATTTAAAAAATGTATTGAATTTCATTTTTTTTCTTGGAATAAATAGTGTTTCTTTATTTGACACTAGCAAAGAAAATATCAAAGGAAATTTATGTTATTCAATTAATAAATGAAACGTCTTAATCTATTTTTACGTATTGAGACGTTAGGTATTATGAAACTGAGTATGTAATTTCAACGGTATGGCAAGTTTAAATTAGATTTTGAAATAAAGTTTCTCCATTAGTAAAGCAATTACACAAGGAAAAATATATTTGAAATATAAGAAATAAATTCATAAAAAGAAAACATGTTGGTGTGAAATACATTTTTTTTAAATTTAATTTATAAGGAATACTATAATTATATATGTGACATTTACAAATAAATAAATAGACATTCGTAAGTTTTGAACTAAAAAAAAGAAATAACACAGAAAAAAGTAAATATAATACGTGTTTGAAAATAAAATAAATTTAAAATAAAAGACTTTTATCGAATAAAAAAACAAAAAACAAAAAATTGATTTCTATATTATTATGTATAAAATAATACAACTCATTCGCTGAGTGATTTAATTGTATCAAAATTCCTGTCTTGATTTGAAAGAATTCGAGTAAAGGACGCTCATTTTGTATCTCTAAAGGGAAAATTTTAGAATAAAGTCGCATCACTGACGAGAAAATCTACTTTATAAGCATGGTACTGATTAGTTCTTACTACAAAAAATCATCTTTCAAAAGTTTTAAATTTTTATATCAAAAAGACAAGGGGAGAAAGTATGTTTTTTTCTTTTATTTTCATTTATTACTTTTATGAGAAAATAGATTAAGTATAACACACTAAGAAATGTTTAAAGCTTTTAGAAAATGCACAGAAAGGTTATGAAATATGAAAACACTTGCAATATCGTAAAAAAAATTACCGTAGTATGAATGCTAATAAAATACATAAATAAGTAATGTTAAAGAAATGATCATATCAAAAATATTGAGAAACTTGATATCTGATAAATTCATTTATGATAATCATCAGATTGAACACATACACGGAACTCGTTTTTCTTTTTGTAAGTATTTTTATATACTCTGTACTTTATCCAAAGCTAATGAAAGGTAATGTTTCATTCATAAGGTAATAATATATATATTAGTAAAGATAATAAAATAAATCTCTCTTTCTAAATTTCAAAAAAATAATTCCCTTTTTCTCTGCAGTCTTATTAACTGTCGACGTGATTCTGTGATTCTTATGTCGCGCTAAAAGTAAACATTTTATAGGTTTCAAGCAGCTCTTAATGGCATGTCCCACGAGAAAAATAATCGAAACAAATATAAATGAATAAAAATAAATAAATCTTTCTCCTTCTCTTTCCATTTATGAAAAAATATTGACTTCAAATGTTTTTCCCCCAGACGATCATAATGTGTGACAACTGGGAAAATAATAACCATGTAACCATAGTACAAAAATGTAGTGCAGCTTTAAATGTCTTTCTATCCTGATAAGTGTACATCTGAAATAGAAGTTTCCATTGGTGAGGTTGGAGCCATTTGGGCTTTAGGGATATGGAAGCCATACAGGCAGTTTTGGTTTAATAGAGATTGGTGTAATTTTTATGCTTTTTGAAGTACATGAGGATAAAAGCATTTAGCTTGCGAACATTTATGTTTTCCTTCTAAGTACTAAAAATAATATATTATTGGTGTTTTTTTTATTTATGTTAAGTGCATGTAGCATTTGTTTGTTCGTTCACTTTATAATTAATATTCTAGCCGCAATTTGCAACAAAATTAAGCACTGAAATAGAAATAAAAAAAAACAACATTTTAAAAATCCCCATGGTATCCAAAATTACTTTATTTGGCTGGATTTGTTTTAGATGTTATCTCGTGTTACATTAGTGTACATATTCACTTGATAATTAATGACCTAGGAATACATTTTTTTCTGAATCATATAAAAAGTGGACGGGGCTATGCCGGGACACGGACGTTTGCTTTAAGCGTATAAAATTGTTTAAAATCTCCATTAGATAAAATCATTTGAAATATTCCTTACTAGCCGAGCCGCCCGGTGTTGCCCGGTAGCGTCAAAAAGCAGTACGAAACGCTAAAGCACTCTAATAATCACTGCATGAAACCGTTCTAGTAACCTTTTCGTCTGTTCGAAAGTAAATAGATAGATGGGCCACGAAGCGGAAGTTAATTCAATACGACCCCCTCAAATGTGTATGTCATTTTTTTCAAAGCGGGCAGATTTTGGCAAAATTAAAAAGTGTTAGCGTCCCATTTTCACAAAATTTGCATTTTCGGAATCAGTATATTGTGTATAAGTATATACTGTGAGTTTTGAATCGATACCTCCAACAGTTTTCTTTTTATTAGAGGATAAGTGAAAATGAGAATATTTCGTTGTCCTAGATTATCAAATCGTTTTTTTTTTTTTTTTTTTTTTTTTTTTTTTGCGGATTTGATAAAGATAGCCTTTTTCGGCTCACGCGCAGGAACAACATTTAGTTGCTCCGCCACGTGGGTGGATTCTGTTCTAAACGGACCTCCTACACGCGTCTCAGCTGCCTACAGCACAGTACAACAGGCGTTCTGCGCACTTGCTGCCAAATAATTTAGTTTGATTTTTTTTTTCATTCAGTACCAATTTTATTGTAGCGCGTGTGCAGCACGCGCTGCAAAATCTTTCAGTTCTAATTTTCACCACCAGGAGGCACCAAATCTATATCATAATTAGTTCAGGTTAAGTTGAATGAAGAATTCTCGTTGAAATTGGACACATAGAACTTCAGAAATTAAATATCCCCCTGGAGATTAATATTCATAAATAGTGGTAACCAAGCGCTGAAAAAGTTATATCGAAATTTATTTAGTACCTGCAAAATCTGGGAAAAATTTTAGAAAATATTTTTCGAGAAAAATTTGAATCGGACCAATATTAAATAAAAATTCTTTTTGGTCTACTTAGCACCGCCAGGTGGCGCATTCTGTTCTAAACAAACCTCTTTCCGGACGAAACTCCGGCATGTGTCCCCGCTGCCTATGGCTCCGTATAGCCGGCTTGCTGTGCACGCGCTTGCTATCTTTTAGCTACACTTTCCACCTCCACGGTACAACAAATCTATACCTTAAGTAATTATCTATATTTTAATTGCTTAATTCTGAGTTGAATGAACGAATACCCGTTGAAATCAGGCCCATAGAACACGAGAAAATAAATCCCTCCCCCCCCCCCCCCGACGGAGATTATTATTGAGAAATGATGGTAACCACAGACTGAAAAAATTATACTGAAGTTTATTTTATACCTTAGTGACTTGGGTAGAATGCTAGAAAAGCTTTTGTTTGATTAGGACCAGTATTAAAAAAAGTTCTGATTTTGGGGGCAGGGGGTGAGTTTCGATCAGAGCATGAACGCGATATTTAAATTACGACCGGGCTCCACCCTCCTCCCCCTCAAATTTAAAGGAAGGACCTTTAACATCAACAAGATTATTGTTAACTCTTGAAGCTGTAAAAGAAATGAAGCACTTTTTTTTTTGTTTGTTTGTTTGACATAGAAATGCAATAAGTTATCGTTGCCAATTTTTAAAATCAAATATATAAATGACGTCACGGACATGAAAGAAAAACGCATAAAAGCAATTACTAAAAAATCAAAAACATCTTTTTGAATTCGGAATAATTTTTGTTGAATGGAGGACAAAATTTACTCTATTGTGCTAGAAGATTGAAATTGGATTCATTTTAATAACGTAAAAATATTGCCGCAAAAAATGAAAAACCGCATGAAAAATTAAATTTAAAAAATCTAATCAAAAAATCCAAATAGGGATTATTAATAACCCGAACTTCCCTTTTAAAATCATAATTTTTTTTTCTGATTAAAGGATTATCAACTCTCTTTAAGCTAAAAAGAGAAAATAAATATGTTGATTTTGGACATAACTGAGGCCGAAATGGAGATAATCAACGAAGTAGTCAAACATTCTGTGGAAAATATATTATTGCCGATGGAAAAAAGTCACTGAATCCCGAATAAACTTTATTAAAAAGAAGACAAAATTTACTATATTAGGCTAAAAGATCAGAACAAGATTCCTGTTATAAATATGGAAAAATTGCAGCAAAACGTGAAAAAACGCTAAAATTCGCATAATGATTAAATTAAAAAAAAATTAATAAAAAAATTCATAATCGGATTTCGAGGGGCAAAACTACATGCACAGAGGTATCTTCCTACCAAATTTTGTAGCTCTGCTCGCAGCGGTCTCTTTAGAACACAGTCGACAGACACAAAAACTCTTCTCTTTATTATGTTCACTAGCTGATACGCATTGCCGGCTGGCGTTGTCCAGGTCCGTAATATTAAAAAAAAAAAAAAAAAAAAAAACATGTTTGTATGATTTTATATCTTTAAACCAATTTTGTATGAATTTTTTTAAGTGCCGCACACCTTCCGGAAAATCCATTATTTTCACCTTCCGACACGTGTTCGTGCTGCCTACGAAACCGTGTATCAAATGTGCTGCTTTAAAATCATTTATTTCCACTTTCCGCCGCAAGAGCACGCACTGTGTTCTAAAAAAACTACCTTCCGAATGAAACTCCGGTAGGTGTCCCCGCTGCTTCTGGCACCGTATAGGAGGCGTGCTGCCGCTGCAAAATTCTTTACTTCCACATTCCACCGCCAAGGGAGCAATCTGTTCTTTACGAACATCCGATACGGGTTCCCGTTGTATCAATGAATGAATGAATTCCAGAAGTCCAGAGAAGTCCAGAAGTCCAGAGAAGTCCAGAAGTCCAGAGAAGTCCAGAAGTCCAGAATGAATTCCAGAGTTGAATGAATGAATTCCAGAGAAAAAAATTCTTCCCTGGCGGTGGAAGATACAACTAAAATCTCTAACACACTCCAAAATCAAGTTGAATGAGCTAAATCCCGCTGTGATCGTAATCAGAGAACCCGAGATAGGATTGGACGGCTGATTGTGGAATATGTAACTAAAATATCTAAGTTATATGTAACTAATATATCTATTTCTTTTTCCATAAAAAAATCTGGTTTTTTTATAAAATGAACATTTACCGTTCGATGTTTTCAATTTTTCGAATTTCCTAGGTAAAATATTATTTTGCGTATATGTACCAATTTTCAAATCCCTATCTTTTACAGTTTTAAAATTTTGAACATACGTTAAAATTTGTGAGTGCGGTTTTGAATTATTTTAAACGTTGTTTATTTTATTTTTTTTTATCATTTGCATCTCAAAGTAAATGAAATATATATATATATATGATACATTCCTGTCGAAAATTGGCACATTATAGACGATCGCTATTGCTGGCGACTTGAACGTTCTTTCCACCAGACAATCGGAACATCTCAGTCCGAAACCACTAAAATTACCTGATAATCATATCGAGGTAGCCGCAGTCGAGATCGTTGGAATGTAGTCATGACACCCGGACAGGGCATCACTTCGAGTCACTCACCATGAAGACAAATCTCGAAGTATATCACATCGGAAATCGTAAGGTATTAGCAGTCGTAAAAATTGAGCAGAGGCAGTGAAATCCAGAAGAAATTTCCCAAAAACATTAAAAAGAAGACTTAATAACTTAATAGATGAGCAGTGGCTTTATTGTGATCACAGAGATGAAAGCAACTCCACCAACTTTCGCTTCATTAAAAACTGAACACATTTGAAGATCTTGAAGAATTATCAGAGCTTGAAGAACATACTACCGATGCATTAGTGTAGACTCCCCAGTGACGGCAATTAGATGACAACCACTAATTCGTGTAAATTCTGTCTCCGAAGCCAGTGTAACCGTATAAATACTTCAAAATTTGGCCCAAAGGTACAAAACGCGCGAACAAGCTGGTCCACTCGCATCCATGTTCGGAGGGCGCTAGGGGGATAAAGAAGGCGGAGCTTTCTCGCTAATGGATGAAAAAATGAGGCCACGAAGACGTGTCTCTGACGTATGATTAAAACTCTTTAACAGAAGCGGCAAATTAAAAAGGTAAAAAGGCCTTTGGGCGCGAAAACCGCTTGGAATCATGGGATGCCGAATGAATTAAATAGAAATAAAAAGGGTATTATAAAAGTTCCAAAGAATAAAAATTAAATGTCTCAAAAGAAGAAATTAGGCAGGTGCGTTTAGAGGCAGTGTTGCAATTTAAGATAATAAGGTTTTAATAAATACGTGTAGCTTTTAACAGATTAAGATTTTTAGAATGATAAATAACAGAATATTTTGATTAAGTTATGGAATAAAATACAAAATAGATTTAAGAGATATTTTAAAAAGAGAGGGAAAAAAGAATTGAAGAATTTGGAATAATTTAACTAAAGAAATAGGGCGAAAATTTTTTATTATTACATATCCCCCCACCCAAAAAGACGAATGAACCGGTAGGTCATATGACCTGCAAGTTCATTGAAGGGAAATGTTACACGGACTTGGATTACAATTTATCAACTGGAGGAAGTCAAAATAAGTACATTTCCAAAATTTATTCATTAATGCCCAATAACATTAAATTTAATAACTATAACGCGAATTGGTGGAGTTGTTAATAAAAATACAATTACAAGATATTAATCTTGTTAACAATGACATAAAAAGCTTTAGAAAATATTAAACAAAATAAGAAAAGAATTGTAACACTTTAAAATAATAGATAACATACTTCCAGAGTATCATCTTACAAAATTTGTTGCAAATTGCTTGTAGAAGTGTTGCTTAATTTGTCGTTCAGTTCTCGTCTGAGTGATAGTCCATCCAAAAAAAGTTATTTGCATACCTCACAAACTGAACAGTTTACAAATTGAAAGAGAAAAATCCTTCAAATTTTAGATCTTACTGATCTTCCTTATGAAAGTCTATTTCAGAATTAAAGTTCATCTGAATGCTTTATATTTACTAGCAACAACTCGAAAATATTACTAAGATTAATATTAACAACAATAAAACACAAATAATACAATAATAATAATAAGAAGAAGAAGAAGAATATCAACAATTAAAATTTTAAAATAATAATACTTAACAATAACAATAATCATAAGTTAATTTTCAAATATTAAACTTATGTTTGTCTGAAAAACTCAGTCCTGAATGGAATGCTAAGAAAAACTTAAGAGAAATGAGTATTTTGTTATGGTATAGTTTGTCTGACAAATGGTAATTACCTAAAAAGGCAAATAGGTAATGTAAGCAGTATAAGAGTTTTTTACTCAACATCAAAATTACTATTACCATTATTACCTTTATAACTTCCATTACCTTTACTACTTTATTACTTGTTTACTTCTAGAAGTAAAAATTTATATATCTCAACATATTCAAATTCAAGTAGTATTCAAATTCAAGTAATATTTAATCTCAATATCAAATTATAAATAGTATAACTAATAATAATAATATTCAACAATAAGTTCAGCAATAACAAGCATTATAATTCAAAAATATCACACTCTTTCTTTAATTACTTTCTTAAGTATATAATTAATATCTCATCCATATAGTAGTGAATGAGGTATGAAATATACTCCATAAAATACATAATACAAAAAAAGGAATAAATAAGAAAAATTCGTGAAAACAATCATTATTGTGTAGATGATGGTTATGTAACTATCTTGCTTTCAGTCAAACAAGAAAACATAAGTTGTGAAATGAAAAAATGGGACCTTGTAGCATATTAAGAAAGGTTGGATAATTCTCACTTAGTATTAAGATATCATATTTGATTAGTTTAAGATATAATTTAATCCAGTTTATTTTATTAGTTTAGTTAATACTGTTTAATTTATTATTCTAATCTAATCCAATTCAGTATCAGAAACTCCTAATTTAAATCAACTAAATTACGCCAGCATAAAAAGTTGACTCAAGTGGAAGCTTCAACAGTGACACTCTCGTGTGCACAATCAAGAACACCACGGTTATACAGAAGAGAATTGATTAGTTAATTATTAATTTATTTTATTTCGTTTATTTTTGGATTATATTAAAATCAAGACGAAACTATAAATTTAACATTAGTTTGTTGTTGGTTCTCATGGGATAATTTTAATTGATCAGGAGGATAATAAGGGCGTAATTTTGATACATGTACTATTTCAGTAGGTTTATTTTGAATTTGTCTATCAATTTCAAAATTGACATCAGATAACTTATTAAGGATTTGATAAGGACCACTAAAGACTTGTGAAAGTTTTCTGGTATTAGGATATTGGAAATCTTCATAAATTACAAGATCTCCAATCTCAAATTTTGGTTCTAGATAATTTCGATCATAATATTTTTTACTTCTCCAATAGAATTCATCAGTGCGTTTTTTAGCAAGTTTAAGGGCTTCTTGAACAGGAGGGTAATAATTTTGTTAAATAGGAGAATTATAGGGTAATTGGCCAAAAAGTAAGTAAGCAGTAGGGAATTTAGTGATAGAATGAGGGGTATTGTTATACTCATTAACTACTTCTGTCAAAATTTTTGTCCAAGGAATTTTGGAGTTGGTAGAATTGACTTTACACTTCAATCTAGTAACTATTGTCTGGTTCGCTCTCTCACATTTGCCATTCGTTTGAGGATGATGTGATGTGGTTAAACGTTGCTTAATATTGTGGTTTCGCAGAAATTTTTTAAATCTAGATGAAGTAAAGGCTGCATTTCTATCACTTAACACTTTTTGATGGGTCTGGACATTAAGAATTTTATTAAAACAGAATAATTGTTGTGGTGTTTGAATATTAAAAACTTGATTTAGACAATTAGTATAAGTTTCTGTGGGAACACTTTTTGAGGGGAAAGCCCAAACATATCTAGTAGCATGGTCGATGATGATGTGCAGATATTTTTTGGTGGAGTTATAATAATTGAATCCTCCCACAGTATCAATAGAAAGACATTCAAAAGGTTGATCTATGGTGTGCATAGCTTGTAATAAGCCAAATTTTTTCTGTCTGGGTTTTTTATTCTTTTGACAAATATCACAATGTTTTACAAAATTGGTTATATCTTGCGTCATGTCAGGCCAATAATAATTAGGGGAGATTAAATTTAACATTTTTTGGATACCAGGAAGACCAAATTTTTCATGAGCAACATTTAGTATTTTTCTCCTTAAAGACATGGGGACTACTATTTTTCTAAAACCTTTCTTTTTTACTATCATAAGTCCATTTTCCTTTAGATAATTTTTACCACACACATTATCTTTTTCCTGCCTCTCTATAATTTCTTTAACGTCCAGAAGAAAAGTAAGTGGTTGAATAAAATGTGAAACTGGGTTTCTCGACAACATGTCGGCTTCGACATTTGTGGATCCCTTTTCGTAAACTATATTATATTCAAACATGCTCAACTTCAAAGACCATCTAAATAACCTGCCTCTCAAATGTTTAGTATTTTTTAACCATACAAGAGATGCATGATCAGTATGAATGGTAAATTTTACACCATGAAAATAATGATAGAATTTGTCTAAGGTGTCAATGATGGCAAGACACTCTAACTCGGTAATAAAATAATTCTTCTCATAACTTCTCAATCCTCTAGAGTAATAAGCAATTGGATGTAAAAAATTATTACTATCAGGTTGTTTTAAGACTGCACCTACTGCCACCTGTGAGGCATCAACAAACATATGGAGGGGTAACTTAGGGTCATAAATTTTTAAGATAGGTTTGGCTATTAAGGCATCTTTTAATTTTTGAAAAGAATTTTGACAATCTGTATTCCATTCCCATAGTGTATTTTTTCTGAGTAATCTGTTAAGAGGGACTCGAATTTCGGCATATTTATCTATAAACTTGTGATAAACATTGATAGATCCTAAGAATCTCTGAAGTTCCTTTACATTTGAAGGGGGTTTTAGTTTTTTTATTACTTCAATATTAGCATTAGCAGGAGTTAATGTGCCATTCTGGATGGTATATCCTAAGAAGTTAATTTTATTTTGGACAAAATTGCATTTAGAGAGTTTAAGTTTAATGTTTTCGCGTCTACATAATTCAAATATTTGGTTTAAATGTTGCATATGTTCTTCTAATGAGGAAGAAAAAATAATGATATCATCAAAATAATGGCAAGCAAAGTCTATTTTGTATTTAGTAAGTATTCTTCTAAGGGTTCTATTAAATATCGGGGGGCCTAATTTAATCCCGAAGGGCAGAACTAACCATTCAAAGAGCCCAAAGTTGGTAGCAAAAGCCAATTTTTCAGTATCGGATGGATGTATGGGTATGTGCCAGTAGCCAGAGGCTAAATCTAAAGTTGAAAAATACTGCGCACTACTCAGTTTATCTAAAATTCCATCGATACGAGGTAGGGGTTCTGCGTCATTTTTCATTATTGCATTTAATTTTCTATAGTCAACACATAATCTAGTTTTTTTACCTTCTTCTCTTTTCATTACTAATGTAACAGGGGCAGAATAGGGACTATTGCTCTCTTTAATTAAACCAGCATCTAATAGTGAATGAATTTGATCCGAAATCTCTTTTTCTTCTAAAGGGGAAGTTCTGTATGGCCTCAGAGATATTGGTAGGTCAGAATTAAGAAGAATACGTTGCGGTTCGATATTAATTCTCCCGACATCAAATTTATTTTTAGAAAATATATCTAAATAATCCCTTATACTTTCCCTTAAAGTTTCATTTTCTATAGAATTTATTTCCCCAATTAATTTAGAATTATCAACATTAGATGGAGCAAAGGATTGAGGAGATATGATCTTTCCATAATCGGGTTGCACTCTCTGATAATCATAGTTAACATTAAAATGAAGTAACCTTAATTTATCACTGGATATGTTCTTAGATTCATTTAAAACAAGGTCTCCTTGTAATACTCTACATGTAGCACAGTCAATAATTAAATTAAACTTACAGCATTCTTTTAAACCTAGTATAGCATAATCTAAATTTGTATTACATATTAAAAATCTAATATTTTGTTGCACATTACCTAATTTAAACAATAAATTACAAGCTTTATCTATTACGACAGTTCCTTTGGCTTGGCCAATAATAACAGGTGGAATATTTATAACTTTAGCATTTAAGAATTTAACAAATTTAAAAGGCAAAATACTTATGGTTGAGCCAGAGTCAATCACACAAGGTAGTTCCCTGTTATTTACATATCCTGATACAATTAACTGTCATATATTATCAGTAGATGGTTGTGGTTGACTAAGAGGGGGTGCAGAAGATTGCAGAGGCCTAACATTGAATACACAATCCCTCTCCCAGTGATAAGCATTTTGGATACCTCTATTTAAACACATTCGACATGGTCGACTAGGAAGCCTTCTTTGATAATGATTGACAGGCAATCTGGGACTAATGAACCTGGACGTTGAAGGGTTAAAATTAGTTGCTGCTTGGAAATTTGGATTCCTGTAATTAGGTTGAGGGCGAATCCAATGTCTAGGTGAATTAATTGGTTGAGAAAAAGGTCTGGAATTTTGAGACATATTTCTAACATTACTATTATTGTTACTGCTAGAATGAGATGGAATGACAACAAGTTGTTTAACTAATCTATACCAATCGGTAGTAGATTCAGGAGGATTTACTATTAAATAGTTCTGGTATTCAGGTTTTAAGCCATCTGTCAATCCTTGTAAAATAATAGTTTCACACAGTTTAAGTTGTCGACCTATCTCTATTTTCTGACGGAAATAATTTTCTAAGTTGTTTAGGTTATGCAATTTCAGCGAGGCGAAATCAGAAAAACGGGGGACTGTTACTTTCAGAAATTTTTCAGTTAAGATCTCAGCAATTTTTTCATACTCTTTACAATCTAGACATTCATTAACATACACCTTTAATGCTTCGCCCTTCAAATATTTGGAAATATTGTTGATTTTCCACTCTTTTTTATCTGGAGGGGCTGATCCTTCAAAGTGTCTAAGCCAAGACACAACATTCATCCCACTTTCTGGGTCAAAAATAATAACATTAAGCTCTTTTTCAGCCATTTTGGTTTGAGTACCCTTACTTTCAACAATAACTGTAACAAACCCTGACTTTAATAACATGTAAAAAAAATAACAATGTATAAAGAATTCTTTAACTTAACAACAACTGTAAATATCTAACTCTTAATAATTTAAATAACAAACTAAATAATATTCAACAGTAAAAAAGTCCAATTCATATTAAAATTCATTTCACTTAAATAGTAAATGTAAACTACTACTATACTCTTTCTATAAATAGATCCACTATATATGAATATCACAATTTAGAATGAAATAAATAAAACACTTTTTTAAAATAAGTATCATTATTTCGTAAGAACAATTTTTTTTGGCTCTTGAATTGTACTCTCAGACTATAGCATCAAAAAACAAAAGTAATAAAATAAACAAATAAATTAACTGCACAATAATTTTACCCTTTCAATGTTACTCAACTTTCTTTTGAGATAACACATTTTTTTTTTTTTTTTTTTTTTTTTTTTTTTCACATTAATAAACTTCAAAAGCTATTTTTGCGATTATTATGCAATCAGTGAAGCTGTAATTTCAGATAATCTAATAAATTTTTATGCATTTTTAGAATGGCATAGAATATGTTCCAATACATGTTACTTGAAAAGAGATTACTCATATATTTTTTCAATAAATAGAAATTATTTCCTATGAATAAATATCACCGAATGAAAAGGGACTATAATTAAATGA
This sequence comes from Maratus michaelseni, assembly GCA_963931845.1. Taxonomy (NCBI): domain Eukaryota; kingdom Metazoa; phylum Arthropoda; class Arachnida; order Araneae; family Salticidae; genus Maratus; species Maratus michaelseni. The sequence continues at coordinate 231,380,295 of OZ007591.1, forward strand.
TAAAATAAGAACATAAAATGAAGTTACTCTTGTAAAATGAAGTAATATAGGAATAAATATCAGAGCAGTTCAAAACTTTCAGTAATATTTGTGAGCTTAACCAAATAAAATTAATTTTTTAACAATACATAAGAATAAATATTAAATTTCGTAAGTTCTAAATGTTCATGATAAAAGGAACAAAATTCTTCTAAAGTATTCTAAGAACAATTTTTGTTCTATATAAGCCAATAATAACAAATCAATAAAATAAGAAATCAATAAAAATAAAAGAATAATTTAACTTACAGACGTCACTTCTGGGATAAATTTATAAACACTTATGAGTGATAATTTGACAACTAATCGGTAGTTGTTCTCCAATATCACTGGGAAGTCTCCAAAATGTTTTTATTACACAGGTCATCAGTTATCCTGACCGGCTTTTTTGATACATTCCTGTCGAAAATTGGCACATTATAGACGATCGCTATTGCTGGCGACTTGAACGATCTTTCCACCAGACAATCGGAACATCTCAGTCCGAAACCACTAAAATTACCTGATAATCATATCGAGGTAGCCGCAGTCGAGATCGTTGAAATGTAGTCATGACACCAGGACAGGGCATCACTTCGAGTCACTCACCATGAAGACAAATCTCGAAGTATATCACATCGGAAATCGTAAGGTATTAGCAGTCGTAAAAATTGAGCAGAGGCAGTGAAATCCAGAAGAAATTTCCCAAAAACATTAAAAAGAAGACTTAATAACTTAATAGATGAGCAGTGGCTTTATTGTGATCACAGAGATGAAAGCAACTCCACCAACTTTCGCTTCATTAAAAACTGAACACATTTGAAGATCTTGAAGAATTATCAGAGCTTGAAGAACATACTACCGATGCATTAGTGTAGACTCCCCAGTGACGGCAATTAGATGACAACCACTAATTCGTGTAAATTCTGTCTCCGAAGCCAGTGTAACCGTATAAATACTTCAAAATTTGGCCCAAAGGTACAAAACGCGCGAACAAGCTGGTCCACTCGCATCCATGTTCGGAGGGCGCTAGGGGGATAAAGAAGGCGGAGCTTTCTCGCTAATGGATGAAAAAATGAGGCCACGAAGACGTGTCTCTGACGTATGATTAAAACTCTTTAACAGAAGCGGCAAATTAAAAAGGTAAAAAGGCCTTTGGGCGCGAAAACCGCTTGGAATCATGGGATGCCGAATGAATTAAATAGAAATAAAAAGGGTATTATAAAAGTTCCAAAGAATAAAAATTAAATGTCTCAAAAGAAGGAATTAGGCAGGTGCGTTTAGAGGCAGTGTTGCAATTTAAGAGAATAAGGTTTTAATAAATACGTGTAGCTTTTAACAGATTAAGATTTTTAGAATGATAAATAACAGAATATTTTGATTAAGTTATGGAATAAAATACAAAATAGATTTAAGAGATATTTTAAAAAGAGAGGGAAAAAAGAATTGAAGAATTTGGAATAATTTAACTAAAGAAATAGGGCGAAAATTTTTTATTATTATATATATATATATATTGATAAAATAAAAAAAAATACCGACGATTTTTTTATTTTTAGAAATTCTTAATCAGCATATGATTTTGGCGTATATATACTGATTATCAAATGCATATCTTATATAGTTTTAAAAATTTGTATATTCCTTAAAATATCTGACTGGAATATTTCGCTGGTAAACTCTCCATTGTGGCAACCTCTTTTTTGTCTCGCAGTAACATCCGTACTTGCTTTTATTTATTACTTTTGCGGTTAGCACCATTTTCAGATAAAAACATTGCATTTTTACGCCGCTTAATAAGTTTTTAATTAATATTTCGACTAATTATTAAAATATTAAAATTCTGAGCCTCAGGTGCATCATGACATGCTTTGGAGTATCCTCACCCAAATTTTGAGACTTCTATATGCGATAGATTTTGCTAGCCATCGCCGACACACACGCAGAGTGACATTTTTCTATTAGTACAGATAGATACAGGGTGTTTAAAAAATGACCAGTATATTTGAAAAATAAAAAAAAACTAAACGGGCAGCGATAGAAATACACCGTTTGTTGCAATATGCTTGGGGCAACAGTAAATTTTTAGGGTAACAATTTTTCAAAATTAGTTACAATTTTTATCAACAGATGGCGCTGTAGTCTGGAAAAATCTAAACCACGATATTTTCCAAATATCCACCATGCGCAGCAATAATATGGCGTAGTCTCTGAACGAAATTACCAGAAACCTTTGTAAACGTGTCAGGCGGGATGGCTTCACATGCAGAAGAGATGTACTGCTTCAGTTGTTCAACTGTTTCTGGATTGTGGCGGTACACCTGGTCTTTCAAGTGTCTCCACAGAAAGAAGTGACAGGTTTACAAAGGTTTCTGGTAATTTCGTTCAGAGACTACGCCATATTATTGCTGCGCATGGTGGATATGTGGAAAATATCGTGGTTTAGATTTTCCTAGACTGAAGCGCCATCTGTTGTTGAAAATTGTAACTAATTTCGAAAGTTTGTCTGCCTGAAAATTTACTGTTGTCCCAAGCATATTGCAACAAACGGTGTATTTCTATCGCTGCCCGTTTAGTTTTTATTGATTTTTCAAATATACCGGTCATTTTTGAAACATCCTGTAGATATAGACTAACATGTAAAAACATAATTATCAAAAACTGATAATTAACATTTATTTTTATGACTCATTTTCGAGTACAAACCGGTTTGATTTAAGAATACAAAATCTATCGCCCAACATATTAATCGAAGAATGTTTTATTTAACAAAAGCGTTCGTTCACATTATCCCACGCAAAATGTTTCTTCGTACTTTTGAAATTAAGTAAACAAAGAGGTTTTAATAAATTCTTATACAAACTTTTAAATAGAATTGTTTGTTTCATTTTTTTTTCATGAATATAACATACGCAATTAAACATTATTTAATACAAAGGTTTGTAATAACATCAAACATTAATAGTAAAAAAATGGTGCAATAACAAATTGCTTATTTATCTTTTGCTATTATTCAAATAAAAATATTTCAAATATTTTACATACATTTTCATTGATAATTAAAAGGGATCTAAAACAATATAAATAGATTTCTTGATAGCTACAGTTATTATGTCGGAATTAACCAAATCTTTAAAATATTCTTCCAGATACAGGAGAAATGTAGGGATGGATAGAAATGTTGTAGGCGTTGTTATCAGCAAGATACTAGATATATCAATTTATTCAATTTTCTTAATTTAAGAGTAACTAGTTTAATCTGATACCCATTCTTCAATAAAAATGTATGTAATTTTAGTAAAAGTATTTTTTCAAAAACTTTTTGATTGTTTTAGAATAAGTCTCAAAAAGGAAATCTCAAAGAATTACAGCAATAATTGATAAATCGAAGAGGAAATCCCATATAACCCTATAGTATTTCTTCCTCAATTTATCAATTATTGCTGTAACTTTTTGAGTTTTCATGATATTTCACTGGTCGTTATATATGATTTTCCCTATAGTATGGACTATCTGATCATGACAAAAAATTTTTGCTGTAGCTCGCGCACACGCAGTTAAAATGTATTTCATACAAATACCCATATCTCATCAAATATTCAATATATTAAAATTTTAATTACAGTACACTATTTCTACGATTTTTGGAAAGTTTTGGAAAGCGGTGTTAAATTCGGCTAAAAACTCTGCATGCTATAAAACAAAACAGCTTGAATTTTTCACAGAAACGTTAACATCTTCACGAATATACGTGCTTTGCTTACACAAATGCACACAAATGTTGATCAGGATGTACGTAGTGATTTGCTACAGTGACAGATCATATTTAGCATTTTCTGTTACTTGGGTGATCGAAAATATTATTTTATTATTAAAAGTATTTTTGCCCCTCCCCCCCCTAATTGTCCTCACGACAAAATCTTCATTGAAAAACTTGAAGTCAAACATGTTCTTTAAATCCTCAAAGTTCAAAGGCATTCCGGGCATTTCCTCACGAGTTTCTGTAAGATATTCGACGAAACGTCTGAAATTGGTCCCTGCCCCTTAATTTCTAAGCACCAGTGTTCTGTTGATCATACGTGTGTAGCCATGCCTGTAGGGAGACTGGGGCCTACTGTTTTTTATATATCTATTATTTATATAATAAACGGGTAAAAAACACAACATATAAGAAATATTACAAAACAAGCATTGCTTTGCATTTATGCATTGCAGACAAAATATACTAAACGAGTAGAAATATATCCTTTATTTTATGACAGGAAATCTAATATTTCAATTCAGGAATAGTGGTACTAAAATACGTTGAAGTAGGCACTATCGAATCCTGTGAGCGGATTTAACTAAATTGTTGCTTAGCAATTTCAAAGTGTAAAAATTTTGGTAACGCTGCTATAATTATATCTTATGTATCAAAATATTCCCGAATAGAAATATGTCGTTTATTTAATGATGGAAAATTGAATATTGCTATTCAGAATTAGTAGTACTCAAGCGTTAAACTTTGCCGGTAAGCATGTAGATCTTGCGAACCCTACGTGCGTATTTGACTAAATTGCTGTGATTCAAAATGTACGAATTTTAGTAATACTGCGATGATTATAAAATATCCCCAACTATAAATATTTGTATTATTTAATGACGGAAAAGTGTGCGTTTCTAATTAGAAATGGAGGTACTGAAAATACAGGAAACTTTCCGACATTCATGTAGCGATTTCAAAACTTGCGAGTGGTTTTAACAGTATTGCTGTACAGCACTCTCAAAATGTACGAATTTGGATAACGCTGGGATCACTGTAACTCATCTAGTGCATGAATGACAATTGCACGCTGATGTATATGTGTTTCTCACGGAAAAAAGAAATAAAGAATGAGTCGGTCACTTTCACTGTGTTTTTTTTTTTTTTATTAGGATAATTTTGTGACGAGAGCCTCACTGTTCGAGATCCGAAGTCCTGTTAGAGGACAAGTCGACATTTTTTGTTCGAAAACCAAATTGTTCGACAACCAAAGTTCTATTGTATTTCAAAATATGGAACTACAACAATTTATTTAAAGAAATAGATATAGAAGGTAAATAATGTAATAGAAATAGTGTAAGTCAAACATTATTATTAAAAACAAATTTTAAAGAATTATAAACCATATATTTAATTAATTCTATAGTGACAAACTTACCTTCTTGTTTTTCTGCCACAGGATCTATAAAAGAAAAAATAATGAAGATAAGTTAATTGTCACAATTTTCTAGAAAACTTACATGTCAATATGTAATAAAAATAAAAATAAGTTAGTTTTACTGAATGAACATTTTAACTTTTTTTAAGTTCATTTTTGAAACATCGATAAACAACATGAAGGATTTTTAATTGTATATAATATTTGCAACGTAGGGGAAATACGTGTAAGATGACAAAGTGGATACGATTGCGAACTCTGTTTTTCTCTCATCCAGTGATACGTAGCAGTACCTGACTTAGTACACCAGGGACTTTTGCTGGAGGTTCGTGTACCTCACGATCAACAAATCTATTCAGAGAAACATATGATTAATTGTAAGGCAACATTCGATTTTCAAGTGTGTTGTTGTAAATTGTTTTTCTCAAAGTGCACGGAAACTTTGCTCATCTGTGATTAGATACTTTAATCCCTCACTAAAAAAATTTCAAAATACAATTAAAAACATAAGAGTTCATACGAAATATAAATTATTTAGAAAGTAGGATATACAGATAAACATACTTCAGACAAATATGGTGGTGTTGGGGCAAGATGACGAGAATGACAATAATTTGGAAGTGAAAATGACTGTAAAGACTGCATTATCTGTAAATAACAGGGCAAGGATGAATTGGGATTCCAATGTCTCTTAAGAAAATTTTGACCTCATGCTAATTCTCTGCTGTTTGGAATGCAACTATGCACAACCCTCGTGATGTGATTTTTGATTTTGAGCGAATGTTTCTAATAAGTTTAATATAGTGTTAATCTAATTTCAGTTTACAACTTGTTTTGATTAAATTGTAGATATGTTGGATGTTTTAAAATGTGTTGAATAAAGTATTATAGGTCTCTTGATAAATATTGATATCTTTAATAAATATAGTTATCTATTTCTGTTATTTTCCTCCTATTTGCGGGGCAAAATAACGAAAAGAACATTCCTTCGGAAAACTTTTTTAATTCTTTCTTTGAGGGCAGATTAAAAACATTTTAAATATTTTTTGTTATAGAGAAGGATTGTAAGAATTGACTCACATCATTTACAGTTATTATAATTCACATACTGAGTTCAAGAAAATATCAGAAAGTTAAACTCGTCATATTGCAATATATATAACTATAGATAGCTGTAATATATACATTAAATTTTCAATCATTTGAACTATAGTCATCTAGATTGTCAAATATCTGAATCGATAACAGGAAATGCAGAAATTACATTTACAAAAACTGAAATGCGAAATTCATGAATCCATTTTTTAAATTAAAATTTTCCTTTAAATTTCTATTTAAGCTAATATGAAAATTTATAATTAAGCATTCTAGATGCATATGTAAGCTCATTTCAGCAATTTCTTTTTTATTCAGAAATTCCGAATTCATGCCGGAAATTCCGGAAGAAGAATTTTTACTTTGTGTAATCACGAAACGTGTGTCATTAAATATAACTGAAATTACTACTCAGATTTCTGGTGTAAATTCCAAATTTCTGAATAAAAAGGAAATTCATGAAAAGCAGGCTTCGTATGTAAATGAGTTAATTTAAAGTTTCTAAATCTGTCTTTGGATAACTGTAAGTCGATATTTCTCTAATTTCAGATATACTGTATTGCACTATATTAGAAGAAAATTCAATTCGAAGAATTCACTTGTATTTCAGAAATTGTAAATACAATTTTAAGTAAAACATGCAATGTTAAAGTAGTATTAAGCGATTTAGTAAGTAGTAATTAAGAAAAATAGTAGGAATTTGTTACTGGTTTTATTCTTAAGAAAATGGTCTTATACTCTTTCTATCAAATATTTACCAGTCTTGGCAGTTCGTTAATGAATGTCAATGGCAAATTCATTAAATTTGTTAAACATGTTCATGTAACACCTATAAATATATGAATAAACTGTAATTTTATTTAATTGTTTATATTAAAGTTATCTTATTTTCAACACACATTACGGCGACAGTGGACCTTCAAACTCATATTTCACTTTAAATACTATTCAAGGCACACTATATGCATTATGGCATGTATTTATCACACCAGAATTAAAAAAAAAATTTTTTTTGGAGAAAAATAAGGAATTTTTCTGAATTTTTTAACCGTTACGCAGAATTTTTCAAAATGTCCCATGCGCATTCCATATCAATTGAAATCATCAATATTTTTTATGCAGGTTTGGTTTATATATACAAATAAAATTTGTTATCAAATTTTATATATTTGAATATAAAGGTAAAAAAAAAAAAAAAAAAAAAAAAAAAAAAAAAATCAAAATTTTTTGAAATTTTCCGCATTTTTACATCATATTTTTTCAATTAACTACCTTTAAATTTTTTAAATTATACCTCATTTCAAAAAACCATACCAAGTTTTAAGATAAATATAATGATAAATAGCTACAAAAAATTTCAAACTATTCAGATGAAATAGTATGCGCATGGAGCATTTTGAAAAAATGGAAACCGACAAAATTTTCGAAATGAGAAAAACAATTTTAAAGTTTTAGTATTGGTAAACATAAGAAAATATACCCTGAAAGGGACTAAAATCATATATATGCAAAACCTTTACATGTTTAATGAATGATTCCACCAAAATAATTATTTATAACCTCCCCCCTCCCCCCCCTGTTGAGTGTCTGAAAAAAATCATTTTTTCTGCGATTGACTAATAAAGTTTGAGATTTTTCTTCGCAACCAATTATAGAATTTCTCAGTTTCATCTTTTTACAGATTACTAAAATTCTGTATTCTCGCACCCCCCTGCCCCCCTGCCCCCCCCCTTGAAAAAATTAATTTTTTCTGCGATTGACTAATAAATTTTGAGATTTTTCTTCGCAACCAATTATTGAATTTCCCACTTTCATCTTTTTACAGATTACTAAAATTCTGTATTCTCGCCCCCCCCTGCCCCCTTGCCCCCCTTGGAAAAAATCATTTTTTCTGCGATTGACTAATAAAGTTTGAGATTTTTCTTCGCAACCAATTATAGAATTTCTCAGTTTCATCTTTTTACAGATTACTAAAATTCTGTATTCTCGCCCCCCCCTGCCCCCCTGCCCCCCCTTGAAAAATTATTTTTTTCTGCGATTGACTAATAAAGTTTGAGATTTTTCTTCGCAACCAATTGATGAATTTTTCGGTTTAATCTTGATACAGATTATCAAAATTATTCTCGATTCTCCCCCCCCCGCCCCCCTCCCCTGTTGAGCGACTGAAAAAATAAATTTTTTAGTATGATTGACTAATAAATTTTTAGATTTTTTTTCGCAACCAATTATTGAATTTCTCAGTTTCATCTTTTTACAGATTACTAAAATTCTGTATTCTCGCCCCCCCCCTGCCCGCCCCCCCTTGAAAAAATTCATGTTTTCTGCGATTGACTAAAAAAGTTTGAGATTTTTCTTCACAACCAATTGATGGATTTTTCGGTTTCATCTTGAGACAGATTACCAAAATTCTCGATTCTCCCCCCCCCCCGCACCCCCCCCCCCCCTGTTGAGCGACTAAAAAATTCATTTTTTCCTGCGATTGACTAATAAATTTTGAGATTTTTCTTCGCAACCCATTATTGAATTTCCCACTTTCATCTTTTTACAGATTACTAAAATTCTGTATTCTCACCCCCCCCTGCCCCCTTGCCCCCCCCCCTTGAAAAAAATCATTTTTTATGCGATTGACTAATAAAGTTTGAGATTTTTCTTCACAACCAATTGATGAATTTTTCGGTTTCATCTTGAGACAGATTACCAAAATTCTCGATTCTCCCCCCCCGCCCCCCCCCCCCTGTTGAGCGACTAAAAAATTCATTTTTTCCTGCGATTGACTAATAAATTTTGAGATTTTTCTTCGCAACCCATTATTGAATTTCCCACTTTCATCTTTTTACAGATTACTAAAATTCTGTATTCTCGCCCCCCCCCTGCCCCCTTGCCCCCCCCCCCTTGAAAAAAATCATTTTTTCTGCGATTGACTAATAAAGTTTGAGATTTTTCTTCGCAACCAATTATTGAATTTCCCACTTTCATCTTTTTACAGATTACTAAAATTCTGTATTCTCGCCCCCCCCTGTCTCTTGCCCCCCCTTGAAAAAAATCATTTTTTCTGCGATTGACTAATAAAGTTTGAGATTTTTCTTCGCAACCAATTATAGAATTTCTCAGTTTCATCTTTTTACAGATTACTAAAATTCTGTATTCTCGCCCCCCCTGCCCCCCCTTGAAAAAATTATTTTTTCTGCGATTGACTAACAAAGTTTGAGATTTTGCTTCGCAACCAATTGATGAATTTTTCGTTTTAATCTTGATACAGATTACCAAAATTCTCGATTCTCGCCCCCCGCCCCCCTCCCCTGTTGAGCGACTGAAAAAATTAATTTTTTAGTATGATTGACTAATAAATTTTTAGATTTTTTTTCGCAACCAATTATTGAATTTCTCAGTTTCATCTTTTTACAGATTACTAAAATTCTGTATTCTCGCCCCCCCCCCCCTGCTCCCACCCCTTGAAAAAATTCATTTTTTCTGCGATTGACTAATAAAGTTTGAGATTTTTCTTCACAACCAATTGATGAATTTTTCGGTTTCATCTTGAGACAGATTACCAAAATTCTCGATTCTCCCCCCCCCCCCTTGTTGAGCGACTAAAAAATTCATTTTTTAGTGCGATTGACTAATAAATTTTGAGATTTATCTTCGAATCCAGTTACTGAATTTATTGGTTTCATCTTGCGACAGATTACCAAAATTCTGGATTCTCCCCCCCACTCCCCCCCCCCTTGATAAAATTAATTTTTTACTGCAATTGATTAATAAATTTTTATATTTTTCTTCGCAACCATCTGATGAATTTCTTGGTTTTATCTAGCGGCATATTAGCAAAACTTTGGAATTCTTAATTTTTTCAGTCGTTCAACAGGGGGGGGGGCTAAGGGGGGGAGATTTAAGAATTTTCCTTATCTGTCGCAAGATGAAACCGACAAATTTATCAAGTAGTTGTGAAGAAAAAAATTTAATTTTTTCAGTTACTCGCAGTAAAAAATGACTTTTTTTTGGTCACGCAACAAGGGGGGTGGGGGAATCAAGAATTTTGGTAATCTGTCGCAAGATGAAACCGAGAAATTCATCAATTGGTTGTAATTGAATGAAAATTAAAAATAAACAGTTAATTAGAAGAAAAAATGCATTTGCAAATATTTGTAAACAAACATCAGCTGATCACGACGGCGTTTAATTAATTATAAAAATGTAAATAAAATCCGAAAAAATCATCCGATTGTAATTATTTAAGTTGGAGATGAAAGCTTACATGGAGCTTTATTTTTTGGGGACAAGAAATTTTTTTCGAAAATTTGAGCGATTTTGCTGATTTTGAATGTCCACTGTCGCCTTAAGCTACTTTTTGTTCATGCCATGAAATTTCAAGCGTAAAGGCACGCCAAACTGAAAATAGTGGTCGCCACGACAAGTTGAAATGATTTATTCATCGTATCTCGTATGTAGATGTAATTTGGACTTTTTCTTTATTTGTTATTTAAGTATATGTTACTATACATAGTAACATATATTAGTTGTAGTATAATTTATACGTTATTATTATTTAATTATGAGTAATACGTATTGAATTTGCATAAAAATAACAAACATTATAAATATTAATAACTTTTATAAAAACTTTTAATCTTATCATGGATACAACCTTCACCTATATGAGGACAAATGAAAGAGCTGTATTCTTAAAGAAATAAAATAAAGGTACAGGTATATTTTAATATGAAAAATCAAAGAAATATGCCGATGAAATTAAACTTGCATTTCATTCTGAAACAAGAAGCAATTTTATTCTGACATAGATTTTCACGTCTTTAAGTAATCATAAGATAAATTAAATGATTAAAGTGTGTGGGGGCAGTGGCATAGCGTTTGGGAAGGCCAGGGGGGATGTGGTTGCCCCGGGTACAGAATTTCTAGGGGTGCTAAAACATTTTACAGAAAAAAATAGCAAAAGGATCTTGAGTATCCACTTAGGAAAGGATGTGATTTTTTTCAATTTCCTAGGATGCTGAAAACTCATTTTACTCCACTGAATGTGTAAATACTCTTTTCTGCGGAAACTGTAGTAAAAGGTTCAAATATATAGAGATATCAATTTTTAGCGAAATTAAGTAAAAACTTGATTCGAAAATCCGAAAATTATCGCCCACTTGACATCGCTGTCTTCTAGTCGCCAACTTCAAATTTCTGGGTGCCAATGGTGACCTGGCAACCAAACATTTCGAGCTCGGTTTTATATTAAACAATTGTTTTACGGTTCGTAAGTAATTCGACAGATATTTGGTATTTTCTTATAAGAGTATGTGCAAAATGTTTCTGACACATTTAAAATTTTAATATAAAATGAAATATTTGGTGCATGAGATAATTGCTTTCACTAAACTGCTTCTTAAGATTCGAGTTTTCATTAAATAATCTAAGAATACAGTTTCAGATTTTACCGGTAACTGGCGTTGAACCCAAATATATGAAGTATACATAAGATTCTGCTTGAAATGTTAAATTCTGTAAAATATGTGCTAATCATTTAAAATGACATACAATATAATTAAAGTCTGTCTAAGATAACACTACATTCTCCAACTATCTAAAATGTATCGGAAATCTTTTTTTTTTTTTTTTTTTTTTTTTTTTTTTCACTTTCTAATGAAATGTTCATTTTTTTTAATGGCTGAGTTAATGGGGTTAAACCTAAACTGTTGTCAGCCATATTTATGCCATTCAAGTAGCTGGCTAGCTGGCGCGCTCTAAATAACGAAACGGACCACAAATATTTAAAAAATGCTCAAACCAATTTCGTATAAAGCTCTCATTATGACAGAAGCGCCTATAGAGTATTTATTTGTTTAGTCCTTTAGCGTAATACAATGAGTGCAGTTATACCTCAAAGCCATCTATTGATGGAATTTGGAACGTGTCGTCTTTTCTTAAAGAAAATGTTTCGTTTTAAGAAATATTAAACATTTCTGCCCAATCTGTATTATTCTACGCCAATTATTTTAATTTTATTTTTCAATTAAAAATGCGTTAGGGACATAGACAAAACCTTAATCGCACAATATGAATCCATATTTCAGTTTTTCTTCATTAAATTATAAACAGTTTGAAATACATTTAATATTTATAAACATGTATAAAATACTAATGCATATCAAAAAGTTGTAAACAATTACAATCTGCATTTGTGTAGTGAGATTTAACAAGAAAACTAACAACTAACTAATAAAAATCCTCTCTTTTATAGCATACATGAATTCAAAAGAAATCTGAAGGCGGTATAAATTCTTCAAAACATTAATGTTGTTTAACTCAAGAGCAATTTTTCTAAACCCGAGAAAAAGATTTTTATTGCTTCATCCAGTATCAAGGGGAAAATAAAGGGAAAATAACCAGTAGTTGCTACAATAAATAAATAGGTGAGTGACATGCTATAAATTGAAAGATACGGTAGACCTAAGAAAAATAAGCTATTAAATCAAGAAGAAAGACCGTGTGAGCGGAAGTTCTGATGTACTGAGCACATAAAGAAAGGAAAAAGTGATCCAAACTTTTCTGTAAATGACAAGATTGAGTTACTATAGATCATTACTTAGATTAGGTGTACGAATTAATTGAGTTGTGTGGAATAATTTGGTAAGATGAGGAAATAATTAAATAAAGACCAATCAAATTTATTCCTGTACGTAGCTGCATATGGAGTAATAACATAATAATAATAATGAAAAACTCTTTAATTTAACATTTTATGTTAAAAATTATTAAAAATTAATGTGTTGATTGACAGTTAAAGTCAATAAAAAATTCAGAAATTATGAAAACAAGTTTAGGTTTTCTTTTCTCGTTTTAGAAATTCCAAAATTAAACATTCACTTATACACACACACACGTGTATATATATATATATATAGATGGATGGATAGATAGATAGATAGATAGATAGATATACATATATAGATAGATTAGATATACATATATAGATAGATTAGATATACATATATACATAGATTAGTATACAAATATAGATAGATTAGTATACATACATAGATAGATAGATAGAGATATATATAATGGGGAAGTTTATAAGGTAAATATTTGTGTGATCGGTAACATCTCGTCTAAATCGGTGAATTCCAAAGTGAGGCGTGAGGCCAACGGGGTGGACATTTTGATTTTTGAGAGGGATAATTATACATTCACCATCACTTTTTTTCTTTTTCGGAAAAATAATTTTACATAATAAATAAAACTAATACATGGAAATTTCAAAAAATAGAATTAACATAATTTTATTAAAATACAATTTTCAAAAAGTTTAAAAGTTTGAATGTTTAAAATACATGAATGTGCGGAATAATTATAAAAATAAAAATATATTTAGATTTATTTTATACCTAAAATAACTTCTCTGGTTATCATTATATATTTTAAATTTTAAACAGCATTATTCCCTATTTATTGAATGGATTCCTGTATTTCTATTAGCCCTACAATATGTTACATGAAGAAACTTTTACACATGAAACTACTTAAGGTTATTTTTAAAACTGACTATCTTGAACACATTTAACCTAAAAAAATATTTGAAATATCTAAATGAGATACTAACATTAAAAAATTAATACATACGCAAATGTGGATCACAGGTAAGTATTTAAGTATTGGTTAATATATATTTTTTATTACTGTAATGCAGATCTTATACACAGTATATATATACCTAAATTATAGCATATACATTTTAAAAGTTTAAATTAGATAATACATGGTGGTTAACTGACGATTATGGGAAGAAGGAACACTAACAGAAGTGTGTTATGAGGGGAAAGAAAAAAGGCTACCTAAACTTAATAAAGATTATAATCCAGAAATGCCCCTTGTGTAAGTTATTTATAGAGACATCTTAGTGCTCAAACATTGTCCACTTTCTTTTTAAAAAGGTGCTAAATCCAATTAGAAACTGAAATGAAATGACTTTTCATTGCTAATGCACTCTTAGGCTTTCCCGTGTGTTTAACAGTTCACTTATTAAATAATAAGATTTATATGTTACAGAGGAGAGGGCATTATGAATTTAGAGAAGCTGTGGTGGGGCGTGGTAAAAATAAGGTTGGGAACCACTGGTATAAATTTTAAGGTTTATGTCAGAACATATCTGTTGGAAAATTTATTAATTATATAAAACATAAATACCGTATATGCTGACTTATAACGCGCAGATAAGAAAAAATGTATTTAAAACAAAGTTCATTTATGAAAATGTAACTTATTGGGGGAGGGGGGGGGCTGTATCATACTTCTTTTACTTCATTTATTAAAATTTCTGTTTTGATGATCGCGATATACGATGGAATATAGGGTAGATACTCAACTTTTATACCTAAACATTGGCAATATTAAGAAAATCTACTTCACAAATTGTTCTGCAAGCAACATCTGTTTGACTGAACTACTAATTTTTTTAAAATTTTAATTGCTATAAACAGGGCCACAACGTGCAGTTTCGTAAGTTGTACATCTACCAAAGTCCTTAATCGCCTGAGTGACAGGGGGTTACATTCCAATTATGAAAGTTTAATTCAACAAAAAGTTTATATTTAGAACTTGTAATTATTATGCGTGGTATCAATGTCCTCCAGTATTTCAAAAGTAGAGCTATATATCACTCAAATTATTTCACACAGAATGGAGTTAAAATTAAAACACGTTCACTCATTATTCTGTTCTGGATCATTACACAGAATTTTGACTTTTGTTTTAGATATATGTTTGTGTATGTGTGGGAGGGGGAGGGTTGCTACACATAAAAAAAAAAAAATCCATACATTCTACGTGAAAAGCTTGATAGGAAATAAATTAAAATACATTTGCCAAAAAAAAAATTCTATCTTAATATTTTTTAATTAGATGGGGTCGAAACTACAATTCATAGGTTTATTAAATATTGTATTTTTTCTGAACCAATAGACATAAGTACAAAATCAAAAAGGAGCTAAACTGTACACGTTTTCTTCTATTATTACACGTAAATTTCATTATCTGTATTTGTAAATAAATTGGAGCACTTTAATTTATTCTTAAATAAAATGCCAATTTTTGAAAAATTATGTGTCAATAAGGACATAAGAACTTAGATTTTTCATATGTGTTAATTCTGTTTTCAAACATGTCCATAAAAACAAGTTATTATCTCCTTTCTCTTCTAAATTACAGGACTTTTAATTTTCAGTTTGTTTTTCAAAATCAGCAGTTTTAAAAGTAACTTAAAAGGGGGAAGTGGTTATGCATATACGCTTTTCGCATCAAAGAACATCTGCATAAATTATCTATGATCTGTAAGTAGATTTTTATAGTTCATTTTTATAGTTCATTTTTTATCATGCATAAAAGCATTTAAAGTTTTCTATAAAAGGCAGCAACATTTCTGTTGTGTAATGAGAAAGTTTTATCAATATTAACTGGGTTTATGTTATATCCATAAGTATTTAATAATGATATTAAATTTTGGAACTGTTTATTTGTATCGTATAACTTAATTTGTATTTCTATACTAGTACAATGCAGCAGCTATTGTTACAAAATACGAAAAAAAAATTCAGAAAGTAAATATAACTTTAAACAAATATTTACCTGGGAAATAAGGAACTTTGATTTCTTTTTCATACTCTGTACCATTTAGTACTACGGTACAGCCGAAAAATCTTAAGCCTTCGGATTCCAATTCTTCCTCTGGTATATCACTGGATAACTCCACTTCATATGCTCCGTCATCTAGATCGTATTCTAATTCTACTTCATCAATAGGTGTATGCTCAATCTCTCCAGGTTCAATTTGGAAAAGTGATATTTCTGGTAGAGGGTAGACGCCCTCTACTTCACATGTAACACGAACTGTTCCATCAGAAATTGTATAATTGAGATTTACAGATGATGGGTGTGCTGAAAATATAATAAATAATGACATAAAAATAGAGAAGCTACTTAATAATGCAATACATTTTGCAGATTTTATTACGTATATTAGTTTACACTTAAAAATAGTTAAGTTCAAGGATAAACCATTTAATAGTTCTAACAGAGAAGAAGCAAGAAAAGATAGTTTATTTCATTTCTTTAACTCCTAATTATGATGAAGTTCCCATAATGTTTAAATTTTTACCACTCTATGACCGTATTTAGTAGCCAATTAAAAGAACTTGCTCTGTTTGCTTTAAATGTGTTGCTTTAGAGAGCGACCGACATCTGCCTAGTATTTTTCTAACGGTTAGAACACTGACTACAAGTGAAGAGGTAGAAGGTAGGAAATCAGGTTCAAGTTTGGACATCCGTAAAGTGTTATACGCTAAACAAAGGTCCGGTCTTAAAAAGCTTTAGTTTCAGAAGATAACTGTAGTAACTTCGTTGTTCAACGTTTTACTAGTTTATTATTTTTATTTTACCATTTCTCGGTTCAATTTTTTACCAGTTCAGAATTCATCCTGCACAAGTTTATGGTTAATCCGGAGAACCAATTTTTGCATCAAGATTTTAGCAGCTTGTAAAGGAAATTATTTTTTCGCCATGCTTTGGTGAAATGTTGAACACAATTCTTAACCTTGTATATTCTAACTTACAGTCAGTGTTTTAAATGGCACACGAAAAATAGAACATTTCAACAAAAATGAAACATTAATTCCGATATCAAACATGTAATAGACAACCATTTGGGGATCAATTATGTAAGTCAAATAACCAATACAATCTTCTTGAAACGTGTGTATTGTGTAAATGTACAACAGTATTTTTCACAAATTACTGATCAATATACCAGACATGACGGTGAACATTTTTGTTAGTAAATGCATAAAAATTCTCATGTAATGCGGCAGTTCACTGTTTATTAATTTCAAAAGTTCTATAATTAAAAACATTTTGTTTATAAAAAAATTACTTGAGGAATACATGGATAAAGATACAAACGAATTGTATAGTCTCCTTTGTTGAAAATTAGCAAAAAATAAATAAATAAAAGAAAATAAAAAATAAAATAAAGAAAATACTAGCATTTTCATACATGCCTCAAAGTTCTTTCAAAAGTAATAGATGCAAGTTTATTATAAAATATTGTCGAATACAGTCTGTCCCCAAAATTTACGCGCAATTAGAAAATGCCTCTAATTAAGAAAATACAAAATTACACAAAGCATATTATTTAATTATGAGATCCTGTAAAATAAATCAAATAAATGATATTAAATGAATAAATGGGTGCATTATTATAAGTTTGATAATAAAAAAATCCTAAAAATCTCTAACTATGCAGTGTCCCAAACGTTTAAGCGCTGCGGAAAAACATCTCATTCAACATTTTTACATGATGTTATTTATTAATTGTATTTCCATGGTTTTAGATAACTTCAAATAATCGTGTTTTCATTGAAACAGTTAGTTTTCTTAAATTTTATTGGGGGTAGAAAATACCACTCTTTTCCAATTGCCAATTTTAGTTTATTAATATAGACATATATTGTTTTCCATTCTTAAATACTGCGTGGGTTAAGATACCGCAAATATTATCATCAATTGGGTTTAAGTCTGGGCTGTACAATGTGAAACTTTAACACTTTGCTAGGAAAGTCACTGTTTCGTATAATGCTAGTTGTAGTTTGAAGAATCGCAGTGCTGAAATCTCCTCTCAGAATCCTCTAATATGTCAACAGCTGGAAGGGATCAACACGATCTAGTGTCTCTCTTGATACTTTGTTGAATATTGTCACCCATTGAGCGTATTGTTTCTCATGGAGCATATTGTTTCCCAGTAAGACTTGGGCATTAAAGCTAATCTCTTTCGAACCGATCAAAGACACATAGCCTTATCGTCTACTGGAGAAAGTACGTGGCTGTTTCCTCAGAACGTGACAGCAAAAATTCCAGCTATCAGGAACATCCAGATTTCACTTGTTTTCATCGCTGAATAATACGGTGAGCCATTCATCACATATGGCATGTTTTACGGAGCGCAATTCATTCTAGCCTCTTTGTGGTGTGATTTTAGGCGCGGTTTGAACGCATTTAAAAAATAATAATATTTTGCAAGCTCTTGTGCGTCCTTATGTATTGTGTTTTTTGAGATATTGACACCGAAATCATATTTAATTTGTTTTATGGATATATATCGTTTTAAAACTATTCTTCCAATTTTTTAATTAGTCTGAACAATTGCTACACGTGTCCGCCCGAACTTGCTTTTTGGTCGAAACTGTTATTTCTAGGAAGTACTTGGTATATTCCACGCATTAAATAATTTAATTTTCTAGAAATTTTAATAACGGTCGATTTCAACTTAAAAATCTTTAAAATTTTCTCTTTTGTGAATTCCGTAGCTTTCGGAATATTAAATAACAAACGCAAATTGAATATTCGCTGTTATACTGCCCAGGGAAAACAACTAGTTGAAACTAATCCGTTATTTCCTAACGTTTGTATAATGTGCCTAAACGTTTAAGATCGTGTATTTTAAACAAAAATAAAAAAGAGCGTATTTTAAATAAATAGTGCTGATGTGAGCTTTCGACTATCTCTAGTACGTTTTATTTTAATTTTCATCATAATTAAATTTGTGTATTTCTTGTTAAATTATCTCATATATTTCTCCTTCCAATTGTATTATCATATTTTATTTAGTGCCTAAATATTTGCAGTATTTATGCATTTTTATAACTATTCAAATAATAGTTTTTTTTATCTATTATAAATATTTAAGCATATATTAAACATATGTCTTCATTCAGGCAGAAAAAAAATATTCATCTATAATTCGAAACTTAAATACAATAATACCTCTGTATGAGAGCTTGAAAATAAAACTAAAATTATTTTTATTTAAAGCTGTGATTAAATTCGGACTCTTTCATTTAAACGTATCAGATTTTAATTAAATACTCGTATGCTACTTTCAAAAATAGGTGAATTCATTCAAAAATAGAGTAAGTTTATTAAAATAATACGCCACATTAAAAACTTAACATAGAATAAAATACTTTGAATGAACTTTTAGATTTTTGTCATATATTTTTTTTTCTGAAAGTTTTGCAACAGAAAAAAATATTTTAAAAATCTATTAAAATTCTGATTTTAAAGTCAATATGCAAAAGACACGTTCTGAAGACAGCTTCTTCAGCATGTTAAAATGAAGTATGTCATATCCAAACATTGCAGCGTGCTTAAAGGCGATAGATAAGTTTTAAATAAAATTTTACTGAAAGGTACGTGCTTTTGCATAAAATGCTTTTGACTTAACTTTCAAAATTTACTGTTATAGGAACATCAATAAAGATGAAAAATGATATGAATTTTAAAGGAAATTTATATTAAAATTTCTATGTTCAAATAATTAATTGGATCTGTATATTGGATAGAAATATATATAATGAATATTTTGTTATATCAATTTTAGGAAATATTTATAAATATCAAATACTAAATCAAATAATCTGATGTAAAGCCGTTAATAGAAATATGAATAATGATATGAAATTTAAAGGAAATTTTTATAAAAAGTTCT
Organism: Maratus michaelseni; assembly: GCA_963931845.1. NCBI lineage: Eukaryota > Metazoa > Arthropoda > Arachnida > Araneae > Salticidae > Maratus > Maratus michaelseni. The sequence continues at coordinate 231,400,128 of OZ007591.1, forward strand.
TTGTGCAAATAATAATATTTTGAATCTGTATATTGGATAGAAATATAGATAATGAATGTTTTGTTATTTCAATTTAAGATAATATTTATAAATATCAGATACTACATCAAATAGTCTGACTATAAAAGTGCCCCGTGCAACATTTCCATACATTTAAAAATTTTATCATATAAAATATTAATTATGAGTACGCAATTAAAATTATTTAAAAACTAAGTGTATCATAGTAAAATGCATTAAAATGACTAAAGGCGGTTCCAAAAAAAATATTTTCTCGCTCAACAAAGGGATATTTTCTGACACATTTTTTGACTAATTTTTAAACATAAAGCATCATACTTGCAGGCGTGAATGTTCACGTGATTTATAATCGAGCAATTATTTCTTCATTTTCCGAAAAAATAATTACATCTTGAGTTATAACAGATTATTGTTTCAGGACGGTCACAATCGTTACGAGGATACTCTAAACAGTACTGATTTTCTGTAAGGGATCTTTGGCTTGGATTTGCATAACATATTTCGTATAGTATTATGAGATTTAAAGCCTGTACCAATATTAATTAATTTGAAGTAATACGATTTTGTTTCTGGTACCTTTTTAGAATTTGGAAAGGAACATAGCTTGTAGGAATTATGTGGTTTATGTAGGGTAATGAAAATTGCTCTAAAAAAATAGCTATCGTACAGGGTAACTAATATATTTCAAGTAGGTAAAGGATTTTTCTTTTTTCTTAAGGAAGGATTTCTTCATTTATACAATATGTGTTCATATGCTGATTGACATATAGAACCTTTATTTTGCAACAAAAAAGTACTGGGAAACTTCTCTATGGAAAGTTAATGGAATATAGCTCTGAATTTAAACTAGAATTTTGTTCTATATTAAGAACTTTTTTTATTATAATATATTTATATATAGAATCTCGCTGAAGCCTTTCAGGGTCAAAGTAGGTGTGTCACTAAAATGTTTAAATGATTGATTGCCACCAGAATTTAGTAACAGATTGATTTTTAAATAAATAAAAGCTTTTTCTTCATATGCATTATAAAAGCAAATTCCTTTTCATATACTCTGGTGCAATTTCAGAAGTTGGAAATTAAAAGTAAGTTGTACCGATAAACAATGTACAATCGTTCTTTAAAGGGTTAAATTACCACTGTTTAAATAATCATGTGGTGAATTACCGGATCTAGTATTAGGGAGGGGAGCATAAATCTGTTTTCTGCAGAGAAGGTAAAAAGAAAAGAGGTGAACAGGTGTGGAGTGAGATTTAGTAATTCTTAGATGAGAGTAATTAAAATGTTGCCCTGAATCTGAGAACGATAGCTTACTTGTGTACGATGCCTTCTCTTTCCCAGCCTCAAATTTTTATTCTTCAGTGGTGATCTGGCGATTGAAAATTTTACGCTACATCAGTTGTTTATATCATATCTACCCTGAACTATTTAAAATTGAAATGTCTATCAATTATTGCTTTGTGGTTAATAAATTATCTTGAATCAATCTCCAACATCTTTAACTTTAATATTTAGTTTTTTAATTATTAAACCATGTTGTACATAACTCATGAAACTCAACACAAAATGAAAAGTAATACCGTTTCCCAAACGAACCCGCTTTAGCGAAAGCTTCATGTTTTCTAATGTAGGTTGCCATAGTTCAAGCAAAAACATTAAATCTTATCATGTAGCCTGTGCATGTGTCGCTACTCTCTTTTAAAAATAACTCCATGCATATCCACGCGACTACTGGGGGGAATTTTAATAACTTTTTACAATGTTGATACAAATCGAATTCTATAAGTAAAGAAACATTACATTTTGCATCTTTTCCACTTTTCATCAAGCCATTCTCATAAATATAGCTTTTACATGGCACAAATAGTTTACCCCTAAAAGAACTGAAGTTCAAGAATTTAATATACGAATCAACGTATTTTACTATTCCCTTTTTCTGGTACATTAAATTTAATAAAATAATTTTTTATAATGGAAATGTTAATGTTTTATTAGTTTATATACATATGTAAATATATTTATATGTCAGGGTCATTCTATATAAAACGTTGCTTTTTCGGTACGTGTTAGTTGTCGGAGCAAAGCTCCGGCTTCCCATGAAAAATTACACTTTTGTGTACATGATAGCGGCCAAAATATTTGCTGCATTGATACCAAAATTGGACTGGAAGTTGGTAGTGCCAACATCTCGCCGGGGATTGAAAAATAGAAATATTCGTCAACTCTAACGCCTGGTATCGTCTGCTCTAGAATTTTCCATTTCCCCATAGAGAAAACATTGCGATTGTTTGAATTAAATAAAAAGAAAATTGAAATAATTTATATTGTTGCCATTTTTTATCATGAAAAACTTATTTAAATAACAATATACTCGGAAACAACCTTTTAGTAAAAGCTCTTAATCTCGGTCCCATATATTTTACTTTTATATATTTTACATACTATATTTTACTTTTCTGAAATAAGGACATTTTTATGTTAAAACACGTGCAATGAAGTTTAAATCGTATTAAGTACATGAATTTAGTTTTTTTTTAATCGAACTCAGCAATTGGTGTAATTAAACTTTTTGTTTCCATTTCAAAATATTTTTTTTCTTTTCATTCAAGCTTATTGTATAAAAGAAGTATGAGAGTAAATCTGTTTATTTAATATAGTCCAGCCAATCCAGAATAAAAAAAATATATATATTAAGAAACACTTTATATATGAACGGATTATATGTTTTTATTATATAGAATTTGCAAGGATGCCAGTTAAGAGAAAGCAATCAGCTGAAATGAGAAGAATTGCGAATCGTAATTCAATGCGGAGAAGTCGCACAAGTCAGTTACCTTCAGATTTTTTGCCGAGTACCGGTATACTGACAACTCAAATGAATGAAGCAATCAGGTTTGATAGAGAGGTATCGCAAATCACCTATGTGTCCTGTAATACGTGTCACAGAGCTTTCCCTGATATCATATTAAATACTGCTGGGCTCTGCCAGACATGCAAGTGTAGAGACGGTGCTTTCAAGTTTTCTGCCACTAATTCGATGGAGCCAGGTCCAGTTCCTATTTGTCTCAAAGATCTGAGCTACATTGAACAAATGATGATCGCTCAAATACATTCAGTGGTTTCCCTTTACCGTATACGAGGCTCACAGTATGGATACAGCGGAAATGTAATCAGCTTTAAACAAAATATTGAGAATTTTATTTTGCGCCTGCCTGTCAATCCTTCAGATATGACTTCAACTGTGTTAGTGACAAAAGATACTTTATCAGGATGTGCAGAGTTTTCTGTTCGCTCACAACGCCTTCTAGAAGCACTCAGATGGCGTAAAGCTCAAATCCTTATTATTCAAATATCACAATGGATGAAGATTTGATCGCTACATTACCTGAGAATGGTGACGTATCTCAAATGTTACCAACAGCAACCGATATTACTGAGGATATTGATACTTTGAACGAGGAAATAAGGCGCGAATCATTTAGACCACTACTTGAACCAGTAGATCAAAACAACTTAATAAATGACGCAATTCGTGTGCCTCACCCTTCATTAAATTCACAGCCTATCAACGAATTTCAAGAAGAGGGTTACATAGCACGTGCTTTTCCTCATCTTTTTCCACATGGTACAGCTGACTTGTGACAACCTCGTGAAAAAGCAGTCTCTCCTGATGAATATTTTAAGTTCCTAATGAAGTATGAAGATGGGCGATTTGCTAAATACCCCCGATTTCGCTACTTTGCCATGAATTCAATTCTTCGGTGGCAGTCTTTGGCTAAAGGGCGTTTTTTCGTTCAACGAAATAGGTTTAGCAATAAGACGGTAGAGCAGATGCGTGATATTCTGAATAGGCAACCAGAAATGGCAAAACGCATTATGATTTATGCTAGCAAATTAAGATCCACAAAAGGATACTGGCGTGCACGTTGTGGGGAACTCCTTTCCATGGTAGGACAAATTGGAGCACCAACAATTTTTTTTACACTGTCTGCAGCTGATTATCACTGGCCTGATCTTTTCAGACTTTTAGAACCTAACAGAGATCCAAATGAGCTGACTGATACAGAACGCAGACAATTAATGCACGACAACCCTCTGTTGACTGGTTGGTTCTTTCAAAAACGTTGTGATATATTTTTGAGAAAAATCTTGACGCCGTTGTTTTTAATAGACGACTACTGGGTTCGTTTCGAATGGCACTGGCGTGGAAGTCCTCACATGCATGGATTGTTGTGGTTAAGAGGGGCGCCAAACATGGAAACACTAGACATGACTAACGCTGAAAATGTAGCAGCCGTAACAGCATATTTTGAAAAACTATGCAGTGCTGTTAATCCTGACAAGGACGTCCTCGTAAATGATATACACCGCTGTCGAGTTCGCTTTTCAGACATTTCCAGTGAAGATCGTGAAAAAGATCTCGCTCAGCTCTTAAATCAAGTCCAACGTCACACAAGACATGGAGATTATTGCCTAAGGAAAAAAAGAGGTACAAATAGTTATAGCTGCAGATTTGGTTTTCCAAAAGCAGAGTGCGACTCTCCAAAGCTTCAAGTAGAAAATGGCATAATTAGCTTTTTGCCAAAAAGAAACGATTCTGAAATGAATACCTACAATTGCTGCGTGTCACAAGTTTAGAGAGCTAACACGGATTTCAGTCCTATTGCATCAAAGGATGCGATTTTGCATTACATTGCCAAATATGCCTCAAAATCAGAATCAGCTTCTGTTCTTTACAAGGAATTGTTATCTGAGATTTTAAATAAGATGAATGAAACAAATCCAGCGGTTCAAGCAGTCCAAAAACTTATTTTGTCTTCTGTTTCTGAAAGGGATTACTCAGCCCAAGAGGTAGTACACATATTAATGGGATGGCCAATGTATCACAGTAGTCGGGAAGAAGTTACAATACGGTTTCATGATAAGAACTGGGAAGAAATAAACTTTTCAAGCGACGAAAGACCATCAAAAAGCATGCTTCAGAAATATTGCGCGTGGCCGGAGAAACTTACTTCCTGCATAAACGCTTCTTAAGTTTGCAAAATCTTTCTCAGTAAGAGGAGTCGATTATCACCAAAGAAGAAAAGATGCAGTTGTCAGAGTTATTCCTCTTACATCACTCAACCACGACCCAATTCTAACCGAAGAATACTATAGGCAACAAGTATTACTCAATTATCCTTGGAGAGGTAATTCTGACTCTTTATTGCAAGAAGGCCTGCCGTCTGCGTATCACTCATGGGAGGAAGCATTCAATGATCTAAATATTGATGCACACGAAGAAATAAATTATCCTGCTGTTAGCAGTACACATGAGACAGAAGTCCTGCAAGAAGAATACCGCGAGATTGATCCATATATGGCAGCAGCTGCCATAGTTCCTGTGCAGACAAACGAGGATACTTTGGGGCAACGCGTGATTGATCATGCATGTGAGTGGAAAAGTGAGAGTTACAAGTATCCTGATTGCAATTTTACTTCATTTTTAAATTACTGTAAAGAACAACAACTTACAGTGCATCAAAATTACGATACGTCTGAGATCAGATTTACAGATGAGCAGCAAAAAATACTTCACTTATGCACGCAACAGCTTTCGTCTTTGAAATCAAGAGATTATAAATTGCCCTAAACGTACTTTTATTATTGGGAAAACCGGAGCTGGAAAAAGTACGGTAATAAAAGAAATTCGTAAAAGAGTTACCGAGCAGTTAGGACCGGAAGCTATTATGGTTTTGGCTCCAACAGGTGCTGCTGCAATTAATGTCGAGGGCAAAACAATTCACTTTGCACTAAAAGTACCAACATGTTTTAAATCGTTTGCTGATTTAGGAAGTGAAGAAGCAAGAAATCTACAGCTCAGCATGAATCCAGTTTCATTTCTCATTATTGACGAATTTTCAATGATCGGATGCCGTCTGATGGCTGCACTTTAGCAAAGATGTCGCGAAGGTAAACCAGACAGCATTGAACCTTTTGGAAGCTTATTTGTTTTCCTGATTGGAGATATTAGGCAGCTACAGCCTGTAAAAGACACACCTCTATATAGGAGACATTCTATAAAAGACATTTTGGCTTTACGTGGACAAACAGTTCTTAAGATGTTTGAAAAATGTTTCACCTTAACAAAGTCAATGAGACAAAGCGACGATCAGCAAATACAGTTTAGAGAGACTCTTGATTCGCTTTCCGTAGGCGAAGTTACAGGAGACCAATACGCATCCCTTATGCAACGACGTAAAGCTATATAGCCTCCGGCTGAACTTGAAAGATTCCAAGATGCCATACGCCTTTTCCCCACAAACAAACAAGCTGAAGAACATAATCAAGAAGTACTTCGTAAATCAAAATGGCCAGTGGCAAGAATATTAGCAGACCACAATAATCAAATAGCAAGATGGAGTGAAGATGAACACGCGTCTGGACTTCAGGCTGAACTTTTTTTAGCAATTGGATGCAGAATTATGTTGCGTACCAATCTGTGGACAGAGGGAGGATTGATCAACGGTGCACTTGGTACGGTAAAAGATATTGTCTACAGACCAGGATTACGGCCTCCAGGCTTGCCACAGGCATTAATGGTTCATTTCGATGATTATCGGGGACCATTTCTCACTGAAAGACTTTTTCCTGTCACACGTATTACAAAGTCTTGGAAAGAAAACAATGTCTCATGCTCCCGTACTCAGTTACCTTTAACAGTTTCATATGCTGTCACCATACACAAATCCCAAGGTTTAACTTTGTCAAAAATAGCTGTGGACATTGGTCAAAAGGAGTTGTGACTTGGAGCAACTTATGTCGCGTTTAGCAGGCTTCGTCGTTTAGAGGATGTTCTGATTGAAGTGCCTTTCGCAAAGGATAGGCTAGACCAAATTAGAAGAAGGGGGCACTTGCTGATAGATTAGCATTTGAGCAGTATCTGAGGCAACTGTTGACCGAATAAACACTTGAAGATTCAACAGCTGTTATTGTAAATTTTCTTTTATACTATTAAACAGTAAATATAAAAATAAAAAATATATATTATATATTGTTAATGTTATATTTTATGTTTATCCCACTCAATGCTCCGACATTTCGGCCTGACAGATTCTAGTTAAGTTTTATCAGAATATCTAAACGTTTAATGTTTTAGTCGTTTTACATAAAATTACACATAAAACTATATATTTAACGAAGATTTATGATTTGTGCATTTAGATATATTTTTTAAATTAACTAGGTACTTGTATATCTCGTTAAATGTTAAAGCTAATTTTCTTTATTAGCATCTTCATTTCATTTCTGAATGTGCTAAAAATATTATTAATTCAATATTGCATTTTTTTCTCTGAAAATTCATTTATATGTAAATTAAATTTTATTATGAAAAAAGTATTAAGCACTGTTTAAACCTTTCTTGTACTCTCCGCTACAATAAAATTCTGTGCAATAATTCTTAAAATATATCAGCATACGTCGCCTAAAAATAAAAATATTCAGAGACAATAAAAAAATACAAAATAATACGTGTATGTAATAATGTAAAAAATACAAAACAAAAAATATAATAAAAATATTCAGAGGCAGGAGGCACCACCTTTTAATTCCCGTTTTTATCCGTGAGTATGCATATTATCGTTTGTATAATTTCGAAATGTTCACCTGGTTGTATAAACCTTATATATCCTCCATTCTTGATTTAAAATGTAAGTATTATTTATTTAATACAAATAAATTTTCAATAAATATACATTTTTTTTAGATATTTACTTCATGTTTCATATCCAACCCGAAATAAACATGACATTGTAAGACAAAATACATTAGTATTGTCCATTAATCACTTGAAGGACGATGGGACATTTACGTCCCACGTAATTTTAATTCCCAAACCCCACATTTAAATCAGAACTTTTGAAAAACAATTTGATTTGGTATTTTGCGTGAACTAAAGCTGTTAATTATTAAGAAATAATTTTTTTTTGTAAATCCTGGTATCAATCAATCATTTTAACATTTAAGCAACAGAAACATTGCCTTTGAAAAGGTTAAAATATTATTTAAGGAAATTATCCTTAAATATTTAGAAAACAAATTAAGCACCAAGTAATAAGAAGAGATTACGACAATCTTAAAATATTAAAAGAGGTAAAAGATGAACAATAGATATTAAGAAACAACAATTTTATTGAAATTTTTAATTGAACTTTTTATGCTCAAAAAGTAACGGTTTCTGCAGCATGACCTGTACACACACACACACACGCACACATTAGCAATGTTATGGTTAATATGATGATGGAACCGCACATTTTATTTGTGGTAATTTAGGCAATTGGAACCTGAAGATTCTGTATAAATTGAACAAATTTCATTTTTTCAAATTTTAATTTATTTTCTTCTTTTCTTTTCATTTCTTTTTTTTACTATATATATGGCATCTATATTCAGAGTGTTAGGGGAACACTATTGTTGTCAATTAATTATTACATTCTAATTTCTAATTTCATAGTTTTTGTTGGTGTTTCGGTAATGTTTCATTAATGGTTATATATATATATATATATATATATAATGCAATTATATAATTTTAAGAGATTAATTATTGAAAGATTTAAGAAAAGTATGATAATCGTTCATGTAATATAAAAAATTGTCAACCATGTTAGTCTTTCTCTCAAACATTGAAAAATTGTAAACTTACTAGCATTCCCAAAGGTAATGAATGAAACAAAAGCACATGATATATCTGGAAACAGAATAGTTTATCTAGCAGATAGAGGAATTTTTTGTAGGTTTAAAAGGATGAGAAATCGATATATGAAAGTGAATTTGTTTTTTCAATGCGTTTCAGGATGGAATATCCCATGTGTAAGGAGATCAATAGAACTTTTATTGTAGGACATGAGATCTTATGTTTCCTGTCAAAAATTTGACACCAGATATTTTCTAGAAAAAAAAAACTATTTACTAAATTCTATTACATATGCTAGTATGTTTGAAGACAAAGATATGTAATTTGATTTTTTTCACTTTTTCCACAATTACACTTTATTAGCGTTTTCTGAGTCAAAAATTACAAAAATGTCAAAGAAAATGAAAGATTTAAGAAAACTATAATAATCATTCATGTAATATAAAAAATTGTCAACCATGCTAGTTTTTGGGAATGCTAATCAAATCACGGGACTGTCATAAACAAATACGGGGGTTGACCGCTTCGCGTTTCATATGTAATTTGACCATTTTCCCTCGAAATTATTTTTCGAATAAAACTTCATTAAACATGTATTTTTAGAAAGTTCGTTTTAAAAAAAACGATTTTTGTGAGATGAGTTATATTCAAATATGTATATAATTTGAGATATATTTAATTGAAATTATGCTGACTGCTCAATTTCTCATTCCATTGAAGTAAACACAATCGATTCGGCCTTCTATGAGCGAAAAGATGTTAAGCCACCAAGGTAACCATTCGCAAAGCAAGTTTTCCAACAATGAATTTCGCAGTGCTGTCTGTCGTTGAAAAATAATTCATTGTACGGGGATTTCTACGTATTTCTAGCAGACAAAGAGGAAAAAACTTCCGCTATTTTCTGAACGTTTGGTCCCCTGTATCAGAAAAAAAGAAAGAAAGAAAAAATTGCTTATTTTTGCTCTTTCCAATTGTAACTGTATCTATTCTTTAAAAAATATTAATATTGACTACTATTTAGAACCAGCCGATATTGTCGGTGTTAACCATGAATTAACTGATCACTGTAACTCTATGTTAATTTCGCTCTATGCTTTCGTAGTACGTAATCGTCGATGATGTTATAATTAAATATATTAGAAAAGTGTAGAAGAATCTTTTGTGATGGCCACAACATACTATTACTTATCTGCTATAGATACCAGTTTTCGTTATGAAATATTTGTGCGGAATAACTTTGTATTAAAATATATGATAAAATTGGTTTCGTAGTTTTATTTTAAATTTTGATTGACAGCGGAAAAAAGTTATGTAATTTTAGTTATAAATATAAATAACTTATTGATAGCAGAAAAAAATACATATGTTAATCAATCGTGAAATAAGGCCGTCTTCATAGACGGCTTGGGAAAAAATAAAAATAATAATTGTACTAGCAGAATTATCCGGTTTTGCTCTTGTTAGCAATAGGGGTCATTTTGAGTAAATAAGTAAAAATGCGATACGCTTTAAAATATGACGATTACAATAACGAAACTCTAAGCATTCGCGACTATAAATAGTTAAAATGACAATCAGAGATAAATAAAAAAGTAAAATAGCTAAAAACACATATTTTATAAGCATTCAATGTTTATCTTAAAAATGACCCCGAAATGCCTGACTTCAGCTCATGTTGCATAAAATCACGATCACGGGAAAAATAACGACTTTACTTAATGTACCAGAGGGCCCGTGCGAGGATTTCGCACTGAAATCTAATATTTTTTATATACTTCTTTATTATCCGGTCGACCACTTTTCATAACAAAAAACTATCGCCAAACTGTAAGATTAAACGCCAAAAATGCAGTCCCATTTATTTGATGTCAGAAGCATTATACAATATACATGTTTGTTACGTCATCAAGTGGTTTTTAATTCGACATTTGCGTGTATTTTTCATTATGTTTTACTGATTTATTAGTTATTTTATTAATTAAAATAACAATTGTGTCCTTAAATTCTTATATTTTATTTATTTATTTATTTTGATATTCCAATGGCAACGTTCTTCCGTTTATTTGGCGATAGTTTTTTGTTATGAAAAGTGGTCGACAGGATAATAGAGAAGTACCATTTTTTTTTATCAATATGTAATATTTATTAGATGCAGGTTTAAACTTCTTAAGAAAAAGTAACGATAAAAATATCTGCAAACAACATTTAGTTTTTAGTCAAGCCAGAATATCATCTAATTTATTCCATCAAAGTTAGAGTAAAAACTGATCCAAGATTGCAAAAGGCACGCGCGAGAAAAAAAATTAACAAACCTATTTTGACTGCATTAGAGGATGACGTCATCCGCTTCGGATAAAACATGGGACATAGAAACATAAATCTAAACATTTCAGTTTCAATTTCGCTTTTTAATCATAAATATAAAATAAACTCGTGCGGTGTTTTTTATGAAAACAATGCCGATTTAATTTTTAATTTTCAGCAAGTTTTAATCAAAAACATATTTTAACGAAATGTTAAGTGTGCTATGTCAGAAGCCCGTTCAAAATCCTTTCATATGCTATCTCATTCGTCGTTCTGCGTTTCGTATTTTCTGAGAAAAAGGGATGTTAACAGGAGAAATAATATATATGATTATCTAGTAAGTTTATAAAAAAATTATTTTTGTTCTGTTTTTTTTTTAAGATATGGCACAGTGAAAAAAAGACGATGACTTAAACTATCTATTGCGGATTTTATTTGTAATTTATTAATATTGATAAAAAATGTTTTCGACTAATAAAAGTAACAGTAATTTTTCAATTATTCTGATTCAACAAAAATGTAGTATATCTATTAAATTGGTGCAAGCATTCTTAGCGTTTAGCTATTATTTGACAAGTATCTCATACACTAAACAAATAATAAGAGAATCAGTTTCACAAAACAACAATGACTACAATACTATCTCTTTTCCATCACCGTGCTTTTGTTATCATAAATGACACGTTTTCGGGTGATTAAAAACAATAATCAAGTTTGACGCTTAAAATCGTTGTTTGGTGTAAGCATATATCTGATATATATTAAGTATTATTTCAAAAAGCTTTCCGGAAATTCCTGGACAGTATCCGGACATACGGAATGGCTAACTCATCTTCATAAAATGCATTATACTCTTCGCAGGAAAAATATTCTGAATCAATAATATATTTAATGTTGCTTTCCTAAAATTTATAAAAATATTTTTTTCTGAAGTTATTATATACCGTCAGTTCTAAAAATTTACTGATGATTTTTAAAATGAAGCAATAAGCAAACAATGGCAGTTACTAAAGTTATTCTTGCAGGAGATTAAAAAGTGAAACCGAGCATTCCTTTAGTGAGCTTCTTTCTTAAAGTAGCAAATGTCTCTGTCAGATGTCGTTGGGCTCAGTCAAACTGTAAGAATGCTCAAACGAACCTACAAGTAACGACAAATAACCCTACATCAAATTTGACATAGTTTATAAATATTTATTCTACTTAGCTGGTGAAATAAGACAAAAATATTTTTGCACTGTAAAATTTTATGATAATTTTGAGCATTCTAACAGTTTGAGACATTGAATCGCCTTCTGTTAGTGGAATTTTGTACTTAAAAAAGGAAGGTTAAAAATGAAATTCAAACATCAATATTTTGCAAAAATAACTTTAATAGCAGTCATCGTATACATGATGAGGCTGCAACTTTAGTACTGGAACAAGAAATCGGTGAGTGATCAAATAATACCATTAATCAAACAATATTAAAATACATATACCATAAGGTAATTCCACGTTTAATATAACGCATTTATGAGCGTTTCGTGTCCATGAAAAAAAAATCGCTGGAGGCAACAACAGCATTGTATTGGTCTCTCAAAAATACATGAAATTCTGTAATGCAGTGATAGCTAGAATGTATTTATGAACGCTTCGCGACTATGAAAAGAAACTTATTGGAGCTGTAACTTCATTATATTGGGATATAAAAATACATGTAATTTGGTAATGTCACGATCCCTATAACAAATGTATGAGTGATATATCACTGTAACACGTATATGATAACGACCGATGTAACGCATGTACTGAAACACGTAATTCATGGGTGCGTAGAACTCATGAAACGCAAATAAAATAACATAAACCATAATAAAATAATCACTAGATGAAGCAAACTCTTTGTATTCCAATCTCAAAAACACTTGAAATTTGGTAATACCGCGATTACTATAACATTTGTATGAGCGCTCAGTACTATGAAAACCAAATAGAAATATACGCAATCTATGCAGCAACCCTGTTACATTTCTTCTTAAAAAGAAGCGATTTTTGGTAATGTCGCGGCCATTATAACGCATGTATAAGCGCATTGCGCCAATGAAAATCAAAAAATAAAATTTACTGGATGCAGTACAATAATCTACTACAATGGAAGTCAATGTACAAGAATCTGAAAAGCACAAGAAAATCTCTAATGCTTCGATCACTATAACGATAATTATCCCTAATTTTAAAATTTTAATAATTAAAAAACCTCATTTTCATGTCCCAATCCAAGATACTATTCATTGACTTATTACTGACTCCACTAGTAACTTTTCTGTACGGAGAGTAGATTTTCCTTTAATTTTCTAACTCAAAATATGGATTAAATTATTAATGGATTAAATTGGATAATATGGATTAAATGATAAACAATTTTTTAACATCATGGAATCATGTTGTCTCTATTCAATAGTATGTGGATGTAATTAATAAGTATTTTCTAATTGATTTATATACCCTCGTCGAAATTATTTATCTTTAAAAATTATTACATAGACAAATTTCTACGTATTGAATGATGTAGCTTTTGACTCAAAATGTCATAAAAACTTCAAAAGATTTATGGTGTAAAATGTATTGTTATAGAATGTCGTTTCTAAAATAATTTGATAATCTTCTTATGCGATCAGTTTTCCAGCAATAATTCTTTAAAACACCCAAGAGCACCTTTCCGAAAAATCAAAATTCCTTATATTTTTATTGAAAATTCTTTTTTTAAAAACTATTTTATTATTGCTTCACTTGGTTATACAAGTATTTCATGTGATGAAAGATTTTATATTTACTCCGTGGACCTATATTTATTTCTTAAAAACAAATTGTTGGGGGCTTTGCTTCAAGCCATATACTGTGTTTCGAAAAGTGGTTTCCCGTTTTAGAATCGATAAAATTTTTATGACCCGCGCATCTGCTAAACTGTTTTGTTTAAAAACTTGACGTCCGGAGTAAACTGAAGTGAAGTATCTTTCAAAGACTGTTTGTTGTCCGAGTTATTTTAAGAGAAAAATAGTGAAAGTGTATTGTGAAAAAATGCAGATAGTTTCCGGAAGGAGTATAAAAGTAATACAAAGCAAGTGAATATTGTTGAGATTGCAGGATTTAAGTATTATTCTATCTATGCCCTTTTAATGCATGTCCTAAAATAAATAATGTTAAGAGAACTTTATAATGTGTTTGTCCAAGGTATTTGAACTTAAATTATAAATCTACCCAATTATTACAATTTTAAATGTAATAAATATCTATCATATGGTGAGCTGTAAAGTATTCCACTTTTAGTGACCATAGAGTGTGGATATTTTTTAAAGCCATAAACGGAAAGTATGTACTAAAATTATATAAATAAGTTTTCGAAACAAATTGTGGCACATAAATATTGTTGCACTGTAAGAATGAAAGAAAGTTTCATAAATACGATTTTTATGTATCAAGTAAGCAATATTGTTAAGGACACGTTGAAAACGTAACTTGATGTGTTGTGTTTCATACCAAATTGAATTTTTAAAAAATACACAAATTAAACTTTTTGTATAATAAACAAATATGGTGCATATATTGTAAGTAAAATCCTTAAAATAGTTATTTCATCACAATTACTGTCAAACTACGTAAATTTAAGAAAGAAACTGCTTGTTATCTGAATTATTTTTAAAGTATAAAAAAGGGGAATATTGAAAAGATCCAGATAGCTTTCAGTAAAAGGATAAAGGCAATACAAAATATCCCGTGTAAATATTGTTTAGTTTGTAACATTTGAGTACAGTTTTAATGGATGTAATAAAGTAATATTGTTAAAGAAATATTAAAATATGTTCCTGGTTTTGCTCGAAACTGGTGTGTTACCTAACCCAGTTACTTCAATTTATTTACCACATAAATGTACGGCCTTAAACACAGAATGGCGGGACGAAAATAAAGTGTGTCCAAAGTTTAAAAAACAATTATGACTCAAAAAGCTAGCTGAACGTTTTCTATACATTCCAGAGTTGATGAGAAATTAGTAAACGGGACAAATATACAACATTTACCTTCAATAAACTTGTCCATTTTATAGACTTTTAAAAACATTTCGAGGTTTTGCCAAATTGATTAGTTGGAGCTGTCAGTTGATATTTCCCTTTCAAAAATAATAAACTTTTCTTCTTGTTCTACGCCATTCAATCAAATAGTACGATTTAGTTCTGAAACGTGTTTTTGTAGCGTTTATTATCTTTTTTTAAAGAAAAAACGCGTGCTTTTAAATGTAAGTTTTACTAAAATAGTGATTTAAAAAAAAAAAAAAAATCCGAATTGTTCCGGTAAACGGGCTTTGTTCTCTCTTACCTTAGATATTGGGTGAGAAAAAAATAACAATAATCACATCCGCCGCGATCCGCCCGGCTTCGGTCCACGAAATTAATTAAAATTCCTGAAGACGTTCGAAGTTGATTTTTAGTTGAATTTCGAAAATACCAGGTTTAAGCATAGATCCTTAATTCTCTCCTTTTTCTAAAGAAATTTCTCCATTCTGACTTCATATTCGCATTCTCCACATTTAAGAACGTAAAATTACCAAAAGTTACCAACTCATTTCGACGTCTTTTACGAACTCTACATCAGTCTTCACGAAAACAAGCCATTCGCTCCACTGTGCTTCGTTCTCTGTTTGGTACACATGGTGAAGTTTCTCTCAAATTTTCCTTTCTGATTCGAGTTAGTTGTTAGAGGGCTTAAGGGAGTGTATTGAAAACATACAGTTAAGGTGGTTCTCAAATAACCAGCACAAAAAACGCATAACTTTCTGACATATTTTCTGACTCATTTATATAGACAAATGAATAACTGGCAGACCTGACTAATGAAGCGATTTGGAATCGAAATAAGTTTTCCATTTTTTGATAAATAAATTACTCATCCAGTTATAAGCGATTCGTGTCATGTGGCGACAAGTTTTTCTTCGATCTCATCCTGTCGTGTTGCGAATTTGGATCAAAATATTGACTTTGACATCTGAAAAATCTTCTGCCTTTTCCAAAAAAAAAATGGAAAAAAGACTTTCGATTGCAAAGTTTTTGAATCAAAACACCTGTCAATTTTATGAGTTTGGGAACAAAAATTTATTAAAAAGTATGTCATAAAGTAGCCAGTTTGGATTTATTAAGTTTACCCTTAAGTTTTGAAAAAGTGGTAAAGATAGTAAAACGTGCAAAAATAAATATTGCTGGTACCGTACTGCTACTCAAATATGTGTTTAATGCATATAGTAAAATAAATAATTAGAAGGTGGCATTGAATTACGATTTGGATTATTCTTGATCAAACGTGGAACTGAAATCACAAAATTTAATTACTGTTAACATTTTTATGAAATAAACAAATATGATGAATGTATTTTACATAGATTGTATAATATAAATTGCTTCAATGTAATTACTGTTAAACAATCAGGCTTTGATGAAGCAATTTAAAAGAGTAGTATGACATATTAAATAAGCTCCTACTTTAAACAAAACATGCGAGCTCTAATTCTTTTAAATGTCCAAAATGTTAAAATAACAAAAAGTAATACATTTCAGACCATTAGACAATAAAATACAATATTTTAAGGAAATTTTATGTAAGATTTGTCATTTCTGCTCATGTTTGCTTATTAATAAATATAAGCTGAAAACGAATTTTACTTTTGGTCATGCTTTCTATAACATTAAACAACTATATTTTTCAATAATCATTTAAGCATAAAAACCTCTAACCATTATAGCGAGAGTCAAGTCATTCACTAAGAATAAAATGGTCTAATATGAAGTTTCTCAAAAAATGTTCAACGTGGATATATTTTTTAATTCATTTAGTGAAACATTTAAAATGTGAATAGGAAATTTTATTAAAAAATGGATATTTGATCATATTTATCTTTTATTCTTTTTGTTTATAAAAACCCTTTTGGTTTCCAAATGAATATGTTTAAGTAACCTTCAATATAAACACATTTTATGTATGCTTAAACAATTAAATTAGTTTACGGACATAACTGCCAATTTAAATTTTATATTAAAAATAATATCTTATTTTGTATGGTAATAATCTTATAAACATTATTTCCGTTATGACATGTCCATGTAATACACGTTACAATTTATGTTTTGAAAATTGTTTTAATGAAATTTAATAAAATTATTTCATTCTTGCTTTTATATATCTAAAACTCATTATCTATCATTTATAAACTGAGTCACGAAATTTTTAGCAGAGTTTGGAAACGGATTGTTATTATCTACATAGAAGGGGTTGATTATATGCGTTCAGTTTTATTTTATTCAAATATTATGTAAACCAATCCCTGGACATCTTTAATGCTTCATAATGGACAATATTTCGTAACATTGCCACCAAAGAAAAATGACGAAACAATTTTTAGGTGACCCTGAGCTAACAATAAATATTATATTGCCACAAATAACACATTGAATTCTTACAAACCGTTTTCTTTCAATAATACGTACAGACTCAGTATTTTAACTGATTTTAACAATATAAATGGCCTCAAACACTAGTCAGATTAAACCAGTTTTCGCCAGTTAAAATTCCCAGATCTAATTACCATCTGTTAAAATGGAAGAGATAGTAAGAATAAACAAAAGCACATGCGATTTGATGGCATATACAAGGTGTTTTCGAAACGTAAAGATACACCTCAGATAGAAGGAAAGAAAGTTTTAATGAGCTCGTTCGCAACGCATATTGTAACCTTGAACATTTTACATTTCCCTTGCATTCATTCGTTATTTGTACGACGAGTCTGTTTCGTGGATCCCGTGTTTATAATGGCTGCGTCAATTCAGAATCCCGCCAAATGTGAAGTATGTTCCGTCATACGTTTTCTGCATGAAAAAAAGAACGTCCAGTGGATATTCACAAATAAATTATTTCCGTCTGCATATTGTAAACTTGAATATTTTACCTTTACCTCGCTTTCATTCGTTATTTGTGCGGTGAGCCTGTTTCGTGTAGCCGTGTTTATAATGGCTGCGTCAATTCAGAATCCCGCCAAATGTGAAGTATGTTCCGTCATACGTTTTCTTCATGCAAAAGTGAACGTCCAGCGGATATTCACAAATAAATTATTTCAGTCTGCATATTGTAAACTTGAATATTTTACCTTTACCTCGCTCTCATTCGTTATTTGTACGGTGAGTCTGCTCCGTGTAGCCCGTATTTATAATGGCTGCGTCAATTCAGATTCCCGCTTAATGGGAAGTACGTTCCGTCATACATTTTCTTCATGCAAAAGTGAACGTCCAGCGGATATTCACAAAGAAATTGTTTCCATCTATGGGGACATTATGAATCAATGAGAAACAAAATTGTGTTTTGCTTTCTCTGAAAGTAGAATCAATCTTCATGGATAACCCAGAACAGGTAAACCATCTGTCATGTTTGACCTTGCATCCAGTGACTACCACTTATTCCTTTACATCAAGCAACATCTTGAAGGGAATAACTGTCACGAAGATGATGAAATCAAAATCGCATTTAAAATATGGTTTCGACAACAGGCGGTAAACTTCTATGACTGTGGGATACAAAAGCTTGTACTCAGATTTAACGAATGCTTGGAAAATGACAGCAACTATGTCGAAATATAATTCATATACCAGTAAGTAATTTGCAATGGACATTTTATCAATTAAAAGTTTTTTGAATGAGTATGTCACATTGAATCTTTAATTTTCAAAAAACCCTCGTGTAATAAGCTACTATCTTCACAAGCCAAATAGACGATTATTACTATTTATTCGGTCACTATTGTGTTTATTGTGAATTTAATTTTCGTTTCTTTTATTTTTTCTTTCTCTGTTATTTTTCTTTTTCTTACAAAGGTGTAATGTGGTATTTTTGTATCTTTAAAAGATCCATTATTTTTTTGACTCACACAAGAAAAGTTAAATTCGTCTTTGATCCTGTCATTTAAAAATTCGATTTAAAATTTCTCACCATATTTTTTGTTAATACGTAATGAGTTTTTAAAACATTTCAGAATCCCTTTTCTCTCGTAACAGGCATATTTATAGTCTACCTGAAGAACAAAGAAGTTTTAAAATATAACTATTTAAAAAAATAAAAGGGAATATAAAACTTTGCCATTTTTCATAGGAGAAACTATTGAGGACTAATGTTATCTATGTGCTTTTCTCTTCGAATATCTACGTCATATAATATTCAAATGGTGTTCTTCTTGGAAATAGAGCTGGAACACTGCCAAAGATGGTGCTTGATAAATGGAGGGCATTATTGAAATGAATGCTTTACGACTCAAAACATAGAAGCTTAAATCAGAATAAAAAGAATAGTAGATGAAATAGTATTAGATGTTGAGGTAGGGCATGGATTCAAATGGATGATATTAAAATGCTAAAATTTACGCTATTTTATACGAGTGTAAAACGTTTTCGCATTTAAAATTTATAGATCTTCTAGTAAAAGTTTCACATTTATAATGCAAAAAAGTAAGCTTTGTTTTGCAGAATACATGACAGATTTGAGTAGAATAAATGTGGATAGCGTTGTTTTTAATTTTACTTATTGCAAGATATGGGATGGAATGTTCTAAAATTATTACACTTTTCTTTTTATCCCTTACGGATAGAGTGCATAATAAAATTAAAATTGTTTCGCAAAAAATAAAAAAAATTCTATGTTAAATTGTAAATGAAAAAATTTATTAGTTCATTATTATTAAATTTATTCGGAATTGTATTGTAAAACAAACAAAATCCATTTTATAACATAATATATTAAAAATATTATATTTTGCTGTAAAAATGTTTTGTTGTTGCTACATATAAATTCAAAAATGTGTTATATTACTGGTTACCACTACTTAGATACCACTAGCTTTTTTTATATTAAGGAAAAAATAATAAAAATGAAGATAACTCTGAAAGTTGCATGTTAATTCCAATAATACATAACAAAAGTACATAGCACATAGGAAGATGAAAAAACACATGGAAATAAATCACAAGTTAATTATGTGTTTAACAAATTGGTACACTTACGAAATAGTAAAACTGGATGTGTATCATTTGTGATAGGAAATTTTCGTCGTAAAATGTCATCAGTAATGCACCAGAAGTAACAGTGCTGTTTCTGCTAATTATGGAGCTTATGACATGAGAAGGATTCGTAAGTCCATTTTAGAGTTTAATGTGACAGCGATCTGAGAAATAATTTGACAGAGGAAATACAATTTCCTACTACATAAAATATATAAATAAAATATATGTTTATGCGCATATGTACCGTATATTTCGGCATATAACGCGCACTTTTGAAATTAATAAAATTGTCTAAATTTACAGGTTATATGCCAAGTATAAAATAAAAGTTTAAACAATAAGCATGAGAATTCTCATTATTTACAGTATTGAACAAGAGAAGGAGGCGTGATTATTTAAAGTAACGACAGTACCATTGCAAATGTTTTTTTGGAATACCAGCAGATAGGTTTGGGAGTGATGTATATATTTACTGTGCATTTCCTTATTTTCGATATTTTTACAATAGTGAATATTATTTTTAATTATCTGTATTGTATTTTTAATGCAGACAATATTGTTTTTTTCTTTACAAAAAAGGGGCTTCGCGCAATACAATGAATATATCTAAAAATAGACACATAAAATCTCAAATCGAAGATGCGTGTTATCAGCAGCGAATATACGGTATATGAAATTTTAACAATGAAGTTGTGCATGTTTATATATTAGATAAAAAGTAAAAGAAAAAAATGTAGTCAATTTGAATTGGTACTCACCGGACATTTTTTCTACTAATTTAAATTATTTACAGTTATTTGCATGAATAATCTTTTATTTTTCACAGGTAAATAAATTTAAATACGTTATATAAATTTAAAATTTACTGTTATTTTATTTTTTTCTCATTTTCCTAATATTTAAAAATTCGATGACTTTTTTTATATGTTTTTAAATTTTTAATACTATTTATTTTAAATCTCGGAATCTTGATTGTGTAGATCTACGAACATACTACTAGATAACGATCTACGTAATAACAACTTTTAGCGATTTAAAATAATTTCAGAATTTACTTTTAAGAACATAGATAGCTATTCTATTTAGAAACATAAAAAATCCGAGGTTAAATAAAATTCAAAATTCAAAAGTTAAAAGCTAGTTATTAAAATATCATATACAGTGGAACTTCCCTTTAACGAAGTCCCTATTTAACGAAATTTTCTACTTAACGAAATTTTCTGAAGAACTTTGACTTTGAACACCGTTAACATGTAAATTATTCTCCATATTACGAAAAGTATATTCTATATAACGAAGTTTATTCCACTTTTGTACGTCTACAGAATTCAAACTAAGAGGTTGCTGTTGTGATGGTTATGCCAATTTATTTCAGCAGATTGTATGAAAATGAACACATTTAAATAATTTTCACTCTGCTTTGTTCTAAATAAAACAATTTTTTTTCACACTAAGAAAAACACTTACTATTATCACTCTTCCACACCGAGATTCCAGCGCTGAGAGTTGGGGGAAGTCAAAATCCCCTTTTTACATTCAGTGACATAGAAGATGCAATGGTGTGAGATGAATTGAAGTAAAAAATATCAATTAGAGTCAGACAGTTACCATTCTGACCTTCCATTGATGATACAAAATTGTTTTGTACATCCACAAGAATGTGCTTCAAAATGCAAATCGAAGAACATTAAAGTTATTTTTGTTCCTGCCAATACAACTTCTAAACTTCACCTATTAGTCTAAGGAATAATAGAAAATTTTGAAGTACATTATCGAAAACGACAATGTAGTAAAAACATTAGTTTGAGAACCTGTGTGTCAGAGCCGGTGAAAGCTTAGGAATGTGACGTGATTCCACCGACCGTACACAACTATTTTGTAAATGACGGCTTCAAAATTGAAACTGAATCAAATGCTTCTGAATCCAATACTTGTTTGTCATATCTGAAGGAAAAATTTCATGAATTTAAGTTGATTTTCTATTGATTTCTATTTAACGAATTTTCTTCATAACGAAGTTTTTAAGTGTAACGATGAGACTTCGTTAAATGGAAGTTTCACTGTATTTTTAAATATATTAGTATAATAGAAAAATTACATAATTAAAATAGCATGTTTGAATTTTATGTAACGTATTTTAATTTATTTCAGTATGATAAATTTTCGTTTATTCATGTAAATAATAGTAAATAAACTTTTAGAAAGCAAAATTTTCTGGTCAATAGAAATATAAATTACCTACTTTTAAAAATTTTCATTAAATATATACACATACAGAATTTCTGTTGAATAGAAAACAAATTGCCTACTTTTTGTTCAGCTTTTCATTAAATATATAAACCTGCAACTTTACTGTTAAAATTGTATGTGGATGTGCAAAAAAACATTTTATTTATATTTTTTTTATAAATTTAAATAACTATAGACATTTCTTCAATTGTAATTGTGAAATAAATGAGAAATATTTTCACGGTTAGAAATAGGTGTGTAACCGGGATTCGAACTCTGATGAATAAATTCAAAATGCCAGCGTGCTGCCGAACACGCTGCTATGCCGCTTGGAAAACGAATGTAATTTCTCCTATTGTAAACTTTAACGTAAGCTTCCATAATGGATTTTTCAAGTGCAATAACCTGTTAGTTATTGCACTTGATAGCTTTTATATATTTATTTAATAAATATACTTTATCGAAGCACAAAATATCACCGCTTTCTGTGTTTCTGACCTCGTAACCTCTCCTTGTTCGTGCACTCTTTATTTTACTTAATTCAGTTTAATTTAGAACCTTTTACTTATGAATATAGTATAATTTCGTATCTATACATTTATATTTTATCAAATTATTATTTCCTGCTTCATTGTACTTTTAAATCACAGATATCTTAAATAAAGACTTTGTGCAATTTGCCTTTTATGGATTCTTAAACATGCATAATTATATATCGACGCTACTCAAGTTATCCGTTTTACTTTTCTTATGATTTTCAACTCTCATAGTACCAAATTTTAAATTTTGATGAAGATATTAAGCTTTGTATATTTTGATTCAGAAATATGAATAAAAAAAATTCTACATACGACGAGATATCTATTTGAGTATATTTATTCAGATTAATTTTTTTTTGGTTTAAAATCTGAAAAACTTTAAAACAAAAAAAAAAAAATGTGATAAAAAAAAAGACCCCATCCCCTTCCAGTTTTACAAGAAATGATAAAAAATGATAAATTAAATCGTTTGCAATATCTATAATAGTTAAACTTGCATAATAAAATATCAGGATTGATTCTCTGATTACTTAAAAAACATACATTTAAAATAACAAGAACGAAAAATCCGTCATGTATATCCGTCAAGTATATATTATGAAACACTTTCCAACACATTCAGAATACTGTAACAAAACTTCACAGTATCATACGGTGAAAATTAACGTCTAAGTAAACAATTTGTAGAACGCATAACACATTTGAAAAACAGCAATTGCCGTCAATAGATAAATAGTCGGAAAAGCATCTTAATTCTTTTGTGGAGCACTGTATATGATCTTAAGATGTGTATATATACTACATAGTATTCTACCATATACTTCAGTTAGGAACCGGAAACCACAGTTGAAAATTCTTCTTTAGTAAATTCCGCAATAAACAAAAATGCACTGGGGATATTTTGTGCAGCCCTGTATATGATCTACAGAATTTATAAACACCAAGTAATATGCAAAAAGTGAGTTAAATTTATAAACGCTTACCTCAACAGAAACCGCACTTCCAGCAATTAATATTAATAGACAGTACTGTAACCTAATTATTTTGTGTATCCCTGTAAATGAACAATGAATGCTGTGCACACCACTTCTATAGTAAGCATCTTGTAGTGCACCTCAGTGATATATATATATGTGTGTGTGTGTGTATTTGAAATAGCCAAAGATTATTAAACTGCACCGCAAACGAGTTCTCCTCATAGACCTTAATGTACCAGAATTCTTTTGAGTGTAACTGTAAATGAACAATACAAGCTACACATGCATGTCATAGTACAACTCAATAACATATATAAATCACATGTCAATTCCAGTATTTTTACGCGAGTTAGAGCATGGACAGGCGGCACAGACAGCAGACAGACAAACCGAATTCGTAAACAATTTTCAAGTATGTTGGTTGGTAAACTGGCGCCTAAAGACATTCTTCTTATTAAATACTTTCTTAGCATGTAAAACCTTACAAACTGTTCAAGAAAACTGAATGAAAAAGAGAGAAACATCGAAAAAAAATGCCCTATTTTTTAAAGACAAATGGTCGATTTTTAAAATGTGAAAATTATCCATGTTTCGCGAGGTATACTGATTTTGTAGTTATAATTATGTGTTTATTTATTTAGAGAATTGACATTTGTTTAACTACATTTTTTCATAGAAACATATTTTACAAACAACAAAAAAATAATATATATATATATATATTAAATATATAAGTATAAATCAATGAAATATTTTATTTTTAACTACTTTTTTAATTTTATTAAAATAAAAATGACTAACACGTGCAGTGGAATTAAAAATTAAAGTTTAAATATTAAATGTTTTATAATCCACTCTTTAAAGAAAATATATATATATATATATATATATATATGATTCTTCTTTTAAGTACAAAAAAAATGCATACTCAGACAGAAGTCTCATATTATTTCCCTTAAACTCTAATGATTTTTATTCTACCAAAGAAAAGTTTTTAAATTACGCATTTAATGCAGTGATATCTCCCTTACACCCACGTAAGTAGTTAAAAATAAAATTGAGCCATATTTTATGATGTTTTTTATGAGATAAAATTGCGCGTTAATCCAACATTCAGCGATGAATTTTTCTGAATTAGATTTTATTTTTCTAAAAGATTTTTAAAAGATTGCTTTCAGAATTATTATTGTTACAGATGTTATTATTACGTTTGCATTAAGATTATGATATTTAATGCCGTTACAATTATTTAATACCAATTCGTATCAAATACCTGTCTACTTTAAAAATTAAACAATTAAATGTCTTGTACATTAGTCCACATATAGAAGTATTTTTAATTACGTATGGTTTAATATTAGTTTGAAAATTCTCCAACAGATGACGCTGTAAATTTAAACTGAATGTTTCTACAGAAAAGTTCTTCTAATATGTTTCAAGAGGCGCCATTTCGGAGAAGTTCGAGGGGAGAAAACCCCCTTCTCCTCCCTAGCCTAAGAAATTTGATACTTCAGAATGTATCAGTCATCACATGTCAGATTTAAATAAAAGAAAAATAGAAAATAACTTATCAGATTAACATTAAGATTAAATAAACTCTTTAAGTGCATATATTAGTATCTATCAGTAATATTTCAGTTGGCATCGCAACATTTTAAAATTTATCACTTATCTTTAATGAATACTTGACTACTTTAAAAAATATATGTGAGAATAAAACCACAGCCAGCTACATCGATTGCATGTAATTGGGCTCCGCGCTAGAATGTAATTAACTCTCGGCTTTTAAAGAAACCCCAACAATAAATACATGTAGAACATCACGTTTCGTGTTTTATGGCTTATAGCAGTGGCTTGTCTAAACAATATACAGAACACAAGTTTTTTTTTTTTAGGTCACAACTATTTTTTATGCTATATTTTCTAAAGTTGTTTGTTTCTTAAGAATAATCAAAATTATTAAAATTTACACAGGAACACCTGATACTAAAAAACGTTTTGGTGTTTCTAACTTGCGAGAAAAGTTTAATTCATAATTCCAAGATCATCTGCAAAAAAATCCAGAATACATTACAAAAATGATTATGGATATGAAGTAAAATGCCTTTCTTTGAATTTAGCATATAATTCATGTGATCAGTGAATAATTATAGAAAATATCACGCTCCCTAAATTGTATCAATTGATTGTGGACAAGATTAAGAATCTTTCCCCAAGCACTGGATAAAAGCTTCCCTGTTGATTGATCAAACTCAAAATTAAATCAGCATCTATTTATATCAGGGTTTAACAGAATATGAATTTTGATAAAATATGTGGTATTGCCTTCGTGATATAGTCATAGCAGAAATTCTGAAAAACACAAAACAGTATTTGTTGAGTGATATACATCTGGTCATTATTAGCATATATCTATGTCGATGTCTAGGTCTGACATATTATGAAGTTATATGAAATTCCGTGCATTAGTTCTTGAGATATACCTGTTCTGGAAAATGTGAAAAACGCAGAAAAGCAGGGCCACCTGTGGAGGAAAAATACCAAAACCTAATCGGAAGTAATTTATGTCAATCTCTAAATGATTCTGATATTTTATTAAATTCAGTGCAGTAGTTCTTGAGTTAGAGTGCCCGCAAAATTCGTGACAGATACACGCAGACAAACTCATGGACAAACATTTTCTAAAACTGTCGCATCGTATTCAGAACCTTCTGAAACGTAAAAAGCCGTAAAAAATCGGAAAACGAAAATTTTCCTGAATCCAACACTATCTTCGTGTTTATAGAAAAGAGTAAAAAATAATCCAAAATGGGCTTATTAATATAATGGATCAAATTCTTATACAATAAAACATTTTGCAAATCAAGGATGCTGAGTATTTTGCAGTTATTCTCGATTCCATTCCCAACATCAGTCAACAGGAACAAATATCTAAGGTAATTAGATATGTAGCTGATGATGGTGTATAATCAAATGCTGCATCGCGTATATATGAATATTTCGTCGTTTTTTGAGGTATATGATTTTGTGCAGGTGAAAATTTGTAGAACACTAACTCGAAGCATCAACATGAACTTGGTACATTAGAACTACATATTGAAAATATCCGTAGACAAGGCTATGATAATGGTGCCAATGTAAAAGGATAAACTTCAAGAGTACAACAATTTCTAAGGAACAGTTCGAGAGCATTAATTATACTACATGGACATGTCACAACCACAACTTGGTCTTGAGAGACATCGCCAAGACATGTTCTTATTCAAATACTTTTTTTGGATCTCTGAAGCATATTTATAATCTGTATTATATCATCTACTAAAAGGTAAACAGATTAGAAAAGATTTTGCTGATCTGTCTCTAAAGCTCTATTTGAAATACGACGGAGGAGTTAAATGGAAGATGTAAAAGCCGTAGGTACCAAGCTGCTAAACATTGAATTGAAGTAGAAAACTGCAGAAAATATTAATAATGCTCAAACAAAAATTAATGCTCAATAATTAGTCAGTTAAAAGATGAATTACAAATTTCTCGCCTGGCTATTTTTCTGGCACTCTTTACTCTATCAAGAACTTCCATTATACGAATAAAGAGTGTGAGACTTATACAATAGTTGTTGCAACAGGTTTTTTTTCTGTAAAAGTAAGGATAAAAGTTTTGATGAACGTTTGATTGATGCACGTGAACTTACCAAAGACCCAGATTTAAGCCTGTGTTCAAGATTCGCAGTAAGTGCTAACGTAAAAATAAAATTATTCTATTATAAATCTGTGGAAGAATCTTTTGTGCGCTCCCGAAGTTCAATTAATAGATCAGCGCCACCTAGCTGATAAAAATGTGAAAACCAGTCAGTTGAGCTTCGTTCTCAAACGAACAACATCTCCTGTTACGTGTGCCCTTGCGCTCAAATCAGAAGTTCTATAAAACTTTATTTGCCCCTTGGCAATAAAATAAATAATTACAATTTTACAGTCCACTGCTTCCTGATTGCTCCCGACATATGGTTCTAAGCAACCGGAGCAGAGTGAAACGAGTAACTTAATAGTTTTAAATCGCCAACACGGCGTATTAAAAACAAAACTTAATAAAATAACGAAATTCGTTAGTGACAATGTATTCACAGACAAAAAGAATGCACAACAACAGCGAGAACAACATCTCTTGTTATGAGTGCCCTTGCGCTCAAATAAGAAGTTCTATAAAACTTTATTTGCCCCTTGGCAATAAAATAAATAATTACAATTTTACAGTCCACTGCTTCCTGATTGCTCCCGACATATGGTTCTAAGCAACCGGAGCAGAGTGAAACGAGTAACTTAATAGTTTTAAATCGCCAACACGGCGTATTAAAAACAAAACTTAATAAAATAACGAAATTCGTTAGTGACAATGTATTCACAGACAAAAAGAATGCACAACAACAGCGAGAACAACATCTCTTGTTATGAGTGCCCTTGCGCGCAAATAAGAAGTTCTATAAAACTTTATTTGCCCCTTGGCAATAAAATAAATAATTACAATTTTACAGTCCACTGCTTCCTGATTGCTCCCGACATATGGTTCTAAGCAACCGGAGCAGAGTGAAACGAGTAACTTAATAGTTTTAAATCGCCAACACGGCGTATTAAAAACAAAACTTAATAAAATAACGAAATTCGTTAGTGACAATGTATTCACAGACAAAAAGAATGCACAACAACAGCGAGAACAACATCTCTTGTTATGAGTGCCCTTGCGCTCAAATAAGAAGTTCTATAAAACTTTATTTGCCCCTTGGCAATAAAATAAATAATTACAATTTTACAGTCCACTGCTTCCTTATTGCTCCCGACATATGGTTCTAAGCAACCGGAGCAGAGTGAAACGAGTAACTTAATAGTTTTAAATCGCCAACACGGCGTATTAAAAACAAAACTTAATAAAATAACGAAATTCGTTAGTGACAATTTACAAAATACAATAAAACAAAAGTTTCACACACACATACACACACAAAAAAAAACAATAATAATGGCTCATTTTTTAATTTACATTTTTTGCTATGTAAAGTGATTTTTAGAAATCCATGAATAATAATATATTTTCATCAAAGCACTTAAATTCTAATATTTTTTGTAAGCAAATATAAGTTAATATTTTTAATAAATCATTTCACAGTCATTAGAACAATTGGCATTAAAGCTAAATAACTTTTCAGAGTTTATCACTTTTATTTATATTTTTGGCTTACATGTATGCAATTTTGTATAAATATGCAGCTTACACCCGTAAGTAATGATAAATGTAAGTTGTAAGTTAATGTAATTGTAAGTTAATGATATGTAATTAGTCGCTTTACTGGACTTATATGAATAAATAACCGATGAACAACAAAATACGAACTTTAATACAGTTCTAAAAATATAATTCTACAATACTTTACGTGTACTTTCTTTTCAACTAATACACTTTTGGTCAAACCTATACAATATATTTACCTTACAATAATTCAACTAGTCCTAATAGCCCCTTTACCGGCTATATTTCATGTTATATACTTGCTTCAGAACAAAAATTAGAAGACTGGCTCTTTGCCAAATCTCGCGATCCCAAATTTTTACAACTCGCGCATTTAAATCATGGATAATAGCACTACAGTGTCAGTTCATTTGATGATCATTTACGTGAAGTGTTCAAACTGAAATCTTACATGTATGCAATTTTGTATGAATATGCAGCTTACACCCGGCTTATCAGATTGTACGCAATTTTTATGCCCACATTTTGATTTTCTGTTCTAGAAAAGTCACATAGTTTATAATAGATTTTTTTATATAATTTCAGGATTATACGGACATTGGATTCCACTGGCTGGTGACTTCAAGGTGCATTGCAGTGCTTAAATTTTAGTACCACTGTGTATTTACCACATAAGTCAGATTTCTGCGTACTGTAACTTATAAGTTAAATTAGTATTAATTTGTCAAGACAGTATTTGCTGCTCCATCTGTTGGTGAAAATATAAAGTAACATATTAACAAAGTATAGTCAAAATGAAATTAAAAACTGTTTAATTCTTTTAAGGGATTAATTAATAATCAACACTTTTGTACATAATTCAGTGATTTTGTATATGTGGTTTCTCTAAATCTGACGAAAGCTTTGATAAGTATACACATACGGCAAGTAATTTTGAAAAAAAATTAGTTATAGAGTAATGTGTTAGGCGAACAATCTTAATATTTTTTGTTCAAGATTTTCAATAATTTTTACTCAAAGACGAAGTAATTTTCTGACTTAAGTAACAGTTCGGCTTAAAACCCGTTACATATGTATTTAAAGTGACAGAAGTTGAATTAATTAAAATAAATTAAATATTACCTATATTATATAGGAAAATATTAAAAAAAGAGATTAATTAAATAAAATGATATAGATATAATAGCGTGTTTTTTAATAAATGATATTTGAGAGCATATGAAAACATATTTCATATAATAACAATACAAGGATATTAAAACTGTACAGATTTCACAAAAAATATCTATAGTGATATTTTCTGTTTCAAAGACAGTTAAAATAAGTATTTGTAAATAATTAATTTTCAATTTTTCTAAAACAGGTTTCAACGAAAAACATCAAATTTCAAGTATATAAGTGTATCGTAAGAAAATAAGTTACTGAAAGCCCACCCCTTTTTTTAAAGTAAAAAAATAATAATAATGTTTTGAATATATTAAATTACATGAAGATAGAGATAGAGACAAATTAAACGTTCAAAGAAAGACGTTTTTTATAATACGTATTTTAATAAAATTTCAACAAAATCTTGCTAAAATTTCTTTATCCGAAATGCTGTTTTTTCCCCAAGAAATTCATGCATTACAAATCGACTATTACATAATAAAAATATTTTACCTCTCCAATTGGAAATAAATTATTCACTGCTATTAAAATTTGAGATTCGAATTTATCAAAAAACAAAGGAATTAGTATATTCAAATACTTAAAAAATGAATCAAAGAAAACAAAAACAAATTAACAGATAAAAAATATTTTTTTTCCTAATTTGTGGACATGAAAATAAGTGAAAAGAAGATAAAAGGTTTTGAATTAAAATCGGCTTATAAGAAGATACAAGAACGAAAAATCAGGCATCAGGCATAGACTATGCAACTCTTTTCAAAACTAACAGAATATGTATTATTAAGAAATTTCATTTTTTAAATTCTATTTTCAGTGATTTCTGTATACAACTCAGCCTTGTATATCGTATACCACTAGAACGGCGGTAGGGGTCATTTTGACCCCAGAGCACTTTTGTCCGTTGATTACTTTTGTTTGGTTTGAAGAAATTTTTTGACTTTTCCTAAATAGATTACAAGTATTTTTCAAAAATTCAGCATTCTAGATTTGTTAGCTTTTGAAATATTGGACAACATTGAATATATATCTATGAAATATATATATATAAAATATTGATGAAAAAATATTAATTTATAAATTGTGTTTTATTTTAGTTGGCATTTCTTTAAATTTGTGAAACCAATCAATTTTTATATCAAATTAATCAGTTATTTGAGTAGCTGTAGTATGATCTAATTGATCGCCCTGTAGACGTTACATTTACAGCACTTTGAAAATTCAATAAATTATCCAGTAATCTATACTAATAAAATAATGTTTTGCTCTGTATTTTTGTGGCTGTCTCTCTGTGTGTGTCTGTTGGCGATGACTGGGAAAATTTAGCGCACCTAGAAGTCTGTAAATTTAGATTTAGGTAGTCCAAACCCTCTCTTGGTGCACCTGACCCTCAGAATTTTTATATTTTGATAATTAGCCTAGATATTAATTAGATTCTCATTAACCATCTTTTCTAAAATGACATCTTTTAAATCAAAATGGCGAAAGAAACGAACCGGCGCACAGTGGGGCGTTTTGAGGATCTAGGTGGACAAAATTCATTTTTCCTATTATCTCGGAATTTAACAAGACCGCGTATACTGGTAGCTGAATGTCTCTTTTGCCGAGATCCGTACGAGTTTTGTCGAAAAAACCCGATGTGTCGATTAACTACGACCGTAAAGAAGGCAGTTAATTTGAGAGACTTTCAGCAGTTGCATTATTTTTCTGTAAGTTCGAAAGCAAGTCGTGACTTTTCTGTTTTATTTTAAAGCAGGAGTTTACTGGACATATGTCACATGTTTGTCACACGATTTAACTTATTGTTGTTTGAAAATAAGCGCCATCTTGTTTTCAAACTTCATCTTGACTTTTAATACAGTATTAAGCATTATTAAGCAATAAGCATTTTTTTTAATCAAAGTGCCATTCCTAAAGTATTGAAAACTTAAGACAGCTCCTGCGAAAGTTTGCGAATCATTAAGTTATATTAACTTGAAGTATACGTCTGAGTGTTTAATTCAAATCTTACAAGTCAATTTTCACCACTTTTAATTATCCGATTGAGCTGAAACTTTGAATACATGTGTAGTTTCAATGACAATACAATATTATAATTTAAAAAATAATAATATAAGTAATAATAATAATAATAATAATAATAATAATAATAATAATAATAATAATAATAATAATAATAATATAAATAATTAAATAAGTCAAATATTTATCACTGTTTGGTTATTTTATTACTGATACATTTGAAAACCCAGCAAAACCTAATTAAACTTCAACGCAATAATTTTGTCCACCTAGATCCTCAAAACGCCCCACTGTGCGGCGCGTTGGATTTGCAAGCGGAAATGAACGAATTCGAAATTATTTTACTAATTCGCGAATTTTAAGAAAACTAATTGAGATATCAATTTGAAAATTTCTGAGCATATGTAAAAAAATATTCTGTATCTGACTATGTGATTTTTGAAAAATTCGGTTGTTGTTTTTTTTTAAATTTATGCAAAAAACTGCTAAAAATCAGCCGGCGCCAGTGAAAAGTTCAGACAGGGATCTGCTTTCATTAAAAACTGAACTACAAAGGGATCTGTTTCTCTGGCCGATCCCTCCATTTAGTTTGCGAAAATGAAAGGAAATAATTGCCTATTTTTACTAATAAACAAAAATTTAGGTAACTAAGTAAGATATAGATTTGAAATTGAGGTCGGGAAGGGGTGTCATCTGCCGGCTATTTTAGCGTAGCGTCTTCGTTATGTTCTAATTATCAAAAAAATGTAATTATTTTTTTAATGATCGCGTTAATGTAGGTGACGGTGGTTCTCTTCAACAAATTATCAATTATATTTGCGGGTATGGGGAGGGAGTCGGTTAACGCCTTTCTCTGAGATTGTAATTATCTCGGGCCCGGGCAACGCCGGGTGGGTTAGCTATTATTAAATATAAATTAAATATAAATGATGAAATACACGTAAATTACATATTTTTTCCGATGTATGGCATTTAAAATTGTTTTATCGTTTTTATTTCAGTAGTTTCATCGATTGGTCAAGACTTTTCCGCCGTTCTAGTTATATAGAATTTATACACACGACTTAATACAATAAAAATTAGATTAGTTTAAACATGCATACCACAATGCAAAATACACTACCATCAATTATCGTTCATAGTCAACCATTTAATGGAATTCTTTCGTGCGTCTCTGTAAATGAAGAATGACTGATAATCACTTCGTAATCTACAGAAAATATGTTGTAGTGCATCTGAGTGATCATTTAAAATTTCATTATGTTTAAAGTATCCGGATAAACAGTCGAGAGCACGACCAGACGGACAAAGAAAAACAGACAGCTAGAATTCATAAACTTCTTCAACTGCATTGGAATGTGTTAAAAATAAAAATTAACTATATATCAGAGTCAGATTAAAAAAATAAAATAAAAAACGTGCGTAAAAAAACACGTGGTAATCAATTTACTTATTGGATAAAATCCATTCAGAAATCTTTTGTATGAGTCTTTTACAAATTTGATTTTTATCAGATGATTAGAAGCACAAATCAAAGCTAAGTTTATTAGGGTTTAACTTCGCTCTTGAAATAAGAGTTTTTGTACTCTAGATTGTGATTTAAACTTTTTTTTTCTCTGAGGCATTCCTTTTATTGTTCCTTATACAGAAGATGCGTTGAGTAAATTTTAGTAGATAGTTCTTGACTTTTGAAGTAATTCTGTAAGGTCATTCGTTCACATTTAAATTAAAATTTGGAGATTCGAACGAAATCAAATACAGTTTATAACAATTGTGGTTATTTAACATCTAATAAATTTGTATTTTATAATATTTGTTTTGTATAACTGTAGATAAACAAAGAAAATATCGACATTATTTTTTTCTGTTTCGATTAACTGTGCTATGTGCATGCTACAATGAATTGTGTCATCTAACAAACCTACCACATCTGTTACGGCTTATAGGCTATAGTACAGAAGAATCAAAATAATTCGGAAAACATTTAATAATTATTGTTATTTTATATTATGGTAATTAAAACTGTGTTCTGTGTCTGAAAAAAAACTACAAAACATGTACAATTTCTTTCTTTGTTTGTTTCAAATTGCAATACTTATAAACTAAACAAATATATCCAGTACAGACTATAAAGATAGAGAACTTAGGAATTTTACATCAATGAGATATTCAGAGAAAATTGTCATGCGTCTAAACCCCTTAAGGTATACTGCATATAGTTTACTTTTTTGTTCAAAGTGTTTAGATAATAATTCTTACAAATTAAGATAATTATACAAAAGTGAAAATATCTTTCTAAAAAAAATATCTTTCTAAAATCGATTGAATATTCAAGGAGATTTCGGATGCTACAAGACAAATCAGTGAATAATAACAAGAACGAAAAATCATGCATCCGGCATAGATTATGAAGCAGAATCCAACGCTAGCAGAATATTTTTAAGAAATTTCATTTTTCTATACAATGAAAGGGTGTACCTAAATAAGCAATTTAAAATACACACAACTCAGTAAAAATCCATTTTCAGCCCTTGTTGTTTATATCTGGTAATACCTGAAAATTTCTTTCGTGCAGCGCTGTATATGATCTATATAACTTATAAACACCACGTAATACACTAAAAATTAGATAAATACAAAATTGCATACCAAAGCGTAAAACACACTTCCAGCAATTATTTATCATAGTCAGTACTTTATCCTATTTCTTTTGTGCGCCTATGTAAGTAAATGATAAATGCTAAGCACTCCCTAATCTATAAAAAACATGTTGTATTGCACGGTTGTGATCCTTTTAAATTCCATTATTACTTACCCATCATAAGTAGTATAGGGTAAGTCTTGTAATCGTTTTAAAATTCGAAAAAAAAACATTTTGACGGATTTACACGTTTCAGACACTGAAGATTCCAAAAAATATATTTTTAGAAGAAAAAAAAAATGCCGTCCGTCTGTCTATGTGCCTGTGTGTCTGTAAACACTCTATCTCCCGCACAAATTGAGATAGAGACTTGAAATGTGGTGTGTGCTTAGTATGTAATAATGAAAAGAAGCCTATTTAATTTCAGTAACATTGATTATCCAGTACTATTTTTTTTCGGACCGTCGAAATATTCGTTCTGATAAAAGGTATATAAAAATTTTCGAAATTGTTTAATTTAAGGAGTGAATATAAAAGACAATAAAACAACACAAATTTTGCATAAATAATGATATCGAGTGGGGAATTAGTTGCCAAGATATTTGTAATCCAATTTCCACACTCTTCTATTTTTCATGGTCCTGTATTTCATTCAAATTGTAATTCAAAGATATATTTTAATTGGAAATGAGACGCTTCATCCGATTACAAGTCTAAAACAATTTTTTTTTCAAATTTGAAGTTTTACTATCTAGTGAATATGTACAACGTACAATGAATATGTACTAATATGTACAATGCTGATATGAGGTATAAACTTCAATTTTGGAAATAATTTTGTAAAAATCTGTTGGGAAAATAGTCTTTTTACGTACATACTTTTGTTCTTACATACACAATAATGTTTATATTTTATATTACAAATTTTCATGTTTCATAAATTTAATGTTAAGTTTGTTGTTTTCAATAGAGCTTTTATTTTCAGTTATTCATTTTATAATTTACATTAAATTATTATAAATTATTATATATAGTTAAATATATAACTTTAAATTTTAATTAACTTCCTTGAAAGAATTTATATTAGAATATAAAACCCATACGAATAATTTAAAAGGCAATATTTTCTTGAAACAAACTAATTTTCAATTCCCAAGTCCATTTTATAATTATAAAGGAAATTTTCAAAATATTTTACACGAAGCAAATATTTGTTTAAATTTTCGCTTAAATCATTTATGTTTGTAACATGCGGTGCTAAAAATGTAGATATGTTATATAGCGAAGCGGAATGTTTTTCTTATTTTTGTTTCATCCATTCTGTAAAAGAATGTTTTATTTACTCTATGAAGCAGCAGAGATTTTCCTTGAAATAGTAAAATTGTTAAATCTCAGTAGCTGCTGAATCATAATAAAAATAAAATTGCCAATGTGTAATATATTTAAAATGAAAAGTTTTATCTCTTTTTTGAAAACAATTATCTAAAAAGATTTGTTAATGTTAAGTATGGAACGGACTTTATTGTTATTAATACGCTAGGCGTTTTATTTATTAACACGTTGATTAATAAAAGTTTCATTTTTTTTTAAAGAAATATGCATTAAATTTGTATTCTACAAAAAAAAAGTAATTGATTAATTTGGATAGACATAAATGTTACGTTTTCTGACTTCGTATTAGTGGAAATATGTTCTATAAATATTGATTTTCAAATTTACGTAATCAAGTGATATGATGTTATCGAGAAAAAAGTCATATCTTTTGTTTTATGCAACATATGTAAGTATTGCAGCATTTGTTTTTGAAAAATTAACTATTATAAATCAGCTTATATTTATTCTCACCAGTTAGAATTTTGGATTTTAAAGCATATTAAATACTTTAATAAATATAAATAATTTCAAAAAATACAATAGTGGTTAAGCGGTTATACTACAGTTTCAAAATTAGAAAATTTCATTTTTGTCGTTTAAAAATATCATTGAATATAAATTTGTTCACACCCTTTTACAAATTTTGATGAATTTATAAAATTTTAAAAATTAAAATCTTAAATCCCAGAAGTGGTTTAGTAGTAATTTTATAGGCTTTACTAGATTGTAGTAGATTGTATTAATTAAATGGTCTGTATCTGATTGATTCTTTGATGCTTTCTTGTAGCTTTGCAGATATAACGCCATCTATGGGCAATCATTTAACCTAAATATTTGCTAAAACCAACGTAACAATACCAGTTCCTTATAAGAATTTAGATAAAAAAATCATGAAAGCACATTTTAATGAAAAGTTTTACCCTTTTACGAAAACAATCATGTAATATTACTTTTAAATTTCGTATGAATGGTATTGTAGATCTACAGGCAGTGCCAAAAGTTAGCTAAATAAAAATTCATAACGAAACTGAACCTTTAATCATGTGATCATATATTTCGACGAATGAGGTTCCAAAATTCTATTTGCTATGTACATCCGATTATCAGCATTAAAAACAAGTAATTTGGTTTGGATGAGTCAATTTTTCTAGTGATCGAAAGTTTTCTTAAGCAAAAATTTTGTTTAAAAAATCACCAATAGATGGCGGTATATCCACAAAGACTTAATACTAGGTATTCTCCAACACGCTGATTTACAAATATCAGTTCGTCTCTTTACGACAACATGCAGTAAAAGTTGCCTGTCGCAAAACAGAACTGAAATCTGTAAATTGAAACTCGATTATCACATAAATGTCACGTTTTATCACTTCGTCTTAAAGGAAATGTGTTGTTTTAATGTAACATAACTTTGATTCAGATAAGTCACTTCTGGATTCCGTGTACGTAAAATTTAAAATTACTTTAAAATTAAATCTATCTTTCTACATAGTATGTACCGAGTCCGCCATGAATTCGTTAAAACTTTAAAAAATCATTAAATAGAAATAATGATTCTAAAAAATTGCAGTTTGCAGGAATAGGATTAGAGGGAGATAAGATTTTTTTAATGTCAAAACAAATGGTTTAAAAATTACCGATAGATGGAGCTGTATGCATAGTATGAAGCAGATCTATGCAAATCCAGCTGCCAATAAAACCCCTCAATGCACACATATTCTTCATTCGATGTCAGCAGTAGGCTATCGTTACCAGATCAAGCGCTGTTGGTTAAACTCTTTTACAAAAACAAGGAATCAGCAACTGGTGCATTTCGAAAATTCCGTACGGCAAAATGACTGAAGACCGTAAAAGAGCCCTTTTCCTGTGCTGGGATACTGACGCTTGTGAGACATTGCGCAAAAATGGGTCTTTTACTATTAGCCTACTTTGCTAACATCTACTTCATATTATGCATGTCAGCTTCATCTATCAGTAATTTTTTTAACCAAAGCATTTATTGTAATTTTAAAAAATGCGATCTCCCTTTAATCCCATTCTTGCAAACCGCAATTTTTTTAGCACCATTTGCTTTTTTAATGAATTTTTAGAATTTTAACGAATTCTTGGCACACTCTGTATTTGCCTTACTTCAATTTAGAATGCCCGTTACAACGTTTACAAGTGAAAACAAAGAGCAATTCATACACGCATATTCGGACATTTAAGTCAAATGCATGTAGAATTAAAAAGAGTTCGCAGACACCAGACTGCTTTTCGTTGGTTTCGTCTTTCATAAGTGACCTACTGGCAGCGTGTTTGAAATATCTGTTATAAAATAAAATATGGGATTTTCTTCTTAAGCTGAAAATGGTAAAATATATTTTTACGTTATGAATATACAGTATAAAATTAATTCAACGCAAGTCATAAACTCCATCCTAATAGTTGCAAGAAAATGTTCCTTGCTTAACAGTCCTTTTTATACGATTTTTTAAAATACTGTTATAGTTTTTATTAATCATTTTCTTAGTTAATTGAAATTTATAACAAAATTATGTTGCCTTCTAAAAAAATATACTGTCACATGCTTCTAAATATTTATTACTGTATAACAACTTTTATTAAAAATATAACTTTTTCAATTTTAATTATCTTCCTTGAATACTATTCTAACAAATATAAAATGCATGCGATTAATTTTACGGGCAAAATAATCTAGTAACAAATTATTTTTCGATTACTAAGTTCGTTTTAGAATTCGAAAGGAATGTTTCATTATATTTTACATGAAGCAAATATTTGTTCAATTTTTCGCTTTAATCTTTCATGTTTTCAGCATGCAGTACTAAAAATTTTGTTATGCAACTTAGCGAGGAAGAATGGCTTTCTTATTTTTGTTTCAATCATCATTTCAAAGAATATTTTGTTTACTTAATCAATCGAAATTTTGTTCAAGGTTTCCCTTGAGTTAATGAAATTTTTAAACACTGAAGCGGTTGAATAAAATCAATCCACAGTTCCTTTTATAAATAAAAATTATTTACAAAATCATCAGAAAAGGATGCATTTAAATGAGATGTTTTGACATTTTTCAAAACATTCATTTAACCCTATCACTATGTCCTATCGAAACATGTCCTGTTGTTGCCCAGGACAAATATGCTATCTATTTTCCAAACAAGAACGAAAAATCATGCGTCAAGCATAGATTATGTAACACTTTCCAACGCTTCTAAAATAATTTTACAAATCATACCGTTTAATAAGCTAAAAGATAACATCTAAGTAAACAATTTGGAAAACGCATAACATATTTAAAAACATAATTTCAGGAATTTCTAACATATACAATATTCGGAAAAACATCCGAATACTTTTATTCAGTCCTATATAGGATCTATAGATTTGTATATATACTACATAGTGACACATTATTTAAATAAACCGCAGACGATATTTCTCCACAGACGTAATGTAACGGAATTCTTTTGACTGTTCCTGTAAAGTAACTATAAGTGCTATGCACACCCTATTCCATATCAAGCTTCTTCTAATGCACCTTAGTGATACATATAAATTTCAATGCGTTTAAAATAGTGAAACATTATTTAAATAAACCGCAAATGATTTTTCCCCATAGACCGCAATGTAACGGAATTCTTTTGAGTGTCCCTGTAAAAAAACTATAAATGCTACACACTTCCGTTGAAATAGGAAACATGCTTTAGATAACGACAATAACATATAAAAATTGCAGATCAATCCGAGCATATTTACGGGAGTTAGAGCACGGACAGATGGCCATACGGCAGACGGCAGACGGCCATCCGGCCAGACAAACCGAAGTCATAAACACTTTTCAACTAGGTTGTAAAGTGTTAATAATAATAATAAAAAAACAAGTACCGCTTATGTTTGTACAGTTTAATTTTTACCGTGTGTTACAAACATTATGATATGAGATGTCACTGGCTGAAACTACTCAGTGAGTGATAGATTTTTTTGACAACTTGTTGAAAGTGCTTGGGGTCCGCATGAACCCTCTGTACATAGTGATAGGGTTAAATAATTTGCTAATTTTAGAATTCAGATGGACGTTGAAAACTCTTTAAGTTTAGTTTCAAATCTGATATTTTATTTTCCAATACCGTCATTGACAGAGGATCTGTCTCTTTTACGACAGGATGCATTACAATTTGTGTGTATCAAAAATAAAAAAAACAGTTTGTTTAATAACTCAGGTAGAAGAACGAAAAATAGTGGATTTAAGAAAAACAATTAGTCATTCATAAAATTTCGGTTAGAAATTATCTTCACCATCAGAACCAATAATTTCTAGAACCACGAAAATTTCAGTAGTCTGAAGTAGATCTTAATGAGGATAAAGGACAAATAAGTGTAGAAAATGAGGATTCATGAGAGTTAGTCAAGTGGTATTTTTTTTCCATCTCCGATTTGAATGAAATCAATATCAAGTCGATAGAATAAGTCTTTATTAAGATAAAGATAATTTAGCATAAAAGAAGTTATAGATATCGATGGATATGCAGGGTGTTAAATAAAGACCAGGCACACTAAAACGTTTTAGTAGATAACGCTAAAGTACTGAATAAGTATCTACCTATTGTAAAATGACTAGGCACCATCATATGAGATTGCCTGCAGCGCTTCCTAGTGAAAAAGTGAGAAGATATCGATACTATCTCAAAACATTTGAGACATAGCGAAAAAAAAAAAAAAGTCCTTTATGAAATTGTAGAGCGTCATCAATTTAGTATGAAATGATCTCTTACACGTACATTTTTTTTAAAGCTCCGTAATATAAAATGTTCTATATACGATCACATGCTTAAATATGTCACTAATCGCATACAGAAGAGTGACAATATAAATAAGATGTACATTTACTTATAAAAATAACACTTGTAACCAGTGCTGTAGTCGTTGAAAAACAGAGGGTATACGTTAAAGGCAGGTATACGTTAAAGGCGGGTATACTCAGAGAATACGCATTATAGTTTTATTTGAGAAACAGAGGTGATACGGAATTTCTTTATAAAATCCAGAATATATACGACATATATGTATATATATTCAGGAATTCTGTCATTTTTACTTACCCATCATACGTAGTATAGGGTAAGTCTTGCAATCGTTTTGAAAATCGAAAAAAAATTTTTGACGGATTTACACGTTTCAGACACTGGAGATTCCGAAAAACATATTTTTAGAAAAAAAATTTTGCCGTCCGTCTGTGTGTCTGTGTGTCTCTGTGTGTGTGTGTCTGTAAACGCTCTATCTCCCGAAAAAATTGAGATAGAGACTTGCAATTTGGTATGTACTTAGTATGTAATAATGGGAAGAAGCCTATTTCATTTCAATAACCTCGATTAACCGGAACAATTTTTTTCGGACTCTCGAAATATTCGTTCTGATGAAAGGTATATAAAAATTTTCGAAATTGTTTATTTTAAGAAATGAATATAAAAGACAATAAAAAAACAAATTTTGAATAAAGCATGAAGTCGATCGGATAATTAGTTGCCGAGATATTTGGAATCCTATTTTCCACACTTTTCATGACCCTGTATTTTATCCAAATTTCACTTCAAAGATATATTTTAATTGGAAATTTGACGCTTAATCAGATGTAATAAACCGCTATTTAATAAGATTATTATTTTTGGAGTTATAAGGAAAAACCTCTTTCAAGCAATTCAGTAATCGAGCCTTTAAAGTTTATGACGTCATCAAGCCACGATTTTATTTGAATTGCAATGCATTTTATAAGTAGTTTACACATTTTTATTTTAATATTTTACATTATGCATATCCATGATGGGTAAGTATTATGGTGGCCCCCAACGACTAGTTCAGTATTCTTGTAATATAATCCCATTCACAAAAATGTGCCGTAATTCAGGGAAAAGCTTCATTTTCGTAAAATAGTTTATTTCTACTATATCATCTAAACTTTTAATTTGCACTTAATCTTGATGATGCATTTAGACAATAATTATTTAATTTAGAGTAGTAATTTTAAATTCCAATATAATTTTTTACCAGCAGATAGCGTTAATAAAATGCGGCAATTCTTTATTTCTCTTATCTTTTTTCAGTTTTGTAAATGGAAATGCACGTTTTGATTAAATGGAACGTGATTTTCACATGCGGCAGCACTTTGTTTGTATGAGAGTATTACCCCAAATTTCAGTAAAAGCGAAATCTTGAATTATAGAAAATTACAGCTGTTTAATAATATCGTATTAAAAT
Source organism: Maratus michaelseni (assembly GCA_963931845.1). NCBI lineage: Eukaryota > Metazoa > Arthropoda > Arachnida > Araneae > Salticidae > Maratus > Maratus michaelseni. The sequence continues at coordinate 231,442,637 of OZ007591.1, forward strand.
GTAAATACTTGATGACTGGGAATTTTGTATAAAGATGATGTTATTTTTTCTGGCAGTACCGTTCCGCCAGTCTGTAATTAGGTGTTGCTTGATTTCTTTGTTACGGCAAATTATCAGCACGAGTAATATAAGCAAAAGGTTCGAATGCCCTCCATGGGTTTCATTCTAAAGGATCCTACCGGTATTTACGCAAACTAAGCAAGGTTTGAAGAAGATCGCGTAAAACTCAAACGATTAGTTCGATGAACGCGACATAGCTCTGAACCCAGTTCCTCTTGTGACAACTTTTTTAGAGAAGAACCTCTCAGCCATTGATGGGGTCTGTGTGATTTGGACCGCATGATATTAAGGGGACAGATCACCTTTAAAATGGTCAAAAATTCAATTTCAAGGTTTTGATGTCAGCAAATAGTGCATTTTATTCTGAGTAAAAAGGTACCAATGTTTTTCAGTGGCGATAATTATTGACGAAGATATAAAGTAAAACGCAATCGTCATCCTTTTTTTTGAATGGGGAGTAAAAACTTTAAATGCATTTAATTCACAACAATGATTTTCAAATTTGCGCGCACGATTTCTCCAAAAATAATTTAGGTAGAACCTAAAAATTTTTCAAACTTATTAATGTTGCAACAATGAACAAAATGAAATAGAATCTTTTAATTTGATCAATAAATTCAAAAATAATTAACTGTAATTAAAGTAAAAACGCATTTTGAATGCGCTTTTACAATTAATTATTTTTTAATTTATTGACCAAATTAAAAGATTCTAGTTCATTTTGTTCATTGTTACAACATTAATAAGTTTGAAAAAAATTGAGGTTCTATCTAAATTATTTTTGGAGAAATCGTACGCGCAAGTTTGAAAATCATTGTTGTAAATTAAATGTATTTAAAGTTTTCACTCTCCATTCAAAAACAAAGAATGACGATTGCGTTTTACTTTATATCTTCGTCAATAATTATCGCCTCTGAAAAAACATTGGTACCTTTTTACTCAGAATAAAATGCACTATTTACTAACATCAAAACCTTGAAATTGAATTTTTGACCATTTTAAAGGTGATCTGTCCCCTTAAAGCAGAGAAAATAAAATATTAAGAACCCCTTGTCCCTAATCTTGGTGCAATAATAAATATTATATCACTGTAATAGAATCTTGAAAGATTTTATTAATAACTGTACATTTTTTCAAGTAAATAAATGTAAATAAACTGTACATGCCAAAAAAAAAAAAAAAAAAAAAAAAAAAAAAAACCGAAAGTAATTCCTTATGTGCTTTTTGAGAAAAATCCGTTTTGGTTTTGAAGAAAACGTGGTAATTAGGACATCTTTTCTTATTCGATCGACGACGCTTTACATTTTTGTAATTGACGTTTTTTCGCCATCTCTCATATTTTAAAGATAGGATCAATAACTTTCAAATTTTATCACTTGAGGATGTTACTTCATTCGCTTTCATATTATAAAGTCTAATCATGTACTACAGGTATAGAGCCTTGTACCACAACTTTAGCTTTTTATACTAAAAATATTATTTTAATTTATGAGGACTGTACTTTGCAGCCTGCATATTCATTTATTTTTACATTTTATTTATATGTTAATTTATTTTTATCTTAATTAAGAATAATTCTATCGACTTGATATTGGTTTCATTCTGTGCAATGGCCAAAAATGTATAAAAAGATACCATACCATATTTAGTTCTCAGGAATTCTAATTTTACCCACATCCTAGTCACTTACACATATTAAAAACACATTTAAACCCTCAGAATTTTCAACACTCTTCATATTATTGGTATTCAGGAATTATGTCAATTTTCAGTATTCTTGTAATATAATCCCATTTACAAAAATGTGCCGTACTTCAAGAAAAAGCTTCATTTCCGTAAAATAGTTTATTTCTACTATATCATCTAAACGTTTAATTTGCATTTAATCGTGATGATGCATTTATACAATAATTATTTAGTTTAAAGTAGTGATTTTAAATTCTAATATAAATTTTTACCAGCAAGTAGTGTTAATAAAATGCAGCAATTCTTTTTTTTCCCTTATCTTTTTTTTCAGTTTTGTAAATGAAAATGTATATTTTGATTAAATGGAACGTGATTTTCACATGAGGCAGCACTTTGTTTGTATGAGAGTATTGCCCCAAATTTCAGTAAGTACGAAATCTTGAATTATAGAAAATGAGGACTGTTTAATAATATCGTATTAAAATGATGACTGGGAATTTTCTATAAAGATGATGTCATTTTTTACCGACAGTACCATTCCGCCAGTCTGTGATTAGGTGTTGCTTGATTTCTTTGTTACGGCCAATTATCTGCACGGGTAATATAAGCGAAAGGGTAGAATATCTTCCGTGTGTTTCATTCTAAAGGATCCTATCCGTATTTACGCAAACTAAGCAAGATTTGAAGAAGACCGCGTAAAACTCAAACGATTAGTTCGATGGTCGCGACACAGGTTTGAACCCAGCACCTCCCGTGACAACTTGTTTAGAAAAGAACCGCTCAGCCATTGATGGGGTCTAAGCTATTGATGGGGGAAGAGAACCACTAACTAAACTATCATGAAAGTACTCTTTTTTCAATCTTTCAATCCCTTAATCACCTGTTTTAAAACTAAATCAGTAAACTCCTGGAATACATAAATGAAATGTTTTATGACTTAATATTAATGAAAATATGTTATTTCAATATATTTCAATGCAATTTAAGACAGACCTATGTTAATGATGTTTCCAATAATAAAAAAAAACCTCGCTTTTTAAAAATGCTAATATATATGTGATTATTTTTAATTGGTGAAATTAATGCATATAAATCAGTTAATATTTATTTTTAAAAAATTTCCAAATTTTCCAAATTTAGAGTATTGGAATAAATGTTTCATGAATAATTTGTTTAAACATAATAGAAGTTTCAGAATCATTCTGTAGCTTATTTTAAATATATATGTGCTTTTGAAAATAATCAGTGATCGATGCATTTATATGATGTATCCTTTAAAATTAAATGATCATCGTAAATATTTGTATTTCATACGTGCAATTGAAGTAATTATTGAAACTTCTCAAAATTCACTTAGTTTTACTTAGGCTGGATATTTTATTTACCAATACGCTGATTTATAAAGAATATGTTGCTTTCACGACAGGGCCAGTAGTAATTACATGTATCAGAAAGGAAATTAAGTCTGTATAAGGAAACAATTAAATTTCGGATATACATAATTGCTACATTTTATGAGTTGGTGCTTTTAATTAAAGTATTCCCCTTTAATATATTTTATTGCAATCTAAGATAGAGACAAATCAATGGTGTCTTAGAATAAACAACTATTTATTTGTATGGTTTAATAAAAAAGGGAAATATGTAATCATTTTTATTTATTAAATCTAAAATAAATCAACGAATATTTATTTTCAAATTTTGAATTTGAAAATGTAGAGAAAAAAAATTAAAAATAAGTTTGTTGAAGCGTAGTATTGGTTGAAAAGATACTCTGTAGCTTCTTTTAAATATAAACATTCTTCCCAAAATTATCAGTAATATGGGCACTTAAATGAAATGCTTAACTATTTTTTAAAAGTTCAATCATTTAATAGATTAGTTAAGTTTGCATTTAGTATCTACGTCATAAGTAAAGCTTGAATAAGTTTATTTTCAATTTGTGTATTTTATTTCTGAACACGCTGATTAAAAAGGTCTTGTCTATTCAGGATAGCGTAGAACAACAGTTGCCGAAAAGAGACAATAAAAGAGAAAATAAAATCTATTAAATGAACCCATAAAATTTCTGGCATTTAATGATTTTGCGTTAATGGAAATATGTTCTTTAAATGTTCGCTTTGCATTAAAATCTCAGACAAACATCACTCCCGGTAAATTAATTATTATTATTTTATGGTTCCTTTAAAAATGAAATTTGTGATAGTATTGTTTTTTGTTAAAATTAATAAATATATTTATGCTAATATTTATTTTCAAATTATGAATTTTAAAGTTTTTGTCATAAATACATCATTGAGAAATTTGTTAAAATATAGAAAGGTTGCAAAATCCTTTTGAAGTTTCTTTTAAATATAAAAAAATATTTTTTATCGCTTATGGAGAAAGTATAAATATGTGAAAAAAATTCAACAAGGAAATATTTTTTAAATGAAAGCTATAAATTAACACACACGCATTTCAAATTTGAAAATATTGAAGTTTTGGAAAACTTTCAGAACAAATTCGCAAAAACACTGTCGTGGTTGAATATTCATTCTACAGCCTCTTTTAAAAATGAAATTTAACTACAAAACATCATTAATGTGTGCATAAAAATGAAGAGCATTACCCCTTATTGAAATTAAACATAAAAAATATAAGTTAATTTTATATTGAGTATGGATAGTATCGTTGTAATGATTTTAAATTTACTTTCAGATCGGGTGTTTTATTTAGCAATAGGCTGATTAAGAAAGATTTCGTCTTTTTTTACAACAGCATACTTTAAAAGTTGCATGTAATAAAAAAGGAATGAAATTTGTGAAAGGAAACAAGTACGCTTTTGGTACTTCTTCGGGTGAAAATCAATATAATTGCGCAATGGGTATTTATTTGTTATAGGACTTTTGCAGCGAGATAGAAAACGGCGAGGTTGAATTTTGTGAGAAAAACAAAGTACATAAAAGCACTTTATAAAAACCTTTACTATTTACATTTTAAAAACATCACCAAATTGTTATATCTTAATGAAATAACTATTAATATTTATTTCAAATGCACCAACAATTTGTTGTATATTTGCACCGTTCAATGTATATATTGAGAAACCATTTGTTTAATTTATACTTAAATAAATCCTGTAATAATCTAATAACACAAATAGACCATATTATATATATATTTTTTTCATTGATAGTCGTTTCACTTCCATGATAGTTTTTAATATTTTGCTCAAAATCGCACATTTTTCAGACTCAGTATGCCAAGGCTTCTTTAACAAAGACGTACCAATAATTGCTACATGTTATGCCTTTATTGTCAGATGTCTTTTAAATACGTCACATTGTAAAATAAACGATGCTACCGAAAAAACAATTTATGATTTATTAATATTATCAATGCATCATGCTTTGTATCTATTAATATCAATATATTTCAGCTAATGTACAATTTTGAAGTGTTTGGAAAACTTTCAGAAGAACTTTGTACAAAAATGACAAAATAGTGGTTGAATAATCAGTATACTACTTCTTTTAAATATAAAAATTCATTTGAAAACTATCAATAATGAATGCAATTTAAAGGAAGTGCATTACCTTTTAACACCCGCAACCGAAAAGTTTTACTCTGAAATCTGGTAGGCAGGAGCTACAGGGTTTGAACCCACGTCGCTCTCGTCGGCGTAAAATTTGGAGTTTTTCGTGGTTTTTTTTTTTAACTTTTGGCAAATACGGGTTAGGTTTCCTCAGAACGGGGGAGCATCCCTCCCCCCGTTTCCTATATATTTCGTGCAGATAATAGGCCATAACAAACACCTCTCACCACCACCATTTGACAAAAAACAATCATTTAAAATATTTGTAAATTAGGGTTTTGTTCATCTCACGAAACCCTCTATTACTCCCGCTACGTTGTCTGTCAGTCACACAGACGGTTCTCAGAAACTATGTATCTTACAAGCATAACATTTTGTGTACTTATAGCTGAATATGTACTATGAAGCTCAAAATCATAAAATTTGAAAAAATCGTATTATTTTAATATAGAGAAATGAAAAACCAAAAATCTAACAGCCCTTTCCTATTAAATTTAAACATTTTTCGTTATAGCAGTTGCCAACAATTAAAAATCCACAGTAAAATTATTTCTATAATAATTAATTTTCTATCCAAAGATTTGCACGTTAAAAATGAAAATGAAATAAAAGTTTCACAAATTGAAAAAAAAAAAGATTATTATGACATCTAATTGGTAATAAAACGGAAATTTTCAAACATTTCTCAATAATACAAGGAGTATGAGTATGTGTAAATACAGAAAGCAGCTTAATATGACGTCATTAGAGAATTAAAAAGGAAATTAATCTGACGTCATATTGGAAGTGTAACGGATTTTTCAAATGTTTGAGAATAATACAAAGGAGTATCAATATGTGTAATAGAGAATAGTAAATATATGAGTTTGAGGAACGTATTGAATCGTGATAAAAACCCGATTATGGAAATATTGACATATTTTAACATTTTGAAGGTCTCTATACAACATGTTTAATTTTGAAATTGATTTTTTTAATATCGCATTTAGTCGACATGACAGATATTATTATGACAGTGTATAATAGCGGGCTTCGCCCGCTATCGGGCCGGTTCAGATATTTGAAAAAACGAGAAAAATAGACCGGTACATTTTTACTTTATAAAAAACATGACTTTCTTTTATGAAATTTATTTGGATTTATTAAAGAAAGGATAAAGTGTTTTGAAAGGAATATTAAAAGAAATCCATTGTGCGATCTTAGATCACAGTTACCCACTTGTTTTATATTTGGTACGATTGGTATTCTTAAAACTTCTACAAGATTATTTTAAGGCTGTGTGTTTCCTTTAATAATACCATGATTAAGAAGGATTTAGTTTATTTTACGACTGGGCGAGATAAAAGTTGTATGAAGCAGAAAGGAAACACAATCTGCAAAAAGAAATCAGAAAATTTCTGGCATACATAAAAGCATTATTTGATTTCCTATTAAAGTAAGTATGTTTTATAGATATATTGCATTGCAATTCAAGGTAAACTTATCAACGCTCTGATAAACAGAATTAGTTTTTTAATGTTTATTAGAAATAATAAATATGTGATTTTATTTTTCATAAAAATTATTTAATAGAAATCTGCTTAAATTAACTTTCAATCTATGAAATTTGAAGTTCTTGCAATAAATATTTCACGAATAATTTTGGTAAAAAATAGTGGCTGAAAAATACGTTCTGCAGTTTCGTACAAAAATAATAAAAAAAATATGGCTAACGAGAAACTTAAAAATATGTTTAAAAATATTTTTAACACTGATAATTATAAAATAACACATAGCGCTATTTTCAAAATTATTAATTTTGATGTGCTTGGATAACTTTAAAATTAATTCTTTAAAACATAGTAGTGTCTGAATAATCTTTCTGCGGAAAATTCCTTAAAATACCATCATTAATATATGTATTATCTATACTAATAAAAGAAAGTTTCGCTCTGTGTGTGTGTGTGTCTGTTGGCGATGGCTAGGAAAATCTAGCTCACCTAGAAGGCTGCAAATTTAGATTTAGGTAGTCCAAACCCTCATTGCGTCAGAATTTTAATATTTTAATTACTTTCTGAAATATTAATTAAAATGCACAAAGAACTCTCATTAAAAATACGCTTTTTTTCATCGGTTGGTTGGTTGTGTAGAATATCTTCTCAGAACACATTAAATAAATCAGAGTGACGTTGCATAGATAAGGACTTATAACGAAATAGTCCCAACATTGATTACAGTTACCTGCATATAGCCAAGCTAATACAGCGCCATCTACTCACGGCAAATTACATAAACGCCACCTGTTTAAGACATTTACAGGCACGTTTTTCTTCATTATAATTATCTGGGTTTAAGTTTTTTTTTTTTTAAACAGGACATATATTATTATGATAGAGACTACTATTACAGAAAACTTTATTAAACAGATTATTTGTTATATATTTGCGGGAATAGCGAGGGGTAGGGGTCTAATTACATTTAACAATTTTAACCCGTAGCGTTTAATTGTTTTATATACAGAATACCGTTATTTTAAATCTCAGTTTCTCAGTAATATCTCAGTAATAATCCTCCGAACTTCTCCATTTAGTTCCATTTTTACTAAATTATCGTAAAACTCAGCATTCATTGCTTCAAGGTGTATTTCTAAAAAGCAATTACCAGTACTTCCGAATAATAGCCTAAGCCAAATTTCAAAATAAGTTCCTAGCTTAACCAAATGAATCAATCTTTAAAGATATATAGTGATCCTCCTAATTAGTTATTTGCTGAAGGTCACTTGAACATTCGCCATCCCCCCCTCCGGGGCCCTCCTTCAAAGTTTTCTCTTACTATTTCCCGTTTCCATATCTCAGCAACTATCTTACCGATTTCAATACAAGTGATTCCAAACATTATAATTAACTTAATAGTTACCCTTTATAACATTAAACTAAATTTATGAGTAGTGGTTACCACTGTTTCTGAATAATAGTTTAAGCCAAATTTCTAATTAAGTTCCTAGCTTAACCAAACGAACGAATTTTTAAAGATACATAGCGGTTGTCCTAATTAGTCATTTGCTGAACGGAACTTGAACATCCCCCCCTCCCCGAACCCTCCTTCAAGGTTTTTTACCTAACTATGTCCCGTTTTCATATCTCAGCAACTATCTTTCCGATTTGAACGCAAGTGATTCCAAACATTATATTTAACTTAATAGACACCCTTTATAACATTAAACTTAATTTATGAGTAGAGGCTACCACTATTTCCGAATAATAGTTTAAGCCAAATGTATAATTAAGTTTCTAGCTTAACCAAACGAACGATTTTTTAAAGATGCATAGTGATCCTCCTAATTAGTCATTTGCTGAAGGGAACTTGACCATCCCCTTCCCCCCTCCAACCCGGTCCTTCCTTCAATGTTTTTCCTCTAACTATGCCCTGTTTCCGTATCTCCGCAACTATATTTCCGATATCTACGCAACTGATTCCAAACATTATATTAACTCAATAGTAACTTTCTATAACATTAAAGTAAATTTATGAGTAGCGATTACCACTATTCCTGAATAATACTTTAAACCAAGTTTCTAATTAAGTTCCTAGCTTAACCAAACGAACGAATTTTTAAAGATGTATAGCGGTTGTCCTAATTAGTCATTTGCTGAAGGGAACTTGACCATCCCCTTCCCCCCTCCAACCCCTGCTTCAAGGTTTTTTACCTAACTATGCCACTTTTTCCATATCTGAGCAACTATCTTTCCGATTTGAACGCAAGTGATTCCCAACATTATAATTAACTTAATAGACACCCTTTATAACATTAAACTAAATTTATGAGTAGAGGCTACCACTATTTTCTAATAATAGTTTAAGCCAAATTCGTAATTAAGTTTCTAGCTTAACCAAACGAACGAATTTTTAAAGAAGCATCGTAGTCCTCCTAATTAGTCATTTTCTGAAGGACACTTGAACATCACCTGGCACCCTCACTCATGATTATTTGATCTAACTGTGTCTTATTTCAATAACTCGGCTTATAATGTTCCCATCTTCTCGAAACCAGCTCGATTTTGTCGCACCCCTACTATACAGTACCGCAGGCAACGTTAACCTGTCTCAGAGGTTCTTTCCGAAAGAGGTTGCTCCCCTGGCGGTAGAAGGGGGAAATAAAAGATTTTCCGGAGCGTGCGAGCGTGCCCGGTATACGGTGTCGAAGCTATCGGAAACCTTGGCCAGAGTTTCGTTTATTAAAAGATTTCAGTTTATTACACGGGCTCGGGCAACGCCGGGCGGGTCAGCTAGTAATATTATAAACCTTTTTAACAAAAACAACAAAAATACTTTAAAAACTACTATAAAGTAAAATTATTACAGAGTATTACAAATTGAGTCTGTTGGCAAGCGATGCACTGCAATAGCAGCAGTTGCGTGCGTCACTTTTTCCTGTTCTAATTACATGGATAGTTAGAAATTATTTATTAAATTGGCAGTTTTGTCAACCGCCCTCATCGTATGCTAATTGCTTGATTTTATATTAAAATAAAAAAATTGTCAGGTACTTTTGGTCCACCCTGTATTAGTTTAAAAATACCTCCAGCATAAAAAATATATTTCTTCAAATGAAGGGAGTGTACCGTATTAATCTTGGATGAATTTAAAATTTTGGAACGATTTACATTTTTTTTTTTCTTTTTTTTTTTTTTTTTTTTTACTAATTGTTTAGGTCATAAAAGTTTTTAACAAATAGAACATTGCTTTTTGGTCTTCCCTACAACAATCTTAGAAACAAAACCGTTTAAAGAGGAGGGGGGGGATCGTTGGGTAGTGACTTTCTCGCCAAACTGACAGCGCTACGTCACTTGATGAAAATCGTTGAAAATGAAATTTTTTAGAGTATGTTTTTTTTTTCTAAAACAGTATTGAACCAATTGTGATGAAATTTAAATGAGGCCAATTCGAGAGTATCCTCTTTAAATAAATTAGAAAATCACACGAATCAGTCGAGTAGTTTCGGAGTAATCGGTAAACATACATAAAAAATAATAATAATAATAATAATAAACATACGCATCGAATTGAGAACCGAAGTCTGTTTAAAATGAAATGAATTACACTTTTCCGTAATCCAGCATCTAAAAGATTTGTTATTGTACATTTGGTATACATGGTAATTTTTAAGCTTTTGTCAAGTGTACATTCAGATCGGGTATTTTATCTATCAACACTCCGATTAACTAACGTTTCGTCAACAGCTTGCTTTAAGAGTTGTGTGAGGGGAAAAAAGGGAAAAATGCAAAAGATGAACGCATAAAGTTCAGGCAACCATCCATCCTACATTTGATGATTCGGTGTTATTTATTGAAATGTGTTCTTTAATTATGTTACATTTCAATCTAAGATAAAAATAACTTAATGACGACTCCGAAAAAACAAAGTGTTATTTTTATGGTTTGTTTAAAAATGTAAAAATCTTATTAGTTTTATTTATTAAACTTAATTAATATCAATCAGCTAATATTTATTTTCCAATTTTTAAATTTTGAATTCTTTTTTTTTGAAAAACTTTAAGAATAACTTTGTTGTTTCTACAATAGTGGTTGAATTCTACAGTTTCTTTTACATACAAAAATTCCCTTCAAAGCTAATGATAATGGATGTATTTAAATAAAGTGCTTCACCCTTTTTCGAAAACAATCTAAATTATTGTTTAAGTTTACATTTGGTATGGATGGTATTGTTGAAACTTTTCCAAATTTACTTTATGACTGGGTATTTTATTTAACAACAGGCTGATTAATAAAGATTTCGTCTCTTTTACGATAGCGCGCAATAAAAGTTGTATGCAGCTAAAGGGAAATAAAATCTGTAAAAGGAAAGGAATAAATTTTCGGTATACATAAATGCTATGTTTTATTACTAGGTGTTTGTAACGGAAATATGTTCTTTAAATATATTGCATTGCAATCTAATGTAAACATAGGTTGAAGATGTCTTTGAGAAAAAAAAATATTTTTTTAGTTTATCAAAAAAAAAAAAAAAAAAAAAAAAAGTATTATTATTAATTTTTTTTGTTGAAATTAAATAAATCATTATTAATTAAATTAAATTAAAGAATTAATTACTTGAATATCTGTAGGGCGAAAAAAGGGGTGATTGGATCTAATTGAGCAAAATTTAGAGGAAAACTTTTAATCCTAAAGAATATTTTTTAAAGAGATAACAACAAAAAAAAAATCTTGCTCCTTTTATACAAACTGTTCTTTCTTTTCGTTCATCAATAGCTAATTCCTCAACCGTTCGTTTTAGTGGTATAGTTTCAATTGCAAAAATGCTTCAAATTTTTGTCTTTATCATATGAAAATCCATTTTATTTAGTACAGTTACTTTTTTAAAAAGTTACGAAATTTTATTTTTTTTTCAATGTTTTAGTGTCTTTTTTAAAACACCCCTTTGCAAACAGCCGAATTTCAGAATCAGTCTTCAAGGTAGATGATCTAAATAAGCGTTGTACGTACTGAAACATAATATCGTTGAATATTAATACACTTTTATTGAAAAGAACTTACGAGAATCATGTATGGAATTTCATGGTTACTAGAGGATATATTATATTCACTCGCTTATTCCACGTTGGCTCAAATATTCCCAGATTTGCGTAGTGGTCATACTGAGCATCTTCACATGCGAACAACGTATTAATTTATCCATTTTTCCATTTTAAGCTTTGACTGCCTGAGAGGGATTGCTTAGGAAAGGAAACCAAGTCTGTAGAGCATGGATGTCCTCCCAAGTCACTTGATTTAAGATCTTAAATAAAGGTTTCAGATTGGAGTCCATGGACTCGAGCAGCCGATAATGAGACAAAGGTCGGAACAAAGATAAAAGTATGATGCATAAGATAATAGCAGAAGGTAATAAGATGATCAGGCTGCTAAAAATGCGACAATGAGTAGCTAATAAGATATGTAAGATGAATATCAATGTGTATAAAATCCGCCAAACCGCGACAAAAGGCAGATGTGTTGATGATTACAAATCCACTGAAACAGGCGGAGAAAATAAAATAAAATAAAATTTATTAATAATTTTTAAGTTTTACTTGCTTTTATATTGTATTGTTAAGAATAATACTTTAAGCCTTTATTAGGAGCTATTAAGGTTGACTTTAATTTTGTACTTAGGGCATGACGGGAAATTTTTTGCAGCTAACTGCTTCAGAGAAGAAGAGGCCTACGAAGGAGCCAGCTATGTGCGAGAGAACAACTATAATAATAGTGCGAAGCAATTACCTGGACGCTACACTCACAGTCGGGGAATATAATATGTAACACGGAACGTAGTTAATTACCATATAAAGCTTACTTTATGCGCACCGAATTCGACGTCAAAATTTTTTGGGAGCTAATGTTCGTAAACATATGGTAAATTGATCAACTTCTGTTTGCTTGAGGCGAGAATTCTTGCTCTTTACAGATTTTGCTATCTTGACAGAACATTCTATCTAAATGCAGGAATACACTCTAAATAAATAAAGAGTGACTATTCACTCTAAGCAAAAGTGAAAGAGTGAATAATCTCTCCTGGAAAGGGAATATTCACTCTATATAGGGGTTAAAAATCACTCTTTCAGAGGAGTGACTATTCACTCTTGCAAAAAGAGTGCGAAACACGCGTTGTTGGCAGGTGGTCACCCTTCCAAGTAATAACCGCGCCCGATGCAGCTTGACTTCGGTGATCGGACGAGAACCGGTATTTTCAGTATGGTATGACCGTTTGCTGTTACAAAACTCTTATTACGTTATTTTAGCTTTGTTTCTTTTGTGATTTTCGTTCCCAATCATTAAAATTGTGTAGAAATCACAAATATTTGCGTTTATTCTGAACTGTGTGAATTATTAAATCGGAACCGTATTTTTGTAACATATACAGAATTTCCGCACATCTGCTATGACAGGAATTCCCTTTCAATAAATAGGTTATTTTTTTATTCATTCATTCTTTTGCTAATAATGCTTCCATAATTATATCGATTCATTTATTATTTCTATGGCTTTTTCAGTTTTTTCAATCGTATTACTATACAAACGCATGCGTGTGGCACATTTTTCAATTCTTCCGCACACACTTTTAAATACTTCTTGTTATTGGTTGAGGAGAACTTGTAGTTTGCATCCACTCCCTTGGGTATAAATACCCCAGAGACCCAACAAAGTCCAACAAGTCCGAAATCCATCGGGTGCTTTGTTTGAGAGCTACAGTTGCTGAAAAGCATTACGGAGGTACATACAGACTACGACCTGAAACAGATAAATCCGCTCATCTTTTTTTGTTTCAGAGGCCTCCTTCCATGCGATACAAATTTTGGATTTTCCAGCGATCTTCCATTTTTATGGAAGTAAAAGCTACCTTGCCCCTTTAAACATGTTGCCTTTGAAAACAAACCAATTAGAAATAATGATAATTTCGTTTCTTTCAATAAATAAATATGGACAAAATTATATAATGCCAGACTTTCACTCTCGAGAACGGAGTGAAATATTTCACTCCTTTCCAGGGAGTGGAAAATTCCACTATTTAAGAAGTGCATTTTTATAAATTTCACTCCAAATAAAGAGTGAAAACGCCTTTCACTCTTTCAAAGAGTTAACTTTTCACTCCTCCCAATTTGAGAGTGTGTAAAAGGTAAAGAGAGTAAAACAATTTTCAGTTCATGTATTCTTATAATAAACTTACATTATGAACTAAAATTCTATATTAATTTTTTAAGTTCAATGTCACTTATAACAGGAATATGCAATTAAGCTATCTTTAAAACTTTATGCACTAGAATCCGTCTCTTATATTACTTTGCATTACAAGTTAGCGCATTTCTAATCTGTGGTTATCAGAGTTTAATTATTCCTTCTTCTAAAGGAGCAAATTGGATGGCGTTACATTTCATTTTTGGAAATGTTTTCATTTCACAACTACAGCTATTGCTTGAGTGGCTTCTTTAAAAAAACACTTATTTTAAGCCAAAATATGTAAATTCTTTTAATGATTCAGTATCAGTTTACATTTAATATTTTGAAAATTTAATTACAGTTTTCAAGCAGTTCGATTTCTTGAGATTTAAAATTTTATCATTACTTAAAAGTCATTTAACATTCCTAGTACCAAGTTTTTATTTTTGATGAGTGTGTTTTTCTTTTTCATGATTTGAACCAGAAATTTAATTCTATTAAATGTAGCTTCCTTCTTCGAAATGTCTATGCAATTTTACTTATTAACTTTAAATTACTATTTTTGTTTCTGGTTCAAAACATAAAAAAAAATCAGAACAAAAAATAATGGTATCAAATGAGATAGCAATGTTACTAGGATTGTTTAAAAAAACTCATTTGCTATATGAAATATGTACGATTAAGATATTTAGCAAATTAATTTTCAACCAATGTATTTTTATATTAATTTAAAAATTACTTCGTGAAATAAAATTTTATATTAATTTTTGGACGTTCAATATCATTTATGAGACAGAAATATTCAGTCTCCCTAAATTCAAATATTTGAGCAGTGGAATCCGCATCTTATATTGCTCCACATTCTAAATTAGTACATTATATTTTAACATGATTTTCTAACATGTGGTTTACAGAGTTTAAATATTCATGGTGCAAAGAAGCAGCGTGGATGGCGTTATACTCCATTCCTGCAAATCTCTAACTTTCAAAACTACAGAAAAATAATACTAAGCTTCTTGCTTTAATATGATTTATTTTAGGCTAAAAAGTGCAATTTTTTTTTAGATGTTCATTGCCTGTTTAAATTTATTTAGGCGAAAATACAATTACAGTTTTAAGGAAGTTAACTTTCTTGTAACTGAAAAATCAAACATTATTTAAAAAAACATTTAAAAAATCATTTGGTACATAAAAGTTAGTGTAGAAATACGTAAGATAAAAATATCTTGTAAAACATATTTAAGTACATACATTCTTATAGTAATCTTAATCTTACTTTATGAACTAAAATTTTATATTAACTTTAGGAAGTTCAATGTCGTATGTTACAGAAGTATGCAATTACACTAACTTCAAATCTTTGTGCACTGGAATCTCCAAGTTAAATTACTCCGCATTCTAAATTAGTGCATAATATTTCAACATTATTTTCTAATTTGTGTTTTCCAGAGTTTAATTATGCCTGGTGCTAAAGGAGCAACGTAGATGGCATAACATTTCATTCGCACAAATTCGTTCATTTGAAAACTACAGCAAAATGTTACTAACCTTGTTTCTTGTTTTAATAGCTTTTATGGTAAACCAAAATGCATAAATTCATTATCAGTTTACATTTAATAAGATTCAAATGCAATTACAAATTGAAATGAATAAAATTTAATTTCTTAAGATTTAAAATTAAAAAAAAAATATTTTAAAAATTGTAAACAGAATTTTGATTACATTTTAATGTGTATTTTTTAAAAAAAGTAGCCATTTTAGCACAGATAATTAAGAATTTTGATAAATCAAGATTGTTATGCATTAAACGCATTAAATCATGCATTACATTATATCCTTTTTTAATGGCATAAAACCGATGTATGAGAAAAAATGAAATAACGAGATTGTTTGCATATCAGATACACTATATTAAAAAGGTGGTTTGTGTTCTTTATTCATTTCATGTTCTGTCAAATTAATAAGTTTGGAATTTTGTCGATTATTAATTATTAGAAACATTTTAGAAAACAGTAAAATTTGAATCCCGCTTATCCCGAATATAAATGAGCGACTAAGTTTCTAGTGAGAAAGGTTTGTTATAAAGCATTAAAAAAAGTAGCTAGCATAATAACTGTAATCTCTTTAAAATTTCAAAAAATGTATGAATATAACACTATTTCTGTATGCTAAGTTTTTATTTTGCTCTCAATGAGTCATTTTGATTGTACAGGGACATATGAAGTATGGGAAATTTAAGCACATGTAGTTGATTAAATGTGCATTGTTCCAGGTTAAAAAAAATGCAGAAAAAAAGTTTGAAATATTAAATTAATTATGTAGTAAATATCTATACTAATATTATAAAGGAGTAAAGATTGTTCTTTTGTTTGTTTGTAAGGGGTAATCTCTGGAACTACCGAACCGATTTCAAAAGTGATGGTGGCAAATTGATGGTGACAACCCCTGCTCCAACATACGCTATATTTTATGTCGGTGCCACTAACCCCATGGGGGTGCAGAAGCGAAAAACGTTCTAAAATTGCGATTTTTTTATACTGAAGGAGCTAGAAATTTGAAATTTGGCATTGTAGTTACTTATAAAATGTAAATGCTCTCTAAGAACAAAATAAAAAAAATCGAAATTTAAAGGGTGAAATGAGCGGAAAGCGTTCTAAAAACATTCTAAATTACAATTTCTCTGGAATCTCTAGAACTACCGAACCGATTTCAAAAGTGATGGTGGCAAATTGATGGTGACAACCCCTGCTCCAATGGGTTCTGCGTCAATTCGTCGCGCACAATTCATCGCGGAACAATTCATCGCGCACAATTCGTCGCATCTTCAATTTATCGCGGCGACAATTCGTCGCGAGCTCAATTCGTCGCGGCTCAATTCGTTGCGACGTCAATTCGTCGCAGCGAAAACACACAATTCATCGCGGAACAATTCATAGCGCACAATTCGTCGCAGCGTCAATTCGTCGCAGCGTCAATTCATCGCGGCGCCAATTCGTCGCAACGTCAATTCGTCGCGGCGTCAATTCGTCGCGGGCTCAATTCGTCGTGACGTCAATTCGTCGCAGCGAAAACGTCTTTGAAGGCTATTATGATAAAAATAAAGATAATTCAGTAAAATTACTTACTGATAATTTGTTTTTTAGATTTAGAGAATTGTAACAAACATTTTACAGGCAATTTTGGAGGAATCTTTTTTCATATGTGATTTTTGTGAATTTCCCTGATGAGAACATGAAAGTTTAATGAATCAGAACAACTCATTTCCTATTTAAATTAGAGATCGAATAAATATTGCTTTAGATTACTGAAAAAATGGTGGAAGATTTAGGATAAAATCACTCAGAGCATGAAAAAATGACGAATATAAATGCTAGAAAAAAAATTACATATGCGTACACAGGGTAAAAAAGAGGACCCCCCCTCCTCCTTATATTTGAAAGAATTAGGAAGTAAAAAAAAGTATTTAGAGATGTAAACATAAAAACTTTTTGTGATTGTGATTGAACTGATCGCTTCGTGAATGCAATTTCATTATATGATATTTTTGCTTTAAAAGTTTTTTCATTCATTTCATCTATACTAATAAAAGAATGTTGTTTGTTTTTCTGAGTTCTGTGTGTGTGTGCGAAATGACATGCGAAATCTACCGCACGTAGAAGTCTGGAAATTTGGGTGAGGATAGTCCAAGGCAGTCCCTGAAGTTCTGAGGCTCATATTTTTCATATTTTAAGACCCGGGGTCCCTGGGGCCTTTTTAAGGTTTTTGCATCTAAATTGTTAATAATTTGCCCCTGGTTTTATCCAATCTCTCTTGTTTTCGTGACCATTTCTCCATTAAGCTTACCCCCCATTTCCACATTGCAGTTAGGGCCCTGGCACCCTGTAGCCCGATGCGTTGTTCACTTGAACCTTTTGTGTGCCCAGCATTTTTCACCCTCTCTAATTGTGTCACTCTCTGATGCGTGACTTTTAAGTTGAGTCTTGGACTCCTCTCAACGGGCCACCACCCTCATATTTCTATTCAATCCCTAGAGCGCTTTTTTAGCATTTATTTCAAATTTTATTCTAACGATTAATATATAACATATGCTTAATTTCGTGTAATTGAAGATGTAAAGCGCTACGTACTAGGATCTTTTAAGATGTTTTCCTCTTAAGATCTTACTCAAAACTATCAGTTGGCCTCTTTTGGGACTTCTCCCTTAAAAATTCACCGATCCACTAAGCTTTTGTTTACTGATAACTTTTTAGGACTTCCAACTACAAAAGAACGATAAAATTTTTGTGCCTTAAATTGTTAATAATTAGCCCCATTTTTACCCGATCTCCTTCGTTTTTGGGGCTTTATCTCCATTAAGCTTTTTACCATTTCTACGTTCCAGTTAAGACCCTGGCCCCCTGGAACTCAGTATAGGGGAGAAAAAGAGGGGGGAGATGAAATAGGGGAGATGAAAGAAAATTTGCCGAAATCATGTTAACTAAAACTCATAAATTAAACCCGTTTATAGATGAATTCTGCTGTCTTGTTTGAAAATGTCAGATACCCTAAAATTTCAAACCGCTATACCTCAGCCATTTTTTAAGATAGAGGCAAATTAAAAAATGCTCTAGAATCCTTGGATCAAGACAGAACATTTAACGGAAAAAGTTTTTATGATTTCTAATTTTATTTTTACAACTTTTTGAAATTGTAATCTTTAAATGGCTATCACAGCGCTTCCTCGAGACGCAATATCTCCAAATTCAACTGGGACCTGCAGGCTATGGTCAAAAACATATACAAAAAAATTGGTTCAATTATCTGCATAACTTCATAAAATTTTCGATGATACAACAGTAAAAATGGAACAAAAATCGCAATCACAGCGCCCTCTTCCGTCGAAATAGCCCCAAATTCAAGTAGGACCTGCTGGCCATAGCCAAAAACAGAAAAAAAAAATTTGGTTCAATTTTAAGTATAACTTCATACACTTTTCGATGATACAATGAGGACAGACAGACGAACGGACGGACAGACAGACAGACAGACAATTTATAAAAACATCTTTTTCGGAATCTCTGACCCCTAAAACGTGTAAATCCGTCGAAAACCGGAAGTCGAAAAAAAGTTCGATTACAATACTTTCTTCTATAGAAGAAAGTAAAAAATCATAAATTGGAAACATTTACTGAATACATCAAGTGGATGAAAATAATTAAAATATAATAAAATTATGGTTTACTTTCTAACTAGGTGGCCCACCCGGTATTTTCCGAGCCTGTGATAATAACCATAAACAGAACTCAAGCTTCTATGACTCTTTTAAAAGAAGCTGCATAGAAGGGCCCAAGAAAGGGATTAATATTCAAAATTGGTGGTAGCTGAGGTCCGAGATATTTTTGTGTCGTTCAAGTAGTAGTTGGAAGTCCTAAGTAGTTGTCAGACAAAAAAAAGCTAGTGAATCGGCCGATTTTTAAGGGAAGCTAACAAAGGGGGCTAACTGATAGTTTTGAGCAGAGCCCTAAGAGGAAAACATCTTAAAAGATCCTGGTACTTAGCGCTTTAGAACTTCAATTAGTCGGAATTAAACATAGGGTATAAATTAATCATTAGAACAAAATTTAAAGAAATGCTTAAAAAAGTGCCCTAAAGGCCCAATAAAAAAATAAGCGTGGTGACCCGGGGAGAGTAATCCAAGGCTAAACTTTAAAGTCGCTTAGTAAGAGGGTGACAGAATTATGGGGGTGAAAAATGCATAGCACACAAAAAGTTCAATGGGCCTCGAGTCGGGCGCCAGGGTCCTAACTGGAATGTAGAAATGTAGGAATAACTAAATGGAGAAAAGACACCAAAAATGAAAAAAAATCGGATTTAAAGGAGAAAGTTATTAAAAATTTAGGGAACAAAAACTTCAACGGTGCCCCTATACCGAGTCCCACGGGGGCCCGGGTCTTAACTGGAACATAGAAATGGGAGAAAAGCCTAATGGAGATAAGGCACCAAAAACGAAGGAGATCTGATAAAAATGGAGCAAATTATTAATAACTTAGGGCACAAACATTTTAAGGTGCCCACGGGGCCGGGACTTGTCCGAGAAATTTTTTTGTCGTTCATATAGTAGCTGGAAGTCCAAAAAATGTATCATTAAAAAAAAAAAAAAAACTAGTGGATCGGTCGATTTTTAAGGGAGCTATATTAGAGGTCCCAAAAATGGCCAAATGTTAGTTTTGAGTAAGGCCTTAAGAGGAAAACATCTTAAAAGATCATATTGTAGCGCTTTAGATCTTCAATCAGTCGAAATTAAGCATAGGGTATAAAATAATCATTAGAATAAAATTTGAAAGATATGCTAAAAAAGGGCCCTAGTGCCACAGTGAAAACATGAAGGTGTTGGCCCGGGGAAAGGGGTCGAAGACCAAAAGTTACGCATTGAGAGGGTGAAAAATGCATGGCGCACAAAAGGTTCAAATCAACACCGCATCGGGCCCCAGGGGGCCAGGGTCCTAACTGAAATGTAGAAATGGGCGGGGAATTTAATGGAGAAAGGCCCTCAAAAAGAAGGGAGATCAGATGAAAATGGGTAAGTTATTAACAATATAGATGCAAAACCCTTAAAAGGGCCCTAGGGTCCTGGTTCTTAAAATATTAAAAATCTGAGCGTCAGGTCTATAGGACCCGCCTTGGACTATCCACACCCAAATTTTCAAACTTCTACGTGCGGTAGATTTCGCTTGTCATCGCGCACACGTACACAGAACTCAGAAAAACAAACAACTTTCTTTTATTAGTATAGATGAAATGAATGAAAAAACTTTTAAAGCAAAAATATCATATAATGAAATTGCATTCATGCAGCAATCAGTTCAGTCGCAATCACAAAAAGTATTTTATGTTTACATCTCTCAATACTTTTTTTACTTCATAATTCTTTCAAATATAAGGGAGGGGGGGGGATGGTTGTACCCTGTGTACACGTATGTCAACTAATATATATTTTTTAAATTTCTAGCATTTGTATTCGTCATTTTTTCATGATCTGGGTGATTTTATCCTAAATCCTTCGCCATTTTTTCGGTTATCTAAAGCAATATTTATTCTATCTCTAATTTAAATAAGAAATGACTTGCTCTTATTCATTAAACTGTCATGTTCACAATAAGGAAATTCCCCAAAAATTACTTATAAAAAAATTCCTCCGAAATCGCCTTTAAAATGTTAGTTATAATTCTGTATATCTAAAAAACAAATTATCATTAGTAAATAATTTTACTAAATTATCCTTATTTTTATCATAATAGCCTTCAAAGACATTTTCGTTGCCATGAATTGACGTCGCGACGAATTGATACCACGTCGAATTGATACCACGACGAATTGAGCCCACGACGAATTGAGCCCGCAACGAATTGTCGCTGCGACGAATGAGGAATTTTCACGTTTTCTAATTTTATTTTTATATAATAGAAAACAGAAAGATAAGAAGAACAGTATGTTTTTTTTTTAATTTTGAGCTGTAATTGTTGACTTCTGACAGTTTTTATAGCGCACTATTTACCGTGTTCCGAAAACGACACTTTTTACTACGCCTGTCTTGTGACGTCATAGTTCATGACAAGGAGAGAAACGCAGCGTTTGTTTACGCTGTGGATAGCGCGTTTGAGGGATTTATTTTCTTCTTGTTATAAAATTCGTGGGTATTACATTATCAAAAGTAATAGAATCTTTAAGAAAATACAAGTGTACTAAAGATCTAAACAACTCGCAAACTACAAAAAAGTTTTCCTTAATTTTTTAAGACCTTTTAAAAAAATAGTATAATACAAAAACAGTTAAAGTAAGTTTGATTTTCTCCATTAGCATTTAAATTTTGAAAGAAAAAAAATGATTCCAATATAAAATATTTCTACCAGTTATAAGTTATACGATATTGTGTGTTAGAATAATTATTTTTTATTAGAAAAAATATTATTTTTATAAATCATTCAATATACTACAGAGGCAAAAGCATTTCTGGTAATGTGTGACAGATATTTGAGAATTTGAGGGTAATCTGCTAACGTTACAATAATTTTACAAAACTCCTTGATTCATTTATATACATTATTAAAATATAAAGTAAGGAAATGATTGTTTTGATTAATTTAATTCATAAAATTAATATCTTTTGAATGAAAATATAAATAAATTGGAACTTAACTCAAAACAATAATTTGTTGATAAATTTTATCACCAAACATGATGGTTCATTTAATTTATAACTTAGATGTATTGATTCTAGTTTTTTTTTTTTTTTTTTTTTTTTTTTTTTTAACATAACATTACAAACCCCAATGTTAAAGTACCTTTCATATTTTTGTTTGTTTAACCAGGTGGAAATAATTTCAGAAGTATGAATACTTTTTTATCACTTTTTATTTAAACATAATTATAATATCCGTTTACACATATATAAAGCACTGATACAACAAACTATATATATATATATATATATATATATATATATATATATATATACAAATTTGATATGATGTGTCCAAACAGTCAGATACCAGTATATAATTAATGTTTTTTGCATAAAAGAAAGACTGAAATTTATAATTAACCTGAAAAAAAAAATGTATTTCTGTGACGCGTCAGTATTTTTTAGCAGAAATCAAAATATAAGCTTTGATTAGGAAAAATAATAAGATATTTATGCATTTGAACTAGATATAAAATAAACACACACACACACACATCTATCTATCTCTCTCTCTCTCTCTCTCTCTCTCTCTCTCTATATATATATATATATATATATATATATATGCCCTCCTAACAGTTATGCTCGACAACTCCCATCCAGACCCCACAGGCTTTAAAAACACGCTAATTTTCTTCGTTTAGAAAACTTTATTTGATTATGGAAAGTTAAATGATATTATCGCAAGAAGTGGCGATGTCCTGTAATCAGGTTGCCGTTTATTTCCCTTTGAGTGGGGGATTTTCGGCGCCCCAGACCGCATCCACTGTTGTCGCAAAAGCTGACGTCTGTTTTCGTGATTAGTTAAGAAAGATCAATTAAAAATTTGAAAATGAGCTGTTATAAAATAGTTAAGGGGATTCTAAAATGGCCTTCTCAACAACACGATTCATTTTTAAACGCAAAAGCATGAAATTGGCAGTCATAACTATTGAAGCTATTTGAAATCGAAATGAGTTTTCCATTTTTTTAATAAATAAATTACTTATCAAGTTATAACCAATTTGTATCACGTGACATACGTTTTTCCCTTTTCTCGTGCTGCCGTGTCGAGAATTCAGTTCAAAACGCCGACTTTGACAGCGTTTTCTGAAAGATCTACTGCCTTTTCCAAATAAGAGAAAACGTCTTTGATTACATTGTTTCTGAATAAGAACACCTGCCTATTTCATGCGTTTCCTAACAAAAATGAATTCGGAAATGTGTCAGAAAGTATTGGATTTAACAGTCTTAAGTTAAAACTGTCGCTGCTTCCGAAGTTTTATAATGCTTAGAAAAAAGTTTTATTTTACATGCTATAAGAAAATCGTTTATATGATGTAAATATGACGAATTAAATATATATCGTTTTAATTAGGAGTGATTTTTAACATTCATTGCTTTTCGCACGTAATAATTTAATTATTTTAAAGTTTCTTTATTTTTTTACAATCGGGTGTAAATAAATGTTTCGATTGAAAAGTTTTGTAAATGTTATTATATATTTAGGTTATTTTAAAACTGGTAACAATGAGAAATAAAATGTTATTTCAAACTATGGATTAAATTTTTATTTAGATAATGAAATTTTGAATGAAAAAATTGAAAAATACTTTAAAAATTTAACAAATTAGAAAAATGTTTGCATTCTGCACACCACAATCTCGCCAAGTATGCCTACGAAAGATTATTAAATTGCTATGCATAGTTTTTGATCCTATAAAAGTTTTTAAATGAGCTATTTTGACCAATTTTAACAGTAAATAGCTAATAAAATGATTCTTCGATTTAAAAACAGCTTGCTTCAGCGTATTTATTATACATTTCTCTACAAAACTACATCTTTTCATGTTGTTATATGCAATAATTACTGTATTATAAGCCGAGAAAGTCAAAATGTCACAATAAATTCAATTGCGTCAGCGGCATCAGCATTAATTAAGTACTTTTTTTTAGAATAGCGAGATACGACGAAAATGAGAGATTGATAAAAATATCGTAAAGACCAAAGTAGAAATAAATTTCGAGATAAAAAAATTCAAAATGCTTGCAAAACCCGAGCCGAGAACTAAAACGCCGCTTGCAAACAAAATGTAAACATTGGCACATCGTGAACAGTGACGTCATAGCCAATCACGCAGCGTTTTCAAGTCGCATGGTTTTCTCGTAATTTTAAACCTAATTTAACAATTATTGAACGATTTTTTTTTACATTTTTGAGGACATTTTTGAAATTTATGAGCCTGGAATTATCAGAAAAATATAAAGTTGGCCGATTACCTCATGTGTGCAAATTCCTCATTGTCGCCGCGATGAATTGTCACCGCGATGAACTGACGACGCTGTGATGAATTGACGCCGCGACGAATTGTGCGCGATGAATTGTGCGGGACGAATTGACGCAGAACCAGACGGGGTGTGGCGTCAATTCATCTCGCACAATTCATTTAGTTAACATGATTTCGGCAAATTTTCTTTCATCTCCCCTATTTCATCTCCCCCCTCTTTTTCTCCCCTATACTGAGTCCCAGGGGGCCAGGGTCTTAACTGGAACGTAGAAATGGTGAAAAGCTTAATGGAGATAAAGGACCAAAAACGAAGAACATCGGGTAAAATTGGGCCTAATTATTAACAATTTAGGGCACAAAAATTTTAAAGTGCCCAGGAGGGTCGGGACTTGACCGAAAAAAATTTGTCGTTCTTTTGTAGCTGGAAGTCCTAAAAAGTTATCAGTAAACAAAAGCTTAGTGGATCGGTCAATTTTTAAAGGAGAGGTCCCAAAAGGCGCCAACTGATAGTTTTGAGTAAGACCTTAAGAGGAATACATCTTAAAAGATCCTAGTACGTAGCGCTTTACATCTTCAATTACACGAAATTAAGCATAGGTTATAAATTAATCGTTAATTATAAAATTTGAAAGAAATGCTAAAAAAGGGCCCTAGGGCTTCAATAGAAATATGAGGGTGGTGGCCCGTTGAGAGGAGTCTAAGACTCAACTTAAAAGTCACGCATTGAGAGAGTGACACAATTAGAGAGCGTGAAAAATGCTGGCACACAAAAGGTTCAAGTGAACAACGCATCGGGCCGCAGGGTGCCAGGTCCCTAACTGCAATGTGAGAATGGGGGGAAATCTTAATGGAGAAATGGTCACGAAAACAAGGGAGATTGTATAAAACCGGGGCAAATTATTAACAATTTAGATGCAAAAACCTTAAAAGGGCCCCAGGGACCCCGGGTCTTAAAATATGAAAAATCTGAGCCTCGGGTGTTCAGGGACTATCCGCACCCAAATTTTCAGACTTCTATGTGCGGTAGATTTCGCTTGTCATTTCGCACACACACTCAGAACTCAGAAAAACAAACAACTTTCTTTTATTAGTATAGATGAAATGAATGAAAAAACTTTTAAAGCCAAAATATCATATAATGAAATTGCATTCATGAAGCGATCAGTTCAATCACAATCACAAAAAGTTTTTATGTTTACATCTCTAAATAATTTCTTTACTTCCTAATTCTTTCAAATATAAGGAGGAGGGGGGGGGGGTCCTCTTTTTTACCCTGTGTACGCATATGTAATTTTTTTCTAGCATTTGTATTCGTCATTTTTTCATGCTCTGAGTGATTTTATCCTAAATCTTCCGCCATTTTTTCAGTAATCTAAAGCAATATTTATTCGATCTCTAATTTAAATAGGAAATGAGTTGTTCTAATTCATTAAACCTTCATGTTCTCATCAGGGAAATTCACAAAAATCACATATGAAAAAAGATTCCTTCAAAATTGCCTGTAAAATGTTAGTTACAATTCTCTAAATCTAAAACACAAATTATCATTAAGTAATTTTACTGAATTATCTGTATTTTTATCATAATAGCCTTCAAAGACGTTTTCGCTGCGACGAATTGACGTCGCGACGAATTAAGCCCGCGACGAATTGTCGCCGCGATGAATTGTCGCTGCGACGAATTGAGCTCGCTACGAATTGACGCTGCGATGAATTGACGCTGCGAAGAATTGCGCGGCGACGAATTGAGCCGCGACGAATTGAGTTTACGACGAATTGTCGCCGCGATGAATTGACGCTGCGACGAATTGTCGCCACGATGAACTGACGCTGAGACGAATTGACGCTGCGACGAATTGTGCGCGATGAATTGTTCCGCGATAAATTGTGCGAGATGAATTGACGCGACACCGCTCCAATGTAGGCTATATTTTATGTTGGTGCCACTAACCCCAGGGGGGTGAAGGAGCGAAAAACGTTGTAAAATTGCAATATTTTTTATACTGAAGGAGCTAGAAATTTGAAATTTGGCATTGTAGTTACTTATAAGATGTAAATGTTCTCTAAGAATAAAAAAAAAAATCGAAATTTAAAAGTGTGAAATCAGCGAAAAGCGTTCTAAAAACGTTCTAAATTACAATTTCTATGGAATCTCTGGAACTACCGAACCGATTTCAAAAGTGATGGTGGCAAATTGATGGTGAGAACTCCTGCTCCAACATAGGCTATATTTTTTTGCCAGTGCCACGAACCCCAGGGCGGTGCGTTTGTGAAAATGTTCTAAAATTGCGATTTTGTTTATACTGAAGGAGCTAGAAATTTGAAATTTGGCATTGTAGTTACTTATAAGATGTAAATGCTCTTTAAAAACAAATTTAAAAAAAAAATCGAAATTTAAAAGGGTGAAAACAGCGAAAAGCGTTCTAAAACCATTGTAAATTACAATTTCTATGGAATCTCTGGAGCTACATAACCGATTTCAAAAGTGATGGTGGCAAATTGTTGGTGACAACCCCTGCTCCAACATAGGCTATATTTTTTTGTCGGTGCCACTAACCCCAGGGGGGTGCAGGAGCGAAAAACGTTCTAAAATTGCGATTTTGTTTATACTGAAGGAGCTAGAAATTTGAAATTTTGCATTGTAGTTACTTATAAGATATAAATGCTCTTTAAGAACAAATTAAAAAAAAAATCGAAATTTAAAAGGGTGAAACAAGCGAAAAGTGTTCTAAAATCATTCTAAATTACAATTTCTATGGAATCTCTGGAACTACATAATCGATTTCAAAAGTGATGGTGGCAAATTGGTGGTGACAATCCCTGCTCCAACAGCCTCTTTAATAAAATACTATGCGTTGCTGAAGACTGGGTTTTTTGCTAATTGTTGCCATAGATTAATCTCGGAAAATGAAACATTTGAAGTTACTGAAAAAAAATAATAGCTCGAAAAGTATTTGTCAAAAAATTGCTAGGCAAACTGCGTTTGAAAGGTAAAAAATTGAATTTTTCTTGATATAAATTTCAAATCTAATGACTATGCCATTTTTCAAATATTGAATTTGAAAAATTACCAAATTTCACAATGGAGTACCATAGCAAAACCTTCATGCGTAAAAAGATAATGATAAAGGCGACGTGTCCTGGCTTATATATTGGCTATAGCACGAGTCACAAAATATAGTAGCCTTTTTATTCTGTTAAAATATAAAGGTGAATTATGAAATGTCAATATTTTGTTTGATTAAAAGTTCGTTATAAGAAATTGACCAGCGTAGCGGGCGTAGATTGCTAGTATTACATATATCAGAAAACAACAACAACCACATTAGTTATGAACAAGGAACAAATAACAAGGTAGTGAACTTCATGGATCACCAAGCTGCGAAGAACTTAATATCCAGTGTAAAGTTAACCAACTTGCAAGGCAAATGGGAAGCCGTAAGAAAATATATAATTGCAGTAAAATTTACGTAAAAAATATAATAAAGTTTAAAATAGAATTATAATGCAGAAAAGACAAATGAAAGTTTAACAATTAAATAAAAAGAAAGAAAGTTCCATTAGATCCTCATGATAGACGAAAACCTACCGAGGGACGAACCCATATCCATCTCATAAAAAAGAGCTCCTTTCAGAGACCATACATTATTTTAGAGATACATTACTAAGAAAACAGTCTAGAAAAAATATATAAAGAATTTATTTTATTTTATTTTATTATTTTTTAATATTATTTAAAAAGAAAGACAGAACAAAAAAGAAAATCTAGTTTACGTTAGGAAAGTGGAAACCTGAGCACATAAAAAATTAAAAAGCAAAAATTAAAAGGGTGAAGAAAAAATGTGATGTTGGAGACCGCACAGTCTAGTAACTCTGCAAGGATGACATTAATCAACATTGGGGAGATTAATTTCGTTGGGAAGGGAGTCGAATTTACTGTTAATAACAATCATTTTTACCATGGGATTCTTAAACCGTTTAGTCTGTGTAGCAATATTTTTTATACATTTAAAAAAATTAGAGATTTGGATTTTTTTTTTAAATCTTTAAAAATTTGGAAAAAAATCCTGGATTTCAATAGTATAACTAGATGATACTTGATAAGAGTTAGAATTAGAATTTGGAATAATTTTAGGGTCATCATTATTAGATGAGGAAGGACAGTTCTCCACAGGAGAAGTAGTGCCTTGAGGGATGGAATCATGAGAATCAGCTGCATGTGCAGCATTGTTTTTCTTTTTAGTATAGTTAAATTATTTAAGACTATCAGCCAGCATTTGGCTTTCTTTAAAAGTATTGTTGTTTTTTTAGTATAATTAAAGTTGTTTTTGCCTCTAACACTGTAGGAGTTTTTAGGAAGTGAGTAGAAAGTGAAAGTTATTGGAATGCGATACGTGTTTTTAGACAATGATGATACGGATGTATTTGTAAGTAATAGCATTATAAAGATATTAGATTATTGATAGATAGAGAACTATTGTTGTAAATGCATTAAATTGTAATTAAAATTTGCATTCATTTAATTTTGTAAAAAAATAATATAAGCTAAATATAACCACTTTAATCCATGGATTTCATTTTATTACCTTCCCTACGGTGTAAAGTGAGCAGTTAAAGAAGATATAATTAGACACTAATTAAAGAACTGGTGATGTAAATATTAGAAACAAGATCTATTTTAAGCTCTTAAAAAAATCTCAGATGTATATATTTTGAAAAGAAACTAAGCATTTATGTATTACAATATTTTTTATCTAGCTAAAAACGAAAACATATTTTATTTTATGACCATTTTACTCTCACTGACTTAATTTTTAAAATTATATATTCAATAGAAAAGAAGTTACATCAGAAAATATGTTTTAAATATTACATATTCTTTTAGGAAATCTATTTAACTAATACAACAGAAATTACTCCTATGAAGCAGTTTTATTCTTGTGCATTAACCTAAAAAGATATCCTCCGGATTTGCAAGTACATCTGCATTGAATAAATAAAGTCATATACACCGTTTTCTAATTACATTTACAGAACAAAGCAAATCTTAAAAAATATATGTGCTTTAAGTAGTTTAAAAGAAATCTTAATTTGATTCAAATAAGACCTTTGATCTGCGGGTTAAATACAACTTCTATGGAAATTTTTCTCATTTCAAAAAAGAGCCGCACGTTCAATTTAATCTGAAGTTTAGACAAATATTTGACTGTTTGAATTACTGCAACAGTTCTTTAAAATTCATCAACATAATATGAATCTAAAGATGTCATTTAAAATCTTTCAGAATAAATGAAATAAAAGGGTTTTGTCAGTGGTGTGAGAAATATTCGCACTTGAATTAAAAATAATATGAAGTAGTTATTTGCTTTGTGAATAAATAGACTTGTGAAAGAGATAAAAGAATAAACTGAAGGGTCTTTGAGCAGTCACTTGAGATTTTTTTTTCGATGTTGAAAACCTCAAATATATGATTTGATATCTCTTTAAGATTTAAATTTCAGCGATTAATTTTCATTGAAACTATTCATTCTAAAATGATTTTTATGTAAGATTCAACAAATGTACTTCCTGTTTTTATATTGAAGTCGTTGACAATATATGGTTCAAATATTTATTTATATTTTTTCTATTTATGTTTTTAACCACTTAATATATTAAATTATTTTTGTACTTTAGTTTTCGCGTATAAAAGAAATCAAATCAATGCTGTGTATATGGTTCATATGCTTAAAAAATCCATTCAATGTTAAATTAAAAAAAAATTAAAAACATATAAAAGAAATGTACTGTTTAAGATGATAATTCAGTTACTGTTTTTGTCTCTTAATATGAAACAAAAGAATCATGTTTGAAGTGAATGCCATTCATTGATACTTTATCATTCACTTTCGTCGATAATACCTGTTCTCATTTAATCTATATTATAAAGAAAAAATACATGTCTGTTAGTAACGCTAACGTTATATCGACGGTGGAAATGATATGGCCTATTAATACGCTTGCCCTCTCTCCCAAAATATGGCTTCCCACTATAATAAATAGGCACATCCTAAACAGGAAGCTACATAAAATCTATATTTTTCTTACAGATCACTCAAACCTTATCTAGTAGTTCGTCAGTTGTCATTCTCAATTATATTTTTGTTGTGTTTAAGATGATAGTTCAGTTACTGTTTTTGTCTATAAATATGAAACAAAAGATTCATGTTTGAAGTGAATGCCATTGATTGATACTTTATCATTCACTTTCATCGATAATGCCTAATTCCATTTAATCTATGTTATAAAGCATAAACATGTCCGTTAGTAACGCCGACATTATATCGACAGTGGCCATGACATGGCCTATTTAGAAGCTTGCCGTTCCACCCAAGGAATGGCATGGCTGATTTAGAAGCTTGCCATTCCACCAAAGGAATGGCATCCCACTATTCTAAATAGTATAATAAATACATCCTTAACAGAAAGCTACTCAAAATCTATATTTTTCTCACAGACCTCTCAAACCTCATCTAGAAGCAGTCAGTTGCCATACCCAATGCACCAAATGAAGTGTCCATGTGTCCTGGCCGCTATCGCGCAGATAGCTCTGGCAAGACAAGCGTCGCCTGTCACGTGGGAGCATAGCTCCTGATGTGTCACGCACATGCAAGTTTTTATTGTCTCTGGTAATAACAACTTCTTGTGAATTTAAGAGACTGCTCACTCTGTAAAATCAAAATCCTTTTAACAAATGATCTAACAGATACTCTTGTTTCAACTCATCTTCCAGTAGCTCCTCGCTGCCGCCTGTCGTTCATGAGAGTCTCCAGCTGCGACGGGTTTATTATACAATCTACATGGTGCACAAGTTCTACTCAGTGCTTGTTGCCTGTCGCATGGAGGGTTCTTCCCTGTCAAGGCCGGCATAAAGGCGATCTGGTCTTTGAATTTGGTCTCTCTCCATAATCTGTTTTTATTATCTTCTTCTAACCTCACATTTTTTTTTCCATACCGACCTTTGTCACGTATACCAACTCCGGCTGAACATTGTAATTTTTAATGCCTTAATCAAGGGGACCGGTAGGGACATCTATGCTCTACAGACATGGATTCTTCGACTGGACAGTCCCTCTTAAGCTATCAAATCAAATCAAATCTATTTCTCATTTAATATATCCTAATAATATTATAAATCTGATTGTGTGCAAATGTTAGGCTGAAGCCAGTGTCAAAATGGAGCATTTAATGATCCTGTATCTTTGCATATAGGCTGATTATAACCCTCATATGAACATAGGCTGGGTTTTGTTTTTTTTATTCAAATATTTTTCTTAATAATTCAAAATTTCGTTATTTTCATTGAGAATAAATGGACATTTTTTCGTATAGCATTTTAAAATGGTTAAATTTACTTTACCGTTGCTAATACTTTATCGTTGCCAAAACTAATTCAAAACCCAAAAAACTAATTTTTACTCAACAATTTAGTTTCAATTGAAAAATTTTCACGGGAAAAATGAAAATGAAATAAAAAAAATTAAAGAATTAAGAAGAAGATTGAATAATATTATTAGAAATAAAACGTACTTGTTTTAGTTTTTGATAATACTACAAGGTTTCAATATGCGTAACCATAGGAAACAGGCGAATATGACGTCATTTATTGAAAATAAAGCGGATATGTTTTGATTGGTGAAATAAAATGGTCTTGGGTTTTTTCTTCACTTTTTTCTTTTTTTTTCTTTTGTATGGTAACAATACTTGCCGTTTTACCGTCTGCGCACGGCTAATATAACTAACTATACCGTATTTTTTATTTAAATTTAAAAAAAAATAAAAAGAAGTTTCAAACGAAAATGGTTAGCAAATGTCAATAATATGCTCCGCAAAATTATCCATGTCGTAAATGATGTCATGGATCGCGAGAAATAGTGATTCTTCATTCTTAAAACTAAAAGAAATAACTCGATTACCTAAAAAAAAATGACGAATGTTAATAGTTCCATTTTTGTTGATAAAACCTAAAGATTTAATATTATTTCGTTAAAGTAACATAATTTTCCCGATGCCAGTATTGAAATTAAATGCCTGGAAAATAAAATTAACAAGAATTATGTCATTAAAAAGGGATTTCTCTGGGGAAAAAGGACACGTCTTATTTGAAATAAAACGGGAATTTTCCAATATATTTAAAAATGAGTCTGAATCAATTCCTTACATTAATAATACAAGGATCAATAAGTATAGAAAGTAGATGAGTTTCACGCCATATTTATAACGAAAAATTAAAATGTTTTGTTATCTATACTGATTATTAAGCATGAGTATCCGTTATTTCGTAATTTCGTTCCGCATGAGTATCCGAGTTTTCTGCTAAAAATCACATCATAATTTTAAGAAAATGAAAATGAACACGAATCTATTATATTAAAATCTAACCATGTGTTTGTATTTCGCAACTACTCCTAGATTATCGAACGCAACGCTATATACTACCGGTTAGTTTACTACCGGTTTAGCGAATACCGGTTATAATTCATCCGAGGATGTCACAAAAACTCTCATAATTAAAAAAATTAAATTAAATGCCATTTTTTTAACGAATTTTCTTTAAAAACGGAAAGTAACTTACTCCATATTTGTGTATAAAAAAGGAGAAATAAAACAGATCAGTATATTTTTTACACCATTTTCTCATTAAAACTGAAAAACAGAATTTATTTTCACTTTGAATAGATGGTGAAAACAAAATCTTGATTTCAGTAAATTATCCGAAAAATACAAACATATTTTCACATATTCAAACTTCATGAATCAATTTATTCTGGAGAACAAAAATTGCCTGCCACTATACTGTCATTTTGAAAACAAGATTTGTTTCAACTATATATTAAACCAAGGAGGCAGAATTGAATTTAAAGAAAAAGGATATACTATTTCTAATTAATGTTTTTTTTAAAGATGGATGTTAAAACGTTTCACAAAGGCGTTAAAAGTAAAATTGTTTATCAGGTAAAATTGACATTTGTTTTTACCCAATTCGTCTATTTCCACGATTTTATTTGGCCCACCTTTTTGCATTGGTTGCAATTTCATTTTGGCGATTATTTGGCACAAAATTTCACTTTTTTAAGACTGAGTTATGTCAAGGTCCCTATAAAAATAAATACCGTATTGTCCCCTGTGAAATGTGATAAATAGTTAATTATTAACGTTTTTAATTATTGGGAGTAAAATATTTTGCTTAATTAATGTATTTATTCTTATTTTAATGTTGCGTGAACGAAGTCACGGGTAACAGCTAGTATATATATATATATATATATATATATATATATATATTAATTTCTAACCATCGCACAATTTTTATTTTACACCTTAGAATAAGGGTAAAATTGCTCTTTCCAATGCAATTCGTATTAAAACTATATTTAAATGTAGTGATTTTGTAGTATTAGTAAAAATAACCTACACGCATGATTTAAAAAACATCTATCTCTGTCGATTGCATCCCGATTATGAAAGATTAATTCATTGCACTTAAAAACAATATAAATAGTTCGTTTTCTCTAACGAAATTAAAGCAACATCAATAAATAAATAAATAAAATATAATAAATAAACATAATAAATGAAATATAATAAATAAAACATAATAAATAAAATATAATAAATAGAATGCAAATTTAACAGATATGTTGAACTACGCTCTCAAACATTAAAATAATTTAATGAAAAATGAATGTGTAAATAGTGAAATGTTTGGCGATTTCTAAAGCTATTAATCCTTAGCACCTTAGCATGATGCTAATACGAAAGTATTGCTTTTAATAAATTTCTACGCTTTATTTGAATAACATATTTATTTTCATGTAAATATGCTTTATGATATGAGTGAGCAAGTTAATAAAAAATTATAAATATAAAAAGTATGTTAGAGTTTTCCATTGAAAATGACTTTTGCCTTTGTTCTGTACACCAGGAAATATGTTCTATACCTGATCTCCTGAAATTGCTAAACTAGCTGACCCACCTGGCGTTGCCCGGGTCCATCGTAATAAATTTATAGAAACCACAAGTTTGTGTGATTTTATAACTTTAAATCCATTTTGTATGAAATTATATTTTTAAAATAAAAATTCGGGAAAATATATTGATTTTTTGTGGTTAAAGCGCTTGTAAGAAGACATTGTCTTGTTTTTCACGTTGAGTCGTTTCATAATTTAAAAAAAAAAAAAAGTTTGTTTTCCAAACTCTTTCAAATTTTATTGGTGTAAAAAATTCGTGAAAAGATATTGTTATCTAGTTGTAAAAGAAATATGGTTTCTCCTCGCTTTTTTGTTTGTTTGTTTTCGCGTCGGCTCCTTTAACATAACAGTTAAAAAATAGTTCTCATTTCCGAACTCTATGAACTTTTAATCCGTTATAAACAGGTCTTGATAAATGCTGGCGACCATGTTTTTCTATCTGGTACCAAGATAATTTAACTGGCATTTTTGTTAAATAAATAAATAAATAAAATCTGACATAAGAATGAAGCACAAACGGCAGTTTTTTTCTATCCTGATAAAAAAAATGTTTTCCACTATTTTATTGATGCCCCTCCCCCCCCCCCCTTCATCTCATCAGATGTAGATTTTGTAGCACTCAACTATCCGAACGTTTGGAGCATTCGCCAATCAGCATTTCCCGAAGATACCGGTTAATTCAGCTTTTAAAGTATTTCTTTATTCTTACTTTTTTTCTTTTTTTTTTCTCAGAAATATATGATTTTGATAAGTTTATTAGAAAACTTAGTTTATATCTTTCTATATATTTTTAGTATATTTCTAAATTATGGGCTATTCTAAACTATGCAGCTAATCATCATAAACTATGTTTGTTTTTATTTTTCTCATTAATTCTTTAAAAAAAGTGGTCTGTTTAGAAAGCGACGATGTTGGTGGGATCGTAAATATTTTTTTCTTCTTGCGACTAGGTTTTCTTGCTGGTAACCATATTTTATAAAATTCGTAAAGACCTGGTTATAAATATAGCTGTATCCAAGCTATCTTTAAAATTGCGTGAAAAAATATGCATATTTAGTAATGAAATCATGAGTCGAAGCAGAGCGACGCCGAACACCTACGTATTTTCGCGTTTTCTTTTTCGATTTTTTTTTAATTTTATGAATGTTTTGAAATTTAGAAAATGATGTAAATCTTGTCTACCGAGATGTTGTATCGAAATACGGAAGTTTAATTACTTTTAACGTAGAAAAAAAGAATGACCTGCGAGAAAAGAATGAATGCGAAATGACCTGCGTTTGCCGGTATTTTTGAAAGGGTTAAAATTCGTATTTTTAAAAACTGATTACTCCGACAATTGGAAGAAGTCTTTGCTTTAAGAGCATATTTTTTGTTTGTCGATACTTGTAAAATAGTGCTCTGGACGGGCGTTGCCATCAAGGAAAAAACATATTTCGGAAAAACGACTCTTTTTGAAAATCTTTTTCAAAGTGTTAACAACGATATATTCTCCAATTGAATATGGCATTAGGACCGAACGGTTGGTTGATTTCGGCCGGTTTTAAACTATGAATTAACACACAGATACACGAAAAAAACCGCGTGTTCAGTTCTCCATTTCTTCCCGATCTCGGCAGGATAATCGGGTTCTGAGAATTCGCAAGAGATTTTGCCGGCTCGCAAAGAAATGTATGAGTTTTTGATGAGTATTTGATTGATATCTAGGGTAATTATCAAAATATTGAAAGTCTGAGATTAAGGTGCATCAAGACATGTCTTGGAATTCATTACTGTTCGTTAGCCATCGCCAACACATACACAAAGTGATACTTTCTTTTATCAGTTAGATGATTTTTTTCCCTTTACATTTTAATTAAAAGAAATAATCTTTCTGTAAAACCTACAAACTAAATATATCGATATAGGCATAATATTGTTATTTTTGTACACGCACATATATACATGCATTGCTCCAGTTTATGCTGTATTTTTAAATATCTTAACAATATATTTTAACCGATTATTATACTTTATATGCAATAATCTCACTTTGCACATAGTTTTGATCCACCTAATATTTACATTTATAGTTGACAGATACAAATTGCCATATGATAACGCAACAATTTCTTTACAAAAATATCAATTATTATTATTTTTAAAATTTTCTTTTAAAGTTTTATAAAGAAAAATTCTACATCATAACTTACCGATTCACCTAATCTATAAAAAATATATCTATTAATCTATAGATCTAATCTAAAAATCTATTAATCTATAGATAAATGTATAATATATGTTTTTTCAATATTCAAGTACAATTTCACCGACTATTTTAAAGTAAAATCATATCAATTTTAGTTTTGGCTAATCTTTTTTTTGAGTGAGATGATATTCATCTAATATTGTTAATTAGAATCAACTTTGACATAAATTTAAAAACCAATTAGTAGACCCACGTATTATCTGTCGTATGAAAAGAAAAAGTATCAAGATTGTAATTAAAATAACCATATAAATGGCTAAATTATAGAACAAAGATGAAAGATCTTTCATTAAAATTAAGTACCTTATGCTTAGAATATAAGATTTCATCATTTCTGAAAACAGTTTCCATGTTAAAGTTCAAATTTTTAATCATTTTGTTAATAAAGCTCATTTTAATGCATGATTTCAGTACATTTTAAATCTACTTTAAATGCTTTTGTAACGTGATATTTATATAAGAATTACTTTTAATTTTAGTAAAATGCATAGATTGTCAAATAATTTGACAAATTTGCACAGGTTTACTTTAATAAACAAATATCTAATTACCATTTGTTTGAACAACTTTTTTTTTTTTTTTTTTTTTTTTTTTTTTTTTACGGAATGTGTACAGTAATTTTCAAAACTTAGCATTTGTCTCTCAACTTTTAAATCATCGTATACGGTAATGCATACATGAAAGAAAATTAGTGAAAACGTCTTCCCTGGCATTGAGAAAAGCTCATACGCAACGTTTGGAAGTGAAGCGCTTATTTATGCAACAAAACCGTGACGTCAACTAAAACTAGTCCATTTTCACAGGTTTTATTTACGTACAGTAATATACTTATGTTTTGACATAAATTCACATACACACACGCACGTGCCCTCCTGCGCCAAATTGTCGCCTAATTTAGCATCATTTGGCAAACTATCACAAAATTTGACGACAAAAATAAATTGCCAAAAACATATCCAAATTTGCGATAACTGACTAATTTCATGAAATTTTCATTCGAATCCAATTTTGACCATAACTAAGAGTCTTTCATAACCGGAGTTCATGGCAAAGTGACGCATTTTGGATGCCATGTTTCGCGCAAAATTTACCGCATTTTGTTGTATTGTCTGATTCATGTTAACAGAGGGGAATATTTGTGGAAAAAATTCAGTCTTATATGAATTATAATTTTGACTACATATTATTTAATAATTATATTTTACAATATAATAAATTATAACACCTTGTAATAATATATTTCTTTTAAATGCTAAAAGGTGTAAATTAACAGCATAATACAAATTAAAATAACTTTTATCATGTTGTTTGACATTTTTCGACTCACTCCGAGTCATTTTCAAAAACAAATGACAATGTTCCATAATTGCACGGACTTTGAAGATATTATTTTCATGTACTTTTATAGAAATTACGCACGTTATCTTT
The DNA here is from genome assembly GCA_963931845.1 of Maratus michaelseni. Classification (NCBI taxonomy): domain Eukaryota; kingdom Metazoa; phylum Arthropoda; class Arachnida; order Araneae; family Salticidae; genus Maratus; species Maratus michaelseni. Next base: position 231,480,820 of record OZ007591.1, read on the forward strand.
TATTTTTACTTGGTTGTTTATTTTCATTTCTGTGACCATGGAGTAACTCGAGCCACACTTTTGGTAAATTAAAAGATGCAGCATCGTTACATTGTAATATTACATGTGTATTGTAATTTCTTTAATTGCTTAGACCAAGAATTACTACATAGGCATGACAAGCAGGAAATTTATTTACAGAAAAAAAGAGCATGTACCTGATAATAAGTACAATAGAAAAATTACAGCCCTGGCAAGATTATATCAAGAAGAAACCATCCAAATAAATTTCAATGAAAGTAAAATAATATTTCCCTCCAGTCTATACTATCCCTCCATAATAAGAGAAACTATAGAGATACTGACACGCAAAAATACAATATGTAACGATGCGGCATCTTTTAATTTACCAAATCTGAGGCTTGAGTTACTCCATGGTCACAGAAATGAAAATAAACAACCAAGTAAAAATAAAAGATAACGTGCGTAATTTCTATAAAAGTACATGAAAATAATATCTTCAAAGCCCGTGCAATTATGGAATATTCTCATTTGTTTTTGAAAATGACTCGGAGTGCGTCGAAACATGTAAAACAACCTAATGAAAGTTATTTCAATTTGTATTATGTTGTTAATTTACACCTTTTAGCATTCAAAATAAACATATTATATTTTACTTCCAATAATAATTAATTAACATGTTTTCGTATATAATTTAATATTATGAGATTATGAGTGTGTGTACTATCGCATACACATATCGTATACATACATCTGCATGTAAAATTATTTTAACATTGCCTTTTACCGATTGGACAATTGAAGATGTTTAAAAATAGCCAGTTCGATGATGAATTGAAACGAAAAAAGAAATTGGCGCGCTACATATGTTTTTGTAAACAAGGAAACTAAGTTCCTTTGCATTTTATGACTAAAATAGATCTCTGTAGATCTTAACCAAATGCTACTGATTTCAATAAAAAACCGCTAAATAACGCAGGCATTAAAATCTTCAGTCAGTGATTGCTTTGACGTATAAGGTATCAGCGGAAATAATTTCACTATTTTTGTGTAATCGGGAATTTTCTACATTTGAAAAAGTACGTCAGGGTGTTAGTTAGAAAACGTATGGTAAACTAAATAAATAAACTCAATAAACTATAAAAAAATAATTTTAACATCTATTGTAGCGGGTTTTTCGACAGCTCATAAATGCTTATTATGAAAAGCTACTGATACGTTATTCATCAAACACAGTTCATCGTAAAACATTAAAAATTATCACCAGAAAAAAAGCATTTTCAGTGCATTATTTTGGACAATGACGATGATTCATTTTTAATATATTCAACATGATACTGTTATGAACGAAAATAAACGATAATGCCTTTGCCAGTCACAATAGACTTGAGGTAAACATATTCTCCAAGTACATTGGTATAGAATTATTCCAAGTTGCGAATAGAAAGTGTGTAATCTTTGTTTCTAGGTTTTTGCCAGCCGTTTCGGAAAATCCCAGCAGTATAGCACATTGCGGTTTTCAAAAGTTCATAGCTGTACCCTACTGTAACGTCTGTGCAGAGATTTCGTTGCATTACAACGATATTTTCATACCCTTCATATAATTTTTTTTAAAGTTTTCTTTTCCTGACTAAACTGACTGGTGGCTAAAGATAAATATTGATATTCATTACTCTTTTTTGCGGTCACTCGTTTAAAATTCAAAATTTCACCAGAAATAGTAAAATTTAAATAAATATCACAACTAGAAAAAAAAATGCGAATAATACATTTATATATTGTTCTGGAAAATGTAAGCGAAATATTATTCAAATATTCTAGAAACTCTGTTAGAATATTCCCATGCTGAAACTATTTTGCAAAATAATTCAAAATCTCATTTAACTATTCCAAATCCTTTCAATGTATTCAGTATTTCTTTAATTTGCTTTACAATGAAGATGTTCAAAATGAAATGACGAAGAAGTATTTTAAATGAATGTTTTTCGAAGGAAATGCATTCAATTTTATTTAAAGCTTAGGCAAATATTTACCAACTTGAATAGAATCCTTTAAGGCTGCGAGTTTAATAAACTTAAATTTACTTCAAAATTAATTATCAAAATCTTCAATAAAACAACGAATTAGGAAAATTTAACCAATCTTTTCCGTTAAAGTATTTATCGAAATATTTTGTTGGAACGGAATGTAATTAAGTATTTCCTTGACGAGGTTTTTAAAATTGAAACATAAATTTTTACAATAGTATGTTTGAAAGATTTCGGGAAATATAATATATTTATAAATATTTAAATGTTACATATATAAATATTTATATATATTTCAATATAATTCTATAATATATTTATAAATATTTAGATGTTTTATATATATAAATATTCATATATATTTAAATATAATTATATAATATATTTTAAAATATTTAGATACAATTAAATGTAATAATTTTTAAATATATTCTGATGGGTTTTTTTTTGTATTACTGATAGTATGTACAAGCTTATTGCAAAATAAATTATAAACTAATGATGTTACTATACATGTCATTTCAACGATGTTGGGTTAATTTCGTCTCATGTTTACCATAGGGTTATGGCTTCATGATGATATTCCATCTTGTGCTGTACAACATATAAAAATGAGGGATACCAGGTTGTATATCGTCCAGGTAGCTCAGATTGCAGAGCTTTGTGCACTGTGCTAGTTGTCCGGATTCGGGTCCTGGTATGTACACTTTTTCACTTTGATGGTTTTACGCCTTGTTAGCAATGTAAAAAATCATGCAATTAAAATTCTATATTTCGGGCGTATTTCATTACTACAAAAATTATACCTATAATGATGTCACTTTACAGATTTTAGTAAAAAATATATTCATTCTGTTTTATGACATTATAAACTTTATGAACTTAAGACTGAAAACATTTGATCTACAGTATCAACATTGTGCAAAAAATATACCTTATTAGAAATGTTTTAAAATATTAACAGTGCAATAATGATGATTTTTTTTAAATAATATAAAATATTTTGCCAATACTCTCGCAAGTGTGTCATATTATTTATCGGCTGTGTTGAGTTATCATATATTAGGCAAACGTAGGATAAATAATTGATTGTTTGATCTAGCTTGAAGCATAAAACCAATGTATTATCAAACCTAAGTTGTTATTAGTACAAAATGTATTCTTTAGTTAATGTTGCTTAAAATTCAAAGATTATAATAAGGGACATTATAATAAGCACAATAAATGGTGTAAAACTTCAGCTTTGACAGAAGCTAAACAGCCGAAAACTTTTATGACTTTTATTTTAGTGCTATCGTGCTCTCAGTGGGTAAGGTTAGTAAAATAAGTACACATAACTAACTTCCTTCATTGTTATTAGCCCATTTCGCGCAATATGGCTCGAACGAACATTTACAGTATGACAGAGAAAACGATTTTTAGATTAGAAGTGTTTTAAAAATATAAACGGGGCTAGATTGCTTTTTATTGGAAATATTGCAAAAGTGTTTGTGCCAATATTCTCGCATACGACAAATGTGTCGCTCACATCCCACTCCAGCGGTTGTGTGTTGAATTAAGATAAAATGGGATATGAAAAAGATTGTTTGATTTATCTTGCGTCATAAATAAAGTGTACTGTAACACCTAACTTGTTGAAATTATTGCTGAGAATAATAATATTTCTCCAATTTCTCTCGCATGACCTTTTAGAGAGAACGACATTAAAGAGTAATGCAAAGTTCAAGGACTAATAACTACAAAGAAAGTAGAGAAGGATGTGTGGTTTTTGCAAACACGTGCAAAGGACTATTAATTCTATATCTGTTATATATTTTATATCAATTGATTTATTTTATTAATAAGTTATTCATTTTTTACACACCTAAGGGGACCTCGATTTCTAAGAAAAACTCTTTTCGGAGAGAAGTTATTATACAATGAAGGGATTGGCAGGTGCTTTTCCTCCCAGGTGTATAGTAAGGGATAAAGTCATCCAGGAATATTATGCAACGTTCTATTAATGAGGTCGAAGGCGAGGCAGCTTAGCTGAAATGTCTGAGCCCACAGTACAGTGCCAACTATAGTAATGAGGATTGAGTCCGTAATTAAAAGTTTTAAATTGGAGAACACCTCTATTACGTTGGGAATTTTACGTTTGTTTTCAAATTTTTTTGCAAATGATCCCCTAGTATGATCTTTTTTATCAAAATGATTTTTTCATATGAGTTTGCTAAGCTGTGTTGTTAACATGACTCATTTGTTAAGGTATTTTTGCAGAATATTTTCTAAGTTGCTTTTATACCAACGATTGACACTTGTCTAAATGAATAATAGTTATGACAAATGACGTTTAAGTTTGGACATAAGGGCTCGTAACCTACCCTAGCTGATATTAAATAGCGTATGTCAACGATGATTGCCTTTTTCAACATACGATGACGTCAATCAATCTGAGATGTTTAGAGTCATAGGCGAGGATAAAGTATTTATTTCCATTTCTTATGTGCAAATTAATTGGTGTACACTCATTTTAGGGGTTTGTATCTGCGTTATTATGCAGGGTAGTCTTTTTGGTTATTAAATGTTAATTAACAAAATTATGCATTATGATATTAAAATATTCAAAGAGGACTTGTGAAACTCTATGCGTTATTACAGAAATAACTGTACTATTTTAAGAACTTAAAAACGAATGTTTAACTATGAAATAATTAATTTCATAAATAATTAGCTTATTGTGGTCCCAGAGAATGGATCTAAGGTGTTTAACTGTTTTGTTATTTAGTTTTCCTTGTATGTATTTAACTGTAAATAAATTGTAAATAATTCATTTTAAACTTGACTTCTTTCTTTAATTGCTTTACGTGTATGTGTTTTACTGCTGTAATATCATGGCTAATATGACTGCAGTATTAGATTAATGTTAATATAGTTACGAATTTGTTACTTAATTTATATAGCTCAAATGTTAGAATTTCATCGGAAAAGAACACAGTGTGATAATTAATTTAATTTTAATTATTCTTTCCAGTTACATTTAATGTATTGAAAATTAATAAATCCTGACTAGAGTATTACAATCACTTTATATTTATGGCAGTTATATTTAGCCAAAGAAATGGAAATAAAGGTAATTAGATGCATGGTATGATTTGAATTACGTCACCAGTTAAATTAATGCTCAGATCTTTGCAGCAATTAGTACTGAACATATTTGTTTGTTAATGTTGCTCAAACTCCAAAGCTAACTTCAATATAATAAGACAGAGGGAGAAATCATTAAAAGTTTTTTTTTTGCCGTTGTCGTGTTCTCAGCAAGTAGAGTTGAAAAAATTTTGCATATCTGGCCCCAATCCTTCCTATGATTCTTTTCGATCAGCAGGGATACTCTAAACAACATTTTTGATAAGAGAGTGATATTTTTTTATTTTTGAGCAATATGAAAGAAAAAATGTCATCATAGTTTTGTGCTAAATATTGAAAAACAGCTCCTTTAAGTTAGCTTCAGTGACTCTCTAAACTCACGCTGAAATTAATCAAAACTTTTCTATTAAATTTTGTTTCTCAATAAGCAAAACTATTCGAAAAATTTGATATAAATCACTTTGTTCATACGTCTATTTTCAGCTACTTTATGCTAAAGTGTGTAGATACCGTATTTACTCTAGTCTAAAATGCATTTTTTCCCCTCCAAAATTGAACCCTTTTAACTTAAAATCGAATGCGAAGGCAATTCGTAATAATGTAAAAACAGATGTTCTTGGAATTTGAATATATGGTAAATTTTATTTAACCCTCATTTTTCTCTTACGGACATCATTAACATGTTACATGTTAGTTACCTGACTTTCCAAAACTATGTTACTTTAAAATTTTAAAAGTTTCTGAAGAAAAAAAAAATCCTTGGATACATATATGTGAAGATTCATTAAACTGGCTGGATAACCTATGATTTTATAAAAAACTACTGGCATAAAAAAAACTGTTCTGATACCAATATGCGGACAGACTGTAGTTAATTCATGTTTTGGATTCATTCAAGAGGACCGGCAACATATAACTGAAACTATAGAACCAGGGTTTTGAAAAGCAGAACTGATCTAGATATTTTGTCTGAAGTAAGGACTTCCTAATTTCAACCGAACAATGTAACAAAAAATAGACATTTTAAATTAAGTATTAGTTTACATTATAATATATAGCTTACAATGATAAACACAGAGCTGACAGAAACTGGACATATTAAAAACATCCACTGTCTGTAACGGCCAAGTGGTTTTTGATGCATAGAAGTTCACTCTTAAAATGATTTTGTCAAACTGTCTTTTCTCTAGTGAGACATTTTTGTAGCGATGTATGGAACTAAAAATGATGCTGTATTCTACCAATCCAAAAAAGAAGTCTCATCCAAAAGCAAAAAATGGAATTTCAAAAAGTGTATCTTCTGATGATGCAGATGAAGAATCAATGAATACAAATTTGATCAAACGTGAAGAATAAATAAAATAAGGATTGACTCTAACTAGAACATTATTGCAATTTCTATATTAGGAAAGATGATGAATTCCATTATATTTAAATGGTAAAATGAAAATTATATGACCTAAAATTTCTTTATAAAATATCTGATTTGTTTAACACTTAGAAAACGTACAGCGTTCAACACATTCAATAGACCCCACACTCAGGGTGTTCATAAACCCTCTTAACAAAATAAGAAGACTGATAGTACTCATCAAGGCGAATATTACTTGTATAATAAACAAATGTCTTAATCCACTTATTCAGTAAAAATTCATGTTTGCTAATTCTAAACTGAAGAATAATCTTCGTTTACAACTTTAACATTATTGAACATGTTGTGAAGATTTCAACAAATTAACACTTCATTGTGTGGAACGTAATGGACGCCGATGGCAGTGTGCTTTAATTTCGTCAATGACGATTTACGTAATTGCTAGCTGCATTCTGAAGTGTGAAACGTCTAACTTCGGTGTGTTTATAAGCAAATGAGAAGGTGGTTCGAGCATTTCTCGTGTTATGATTACATATGCCGGAACAAAAAGTAAACTCTGTTAAAAATATTTTTGCAATATCTTCATTCTTTGTAAATGTATAAAAAAAACCTGGTTCGGAGTAAAGTGAGACACCATGTAATTCTGATTGAATACGTAGAGCGTGAGCTTGGTTTCTTTTACAAATGTTTTCGTGTTGATGGGTGCTATCAGACATAATTGTTAGCTGCATTCTGAAGTGCTAAACGTCTAACTTCGGTGTGTTTATAAGCCAATGACAAGCTATTTTGAGTATTTCTCGTATTATGATTACATATGCCACAACAAAAAGTATACTCTATTAAAAATAGTGTTGTAATATCTTCATTCTTGGTAAATGTATAAACAAAAACCCGGGTTCGGAGTAGAGTGAGACACCATGTATTTATGATTGAATACGTAGATAGTGAGCCTGGTTTCTTCTACAAATGTGTTCGTCTTGATGGGTACTATCACACCTCTTATTTTGTTAAAAAATATTACAATTTCCCTAAAAGCATTTTTTGATCCAAATTAGAGTAATTTCATAATCTGATAATTTAAATATCTTATCTAGCTTTCTAAATTAAGCGAAAGGTCAGTATCTAGAAACATTCCTTATCCGGAACTGATTTATTAACATAACCAAATTGGATACCACGTGAAATCATTATGTCTGAAGGCAAAATGGTGTATTCGTTCTGCATTTTATAACAGAATGTAGATGGAGATTTCTATATTTCGCTAAAAAGCCAAAGAGTTTCTCATGGAGTGTTTTGTACAGGAATGCAATATTCATCCGTAAAGTGCTAGAAGATTCAAAGGAAATTTAAATTATTATGCAACTAAAACTTTAATATAACATCCTGATATATATACATCCTGACATAACTCTATACATATCCGAACTTCATGTGATAAACTCTCCAATTTGATCCATATTCTTCTTCAATTCATTTTATTGAATTTATAAAACTTTTCAAGGATGTTTGAAGTTTGTTTTCGCAAAGTTTGAGTTTTAAATATGTGCCAGTTAAAAATTTTCGAAATGGACCCATTACTATTGTAACATTATAAATGCCTATCTCAACACAGCTTAAGGTTTAGTCAAACTTGTGCAAGTACTAGTTTTCTACAAGAAGTTTGAAATTGTAATATTTTTAAGTAGCGATATCTTACACATTTTTTTTCAGTTTGTATGGAATATATCAAGGTTAATGTATCTGACTACGTTTAAAAAGTGGTTTTCGACCAAAATTGTCAAACCAATTTTATTACATTTTATTAAAGCTCAACTTTTTACCTTCCCAAAACTGTATTTATTTTTATTGTACGATAAATAGAACCGGAGTTGCAGCGGTTTTTAAACTACTCAACAGCTATCACTCAAACCGGAAGTACTGTTTAAAGGACCGGAAGTACTCTTTAAAGGTACTAACTGAGAGGGGGAAGGTAAAAATATGGCCTTCTAGAAATAAACAAAGGCTCAGTACTTGAAAAAAAAAGTATGGCTCATAAAAACAGCGAAGTTTAGATGCATATTACTGTGGAAATTCTTGTAGTAAAACATAAAACTAAACTTTAAATGCATTTTTTGGAATATGTAATTTTTGGAGAAAATTCCATACGCAAAACATGATTTCTCAAAATGTTATTAGAATATCTCTATGAAATTGTGACGGCTATTGTGACGGTAATGAACTAAAAATTTAATTTTAGAATAAATATTTTGTTTTATGGATGTTTTCGTGGAATGACATCAATGAATTTTATGAAAATCAGCATGTAAAAAGGTGCGATATACTATAAATGTTGAAAAATTTAAAATATCTCTTAGATTTTTGTTCATTGCCTTCCCCAATGTCGTAAGTATGACGTGTAAAAAGAAAGTTAAGATACATACAGTAGAATTTTCTGTAGCGTGTTTTGCGTATTGGGCCAAATTTCACTAAATTTAACCCCAAAATTTCATCAATGAATGAAATATGTTTTGCTTTTTTTCACAGTTTCTAGTCATATTCTTAATAAAAATATGATAAAAAAATAATGAAATAGCTTTTTTGGAAAAAATTGCTCCGTACGTAGTCAGGCACCTTAAATACCATAAGTTAATGCGTAATAAGGATGTCAGTGTCAATAAAATATTTATGATACCTTGGCTAAGAAATTATTAAATGAGTTAACGAATAGTTAAGAATACTACGAAAAATATTGAAAGAAGAAATGCATTGGGTGGGGAAAAAATTTAAATATGTCGCATCAAACTTTAAAAAAAATCCTGATCCCTTCTTTTAAATGTTTAAAACATTTTTCAAACACATGTCTGTTTAGAATTACTTTCAGTAGCATAAATAAGAGATATCAGTGTCACCAATATCCAAGGAATACGTTGTTTTGAAATAATTAAAGAGCAATTGGGGGTCTCGAATATCTTCACAAATTAGAAACAAATCCAAACGTTGCATAAGAAGTTTATATTAATTAAACTTAAACATAATCACAGGAGTCCCAAGCTTTACGCGATTAATACATTCCGAGAAAAGATCGCGACACACGAAAACTCGCAAATTGAATTTGTTACAACATACATAACATAAGAATATGTGAAGTATGAAATAGAGATAAACAACTAAAATGTTACTCTTTGCAATAAAATTCAACTTTCTTATCGGTAAAATTAAAGAAAAGTATACAATAAATATGTTAAAAACACGTCATTTTTAGTTTTTCACAAGAAAAGTATACATTAAATATGTTAAAAACACGTCCTTTTTAGTTTTTCACGTCAGTTTTAATTTTTACCTAAATCGCTTTATAATAAAAAGCGCAAATTGAGATCGCATATAGTAGGGGATACCTGCGTAATAAATATTTTTTTCTTTTAATAACAAATCGATTTTTTAAATGTTATTTACTAACACATATAAATATATAAATTAAATCATTAAACTTTAAAAAACACTATAACTGGCGTTTTTTATTTTAATATTTAATTCATTTGATAAATTTTGTTAAATTCAAAATTACTTATGCAAAATTTCAAATTAAAACGAAAAAAGGAGTAAAAATGCAATTTCTATTTCATTAAAATCAAGCTAATTAAGAAATATACATAACGTTGCAAATTTTGAAAAAATGTAATTTCTTTATATTAAAAAAAAGGTTTAAACAACTTCTATTTATTTCAATTACTTATCTCTTATAAAATTTTGAATTTTGTCGACATTAAGAAATATTTTCGAGAACATTATTTTATTTTAAGCTAAGTACACACTTCGAAATTGCTGAGTCAGTCCTTGAATTTTTTTTTCTATGGATACTTAATAAGTTTTCTCTTTCAAAAAAAATATATTTCGGGAAAACTGCAAAAAGTGATTATCGCTTTTTTTCACTTTTTAGTTTTCTTTTTAGATTTGTAAAAGAAGAACACAAAATTTACAGATTATGACTCCAATAGATTTTTTTTCTTGTGTTACTCTTTTTTTTTATACTCTATTGAAAATATATTTTTTTTATTGTTATTGATAGTTTATAGATAGACTAAAAGTAGGCTTCAAGATACATATTTGAATCAGTAATTAATAAATTCCGCAGTTCAATTATATAAATTCAATTCTATAAATTCAATTCTATAAATTCAATTATATATATTCAATTATATAAATTCGTTTATTTAGCACTTTAATATATGCTAAGACATATAACCTTTTTGTTTGTTTGTTTTTTAGGGAAAAGAAAAAAAGTATTCACTGAGACATTTCGGAAACGTTACATTTCTATTATATAAATATTTTACCACGTTACTAATAATTAAGAAAAGCATCATAAATAACGTTTATTTTGAAGAAAAAATGAATATATAATGTCTTTCGAAAAATGAACGATAATTACCGACAAATAAATGTACGTCATATTAACCCAGTAAAACCAATTTTCAAAAAATAAATGACAATTAGAAATGATACGACATGCATATAATATCGATGGATTTTGGTTATGAATATAATATTGTAAACGTTAATTTAATATGTAAATTTAAATGAATTTGACAAACTGTTTTATCATTAAAATATATCAAAGGACTTGAATGAAAATGGTATAAAAGTGCACTTTTTGTGAAATTTAATATGGCAGTTTGAGAGGTGAACTATCGTATGGCATCCTTCGATCTACGCAAAAATGAAGATAATTCTTCGAAAAACACAATTAAAGATAGATATAAAGTGGGGGGGGGGCGATTAAAGTACTTTGATATACCACAATTGAAGATTAGTGCAAAGGAGGAAGAACAATGGAAGTCGAACTCGTAAAAGTAATAACGATGAATAGCTATCACCCAGCTATCATCTGACACTATATGTCATTATCTCTTCTTTTTTACACGACTGTATTTCCGACATTGGTGCACGAGAAATGCGTATATATACACCACGCGTTTTTTCACCTACCGATTTTTTGACGTTTTTTGTCATAGTATATATGAATGCATTTTCTAGAAATCTATATCGGATAACTATCGGATTCCTTCTCTTTTAACAACTTGTGATACCTTGTAGGGAATTAACACCCAAAATCTCCCCAACAATATATATATATATATTCTTCAATAATTGTATGAACTTAAAACTATCAAACTTTAAATAAGAAAGTGTATATAAATGATTAAAAAGCTTTAAACTTTAAACAATAACAGAGCATAAAAGGTTATTGTAATAATTTAAAACTACAAAACAAGAACTTATCTACCTAAGTTGATCGATTAGCCTGATTTTCTTCAGTAGGTGGAAAAGCTGAATAGCTCCACACCCTATTATAAAAATTAAATTTCTAGCAGATTTCAAAAGGAATGTCACACATACATTCAAAAATCAAATAAAATTTAAGTGATATGTTAATTCCACAAAAACTTCTTAAAAACACCATAAAAATCGAAGACGCTAGGCTTTTCGAAAGATCTTTGTCTTTCTTCGTCAGGAGCAAAGAAGTCTTGCTACCACTTTGAAGGCAAAAGCCAGACTGAAAGGAAATGGAATGGAAAAACGGGCAAGTTAAGGAAACAGCCAATAGGAAAGTGGAAGGCATCCGCTAATCCCATAAAAAGACTATTCTGTTTATTACCAGTGTCCTATTTTGACGTTTTTCTTGTTAGTACATCTACCGTTTCAACGCCATTTATAGTTTTTTAATAGGCTGAGCCTTTTGGGATGGGAAATCGTAGGTGTTGGTATTTGAAAATCTTGTAATTTTTTTTCACTGTGCCGTACAGTGTAACAGTACAGGATCCATTGTTCTGGCTTACCACAATCTCGAGCGCATAACTTCAATAACTATATCTCACATTTCATTCCGGTTGATTGAACAGAACGAACATTAGGGATAAAACCATCGGCTAAGCTTCTTTACAATCAGCCTGTATATATACAAACCTTATTGTTATTAGGGTAGAGGTACAGTAATAAATAATTAAAATGTCAACTGGGTAAATATGTTACATTTATGCTTCATTTCATATCGCATTTTTTGCGAAAAGTCAAATTCTGTTGTAATAATTCTGCAGAGGATTAAAATACCCATTAACACACATCAAAAAGTCTTATTTAAAAAAAGCGTGATAGACGGGAGGGGGGTTCAATAAAGAGGAGTTGGCTTATCATTTGTTGCCCAGGGACCCCAAACATCTAGTTACGGTACTGCATAGAAAACTTCAATTACTAAAAATCTCGCTAAACCTAGCTTTATCCTTTAAATATAATAAATTGAAAATTTAATTAATATAAATTTATAGAAAAGTGAAAGAATTATTCATTTGATTAAGTGCATAAATGCCATCTTAATTATATTTAATCGTTTTTAGCTTTATTGCTTGGAAACCTTAATCAAAATTCCATTATTAATCCTTCAATAATTCACCCTGTTTTGATTAGTAAATATACAGAAAACTTTATTCGGTATGCTGGAATCTATTTAATTTCTATAAATTATTCAAGTTAATTTAAACGGAAGAAATTTCCACTGGAAGGCTAATCCCATGAATTTAATGACTACAGTTGTGTGATAATAATTTTCGAGATGAATTAAAACTTAATGAATGAAAAAGGGAATTCTTTAAAATTGCGGAAGGATTGTTTATTCAATTGTAAAAATAAGATTATTCTTTATGGTATATAGGTATGTTTTTTTATATATATTTCCACATCTTTAGAAATTAATGCGCAGAAGAAAACTAATGACTGACCGAGAAGAAGATCTTTTTTTATTGTCAGATAGTATCTAAAAACAGAATTTTTAATAACAATTTTACTTGCCCGTCTCTGCATGTTTTCTTATTTCAGCATTTTGACCTGGGTCACTGTTTTAGATTAGACCGTTTCAATCACTTTCATTTACCATTTTGAATGTCTGTGCGGTTAGCTTATTCCCGAACCTTTATCCCCCCCCTCCCTCCAGAGGCATTCTTTTGGATTCTTCTGTCAAAACGACAGTTTTATTGCTACTTGGGGCGTTCATCGTCTATCCCATTTTCGATTCCACATTTACATGAATGATTTTTGCATCTCTTTGCACAAGGTGTTTTACTTTTGTTATGTTTACATCTTTAAAGTTCTATGCTGCATTACATGCACATCTCCCTTTAAGAAAATCGCGGTACACAATACACCATAAATCTAAAAAGTTATTAGTGAGAATTGTATCAGTTATTGCTTCAGTTGAGGTCGTTTCACTTTTTGTGCGCCACTCCATTCTAACTCGTCTTGTGTCACCTTCTTCGCGGCCATTTTAAAACAGATTTTAAAACTTTGAATACCTGAGACCTCGATAGGCCGCCATTTTCGAATTGTGTTCTCAATCTGCGTTGAATATCAAAACGTTTGACATTTCCATTTGGTTCTAAGTTTAATAATTATGTTTTGTACAACGCACTGGGTACTTTGGGTCTATGCATACATAACGTTATCACTTTAGGAGGGAGGGGGAGGGGGGGTCTGGCACTTGTTATCATAAGATATCTCTAAGGTGATAGGAGATTTTGTCTTTTTATATCGTAAACATTTTTGATCCAAACAAAATTTTCTTTAAAGATATACAATTATTATAATACAGACATACATACAATAAATACTATAATCCAACATGGAGTGAAAAATTAGCCAGAGCCAGGAATCGAACCTGGGTCCACAGCGTTATAATCCTGTTGTATGCGTTATAATAATGTTCGATTCCTGGCTCTGGCTAATTTTTCACTCCATGTTGGATTATTGTATTTATTGTATGTATGTTTGTATTATAATAATTGTACATATCTAAATGCTGAATGCAGGCGTTGTTTATGTGTGTTTTAAAATTTTCTTTTTTTGTCATTTTTGTGTACATCAAAATAGTATTTGATCTTTTTTCTTATTCTTATCTTTTGTTAGGAAAATATAAATTTATTATTAAAGCCATTAAATTGTTTTAAAATAATTTCATTTCGAAATTTGGAATACCCCAACGTTAGGTATTCCTGTCCTTCTGCCATATGCGCATAAAATCCGCTGTTGGAGAAACCAAATGCGAAATATGCTTGAAATGATACTTGTGTTTACTATCCAAAGGGAAACAATGTTGTCCACCTGTTCTGCTTTCACCCTCCCCGTGCAAGGGGCAAGTGCAAGAAGTCAATTAATAATATTACTGTTGACGGTATTATATAAAAATAAGCTATTTTTAAATAACTTTAAATAGTAACTATCTCTTTTAAATGTTATTTGATATAAAGGTATCTCTCTCTCTATATAAAAAAAAAAACTAACGATTTGGAAATGGACCAATGAAAATCTGCGTAGATATTCCGAGTTATTCTCATCGTTTTTTTACTAGGGACTTTTTGAGGAGCGATTACTTTTTATCTAGCCATCCTACGGATTCGAAAATCCTACCACCAGACGCGAAATATAACAAGCTTTCAGAAATTAAAAAAATTATCATGATCGGACAATAAAAAATCCTTAAAAATTCAGTAAAAAATATTTTATTGTAAAAGTCATTTTCTTTATATTGTTGCCAATTTATAAATCAGCACAAATAATTATGTTTTATCTCAAATAAAAAATGTATTTGCGCGAGACTATTAAAAACAATAATGAAAGTTTAAAATAATAATTAAATGATCACGTATTGAAAGCAGAACGGGGGTTGGTGAGCGTAGTGAGCAGGGAGGGGGCAGAGCCCCCTAGTTTCATATATAATAGTGATAATTTATTGATTTCTTCTCTTCATTTGATTTCATTAAGTATGCAAATTATAAATGTATAACCATATCTGTATATCACTGCAAGAGCACAAAAATGAAAAAAAGGAAAAAATTGTAAAAAATAAAAAGAAAGTTTTTAGACATTGAAAAATAGACATTTTAGACATTGATAACGATATCATTTGGGGGAAAGAGGTTTTCCAGGAATGATAACGTATGATATCGTAACGGGGGGAGGTAGTCGAAAATTACCAAAATGTTGATAACGTTATATATATACAGCCCCTTTGTTTTTACTCATGATCCTACCGACTATATAAATGAACGTAAGAAGAATAAAACAATAACAAATGATTTTTTAAACCGTTTATCATGACTGGCATGACAACAAGTATAAATAATTTCTAAAGATACTAAGAAATGCCACCATTATATTTCATTCGCTTTTGTATTTTATATTATTAGTCAATAATGTATTTACAATTAAATAATGTCAATAATGTATTACAATTAATATATGAAAAATGCGTATTTACTAGCCCATAGAAAGTGATGTCGTTAGTGTACTGTTGTTCTCGTAATGTAGTTCAACTGTTATTCCTTTCTCAGAACTTAGTTTAGATTAGCAATGAACCAAGTTAAAAAAGTTGGAAATTGTACGTCAAGCGTGACTAATGAGGTGCGTTCGTAATATAACTAGTTTTATAAATATTGGTGCAATAGCTTCTGCACTACTATGATGTAATGTATGAATACAAAATTTATCTTATGTGCAGATTTTAATATTATAGATATTAATTTTATTTTATGAAATTTAGTTTGAATACACTTTTTAAAACAATTAATTACAGTTATGTTACATTAAAATTATACTCTGCCCAAACATCCAATACAAGACAATGTAATAAAATAAATCATGGTTATTATTTCAGTGAAATTAATTATATCGTCTGTTATTATGATATGATTAATTTCCGTAATAAAATAAGTACATTTTGAGTTGACAACATTTTTTTTTTCTTTTTTGACATTTTCATAAATTCCAATGGGAAAATTAACTTCCATTTTGAAAATTTCAGAACTTGAAATTCATATTTAGATTCTTTTTCCATTTAATATCTATTTTTCCGGAAACATCTATCCGAAAAACTGTCGATAGATTATATGATTGCTATAATTAAACGATTTTAGTATACAAATTCGGTTTTTAAATTCAGTAATACGGAAATAATATGACTCCATCATTAATATGACGTAATCACCATGGAAACTTAGATTCATTACCTATCATAGGATATCATTGGATTAAATACGTATGATAGGAATTAATAGAATGGAGAAAACTTTTATTAATAACTTTTTAAGTTTTGATTCGATTTTCATAAAATTTGAAATGACTCGACAAAATACTGCAACGATTACATAGTATATTAACATTCAAACCATTCGGTTGTGTACTTTTCGCGCTGTTATATGCGGACGGACTGATGAATCAGATGACGACTATAGGTGCTGACTATTTATATAATTACGAACGCATCTAAAAAGTGAAATTAAAAAAAATATATATTTTATTTATTTATTTATTATTTTATTTTAGTGGTTTACTGCACCCCCACTTATCACAGCTCTTATAATATTACATTCTCTATTTCCATTCTGTAATACTTAAAATTTATTATTTTTTTAAATATGTTTTTAAAAATTGATACCGTTTTTTTAAACAATTCTTGAAAGTATTAATAGTCATTATAACTGAAATTTTATTATTTTCAACATTTTTCAACATAATCCAAAAGTTTTATGACTTCGGTTTCTATGCTAAATTATCTACATATATGAAATTTCAAACCATCTGGTTGGGTTGCTTTTACGCTATTATATGCGGACAGACTGACCAGACGACGACTATAGGTGCTACGTATTTATATAATTACGAAAGCACCTAATAAGACAGAATAAAATCGGTTTTATTGTACAGTGAGTTCTTTTTATCGATCCCTTGCCACGTTTCAATCAAACAAAGAGTGCGGACGTTGAGGACGATTTTAAGAATGCTGAAATGGATAACATTGCATCATACACATAATGGAATTTTCACAGTTTTTGAAATCTGTTGATCAACTTTGCTTTGTCAGGATATGTAAAGGCTTTAAAATTATTTCTAATGTGTTGAAAATATTAATAAGATATAATATTTTTGTACATTGAGTTTTCTTTTTTTATCTGTGACTTGTCACGTTGCAATCAAACAAAGAGTTTTGACGTTTAGGACGAATTTAAGAATACTGAGACGTATGACACTGCATAATAAAGAATCATACACATAATGGAATTTTTCACAGCCCTTCAGAGAAATGTCCATTAATCAATGTTTTTCAGACTATTTACAAATCTTAAGAGTATTTCCACAGAGGGTGTTCGCGCATTTTTTAGACGATTTCGGCGTTGTTTTTTTAACGTTTAAAATATGAATATTGCTTTCTGAAATAATGTGTATGATAATCTTGTTTCTTGATTCTAATTCTGTGTAATGCTTTCGATGGTAGAAGGTTTTTTGTAAAATTTCCAGGGTTATTGCTTCCCATGCCTCTTTAAAAACCTTTCGGATTCGATCAATCGTGGTGGTTTTGCTCTTTGAAAGAACTCTTTTCAGCAGACCAAATGCACAATAAACCATAAGGGAAACGTCAGGTGACTTCTTAGGAATATGTTGAAAGGTATAAATGCAATACTAGTGTGAGTTTTTGAAGTATGAGCGGTAGCTTTGCTTTAATGCAGTTTCACCCTTTAAAAGTCGTTGAAATAAAGAAAATAGCATTTTTCTGTAAATATCGGATGTAACACATTCTCTTAATAATATAATGAATAGATTGTAACATTTTTGTCCAATATTCTTATTTTTATTTTCCCATTGTAAGATAAATTTGCGACAGTCATAAATACTTACCTGAAACTTCATTTTCAGCCTTGAAATGGGCTCTTTTTTCCCCTGTTTTTTTTCCATCTGGTATCTTTTTACTATGTATACGTACTGATTTTTGTGATAGCACTTTCCAATCAATAGTTATGTTTCTTTCGCACAAAAAATTTTTATATTATGCGCTTTGCAATCATTTTAGACTGTCGAATTAGCATACTTCTGTTCGAAAAAAACCCCGCTTCTTCCCATTCAAAACTCTTTTACTTGCGCAATCTTAAAATAAGAATAAATTTGAAAGTATCAGACGATAATATAAATCACACATAATAAGTTGTTACCAGAATTTTTCCTCTAAAACAATTCCATTTTTTAAAATCATTTATCAAATTTGTCAAAAAAATTTGCAAACAGCCTATGAAGTGTGTTGAAAATGATTAAGACATAACATTTTAGATTTTTTTCAGATAAACTTAAATGCATTAAAAATATGCAAAAAACATAATAAACTAGCCATTTGTGCTGTGCCAGCTATCTCGAAATATATTGTTTTTAATGTCCAAAACATTCGATGTCGTAGCATTGATGTTCTAAGAAACAGTATACTCCTACAATAAATTGTTCGTGTTTAACTAATATTTAAAATATATAGTATGTACTATATATATATATATATATATATATATATATATATATATATATATATATATATATATATGAAAGGATAAAAAAAACAAACCTTTTTTTAAAATTCAAACCTAAAATTTAAAGTCGAAATTTAAAATTAAATATCTCAGCTCTTTTTCCTTACATATAAATTTAATGCTTAAATCTAATCTGCCCCTGTTAACGTGATTTTCCACCCCAATATTTATTACTTTCAGACATCAAATTAAACCAATCTTTAAGATTAAAATATCTAACTAAGCGCTTCTCTCCATTCTTGTGGTTAAGTGCACCCAGGTCATAGCCAAGCCCTGTTTTCCTCATATAGCACCAGATATCAATCAAGAACAAATTAACCAATAAAGTGAAATTACCTTCCCACATTGACACCTTCGCCCTCTGCTGGAAATAATGCAAATGAACCATTTATATAGCGAGACAGTGATAAATTCATGGGCTTTTTGTCTAATTAGTTTTTAGCCTAATACACGTCACTCGCGTGTGCCTCGAAGATGTGATTCTAATTAATTGCGGTCTGTATAGATTTCTGGTCCTTATTTTACGAAAAGGAACCTTTGGGAATTCAAAAGATAACAAAGTTGAGGTACAGAAACTATCTGGTGTATTTTGCCTTATTTCACTCCCCGACTACACCCTCAATCACATCGATGGCGACAAAAATAAAGAAAAATTTCGACACCAGAAGTCAGTTCATCAACGAATATATGTATAATAAATCTTGCTGTATAATAAATGCGTGTACTGTATAATAAATCTTGCACCAAGAAAAAATCATTTTAAACAACGACATACGATTGTAAAATACTTTTTTTTTAATTTTCGTGTACTTACCATAAACGATCATGCTATCTTCAGCAGAATCCGAACCTTCTAAAGATTGCACTTGGCAAGAATATCTGCCACTGAGTTCTGTTGTCGGTCTCTGAATATTGAGCGCTCTTGATCTTGTGTATTCATTTCCGGACGGTATTTCGTAGTCCTCGTTTACTCTGAACTTTTCAGAGTGCTGTTTGCTATCTAATTCTGGAATCCATTGATAAACTGGATTGGGATCGTCTTCATGAAACCACTTTACTACGAGCTTTTTTACTTCTCGGACACTGTACGAGTATTCACAGTCGAGGAGCACGGATTCTTCGCTGCCGTTGGGGACAAATTTAGGAATGCTAAGACGAGTGATTTCCAAGCATAGACATTCTGTAAAAAAATATAAATCAACTTTAAAATAAATAATTTATAAACTATTTGCATAAGATTAAAAAATACTTAAACAAACAAAAAAGAATATGTGGAGTGACCCCACCAGACGTTCTTAACGATTTGTGGAATATTCTGCATTTTGATAAGTATTACGCGCTATGCTGCCAGTTGGATTCTAACCTAGAACCTTTCGATTTGAAGCTCTATTTAATTTTCAGATATTACATTTGAGTTCCCCAAGTCTTGATAACGTTGCGGCAATATTTACCTGTTATATCTTTTATCACATTTGTTTGTTGGTTTTTCCCAATATAAATGCTCGCCAAATGGTTTTAACATGATTTAACCTATTGACTGATTTTAAGGAAGTCTTTACAGTTCCTGGGACAGTGGCATATAACCTATTGGCCCAGTTTGAGCTGAATAAAAAACACCCGTTGTATGCTATGGCTTTCGCACACATTGGTTAGCAGCACACGTCGGTGTTGTAATAAGCACCTTAAATCGGTCTCTGGGAACTAGAGAACTAGAACACCCTACTGAGCGGCTGACCCATAGGGTTAAAAGCCGGTTAACCCTCTAAGCGTGTAGAACGTAATATTCCGTTCACTAAGCTCCAGGTTTCACTGCAATATATGCAATGTTTAAGATAATATAATTCTATAGATTAAATGAATTTTCAAAACATTGAAGAATGATAATTACTCTCAAGGGTTACATTCATATTTGTAATTAAGTTTTATTTATAATGCTGAAAGAATCATATTTTTTTAGCATTTAAAACAAAATGCAGAGAAAACAACATTACAATTTTACCCTTTTTCAAAACGCTCAGAGGGTTAAAACCCTTAAGGCCTTGAGTAAATTCCCTGATTGTTTCAAACTTTTGAAAATAATTGTAACGTATGGAAAAATACACACACACACATGCAGACGCAAATGCTTACAGATCTTCACAAAATTAGAAATCAGATTCAGGCTGCCTCAAACCACAAATATATACCAAAATTTGGTAGTCGGGTTTTTATCATGATTACAATGCTCCTTGTATTTCGAACATTCTACCTTTATTACTCCCGAGTTCATGTTCGGAATGCAATGAAGGTGAAGGGAGAAACATCCGGACAATGTTTACTGTTGTAGAATTTCGCAAAACGCACTGATCGTCAAGATATTTAATGTTGTACAACTATTTATGAATAATGTAATCACTGAGGTACGTCTCTATATCTAAACATTAACAAAATTAATAATATAACAAACAAGCATAAATAATGAGATTTTTTTTTCTAAAGAAGATGCTTTGTAATACGTATTTGGAACTTATCACTTCATTCCTTAAAGTAATATTTTTTCAGCTATTTTAAAATATAGTGTTTATTAAAACCTTAACTGCCAAAGTAGTAGAGGCCTGTTAGTTTTTTAAAAATATGATTGATTTCAAAGATATTAATATGTGATTTATAAATTGCTTTTTAATTATTTCGTAGAATTTTTACATAAACATTTTACGTTTTTTCCTGTTACTATTAATATGTTCTACTAAGCTGAAGTAATAAATGCTCTATTACATTTGTTCCTTTTTGTAATGAGTTTAACATTTGAGACTGTCCACCTCATAAGCTTAATTTTAAATATCAATTAACTGTGGAACACTTCGTGAACATTTCATGAAACTTTTTTTAGACTACTATTTCGATTTTCACTAAATTTCTCATATGCGAGAATTTAAAAAGAAGATATTTTCCCAGGTGTGTTTCTATGGTAATGCAACAGTTTAATATATATTTTTTAAAATTTGAAATGACTCTACAAAATTCTGCATAGATTATATATATTCACTTTTAAAGTCATTCGGTTTGGGTAATTTTTGCACTGTTATATGCGGACAGACGGATAGACAGACGGACAGATGGACGGACCAGACAACAACTCTATGTGCTACGCATTTATATAATTACGAACGCACCTAAAGACAGAGTAAAAATCATAATTCTTTAAAAGAAATTCACGAACTCGCCTTTTCTACCAAGCATAAATCAAAATGTTGAATTTTCGGATTTGGAGCCCACTCCTTATTTACGTATTTTTGCGGATTGTTTTTTGGAATAATCATGAGTTACAGTCACATTAGGCGTGATTATAAAGAGAAACATTGAATGCGCATAAAAGATTGTTTTTTAAAAAGCTATTTTTACTTTTATATTTATTTATTTATATATAAAATACAAAAAAAGTCCCAATCGAATAGTACATTTGCGTCCCTTTGAGACAATTTTGCGATTAATCCGAATGTACAAATTTTTTTTCTGTAAGTTTCGAGAAAGAAGAACAATCTAAATCTGTAAGCCGTGACGCGATTTGTTTCGAATCGGAAGTTTTTAAACTCTCAAAATTGAGTAAAAAATGGCATTGAATATAAATTCAGATGCATGTTTTTCTTTTTACTCCAAAATACAACCAGTAAGAAAATAGCTGCACTAATAATAGTGCAAACTGGATGATTTCACGATATCAATAATAGTTTTAATAATTGAAGTAGCATTGCTTAACATTTAACGAAACATTATTAAAACACTTCTATTCAGAGTTTTGGTTTCCTACACACATTTCCATATCCTGCTAAAAGTTACAAATTACATAAGTTAAATCCTATACATTAGGTATTCATATTAATAAAGATAGATTTTTGTCTGTGTGTGTGCATACTGTATTTTGAAGAGATCGCTTCCAGCAGACCTACATGATTTGGTAGGAAAGTATGTCTGAAGTTATGCAGCTCGAATCCTGTTTTTTAAATTTTTTATTGTATTTTTTTTTCTTATTTAATTTTGTATACGATTTTTAATGTTTTAACGTAGCGCACCAATTTCTTCACCTTAGCTAAAGGAATCCGGTTCCAACCTTATAGCCCAATATACAAAATTTTGTCCTTCACTTTTTAAAAATTTTTAGCAATTTTTAAAGTGATTTTGCCTTTTTTCCAATAAAGTTATTTGGGAATTCCCAGTGCGATTTTTGAAATTTTTGCGAATATTTTCATGCGATCTTTAGCGTTTTTCGCGTTCTGCATCAATTTTTAGACATTCTTAAAGGTAACCGGTTTCAATCTAAAGATCCGATTATATAAAATTTGTCCTCTGTGATTTTCATCGATTTTTTATGCGATTTTTAGAGTTTTTTTCACGTTTTGTGGCAATTTTTTTTATATTTGTAAAATAATTTGTTTTCAATCCATTGAGCCCATTAAATTAAATTTTGTCGTCTGCCATTTTAGAATTTTTTTCAACTTTACTTACGATTTTTAGCGTTTTTTCGCGTTTATCAGCTATATTTTTACAATTTCTTTCCTGAGATAGAAAAAAAAAACTGTTCGGTAATTTTTTCTAGCCGTGATTAAATTGAAGTTGGAAAATTGTCAAATCGGTTCCTATAACAATGTGAACGGCAATACTCAAATTTTGGTTTTAATATGGGTGGAAATAAAAAATCACAATAATCCAACTTTCACTGGATTCGAGACCAATGCAGTTGTCCGCACGTGTGTACCCTGCCGAAGAAAGTGATTCACCCAACTCCATGTTCGTTTCTTTCAAGGTTCGTTTGAAAAAAAAACAGAAAAGAGAACGAAGCGCCACTAGTAAATTTATAACTCAGAAAATGTCTAAATGTTAAACCATAACTGAAAAATTATAAATAAACATCGTTAAAACAGGGGATTTAAAAATAGAAGTAAAAAAGTGCCAAGAAATGAGCAAGGACTAAATGGAAATGTTTTCTGTGCTAAATTGTCAACACTTTGTTAAATGTCAACATGCTTAAACATATTAATGCTTGAAAAAGGACGATATTTTAAAATTTAAAATAGTACTATTACAAAAGAATAATTACAACTTAATTATTCCATTAACAAGTAACTGTTAACAAAATATAAAACCATCTTTAAGGGATTGTTTCTTATCTTCGTGTTTTTGTGGCAATCCTGTCTTATTATCCTTTCACGGGCGGGGTATTACAGACCCGAACTGGAAAATTCTATTTCATATCAACCTAACTCTATGCATTTCTACCCAATATTTTAATACATTAATCCATATTTTAAAGCAATTATTAAAAAATACTCTGTAATTATATTGCTAATACGAAATTTATCTTCTATATAGAAAAATAAACATATTGATTTTATTTTATATGCAAATATAAAGATTTTTTACTCATAAACAACATGGATGTTTTCTTGTTTTGTAAAAATAGGTGTTACCTTACCAAGTTTACAAAAAAAATTAATAAAAAACAAGTTGGAAATTGTACGTCAAACGTGACAAATGAGGTGCGTTCGTACTATAGCTAGTTATATGAATATTCAGATCTTGATGATTTTTAATTCGGTAAAATGAATTATATCGTCTGCAGATTAATTTATGTAATAAAAGAAGTATCTCGGTCGCTTGACGATTAAACCTCGGAAGCTCCTATAACAAGAAAACACAGACTTAAAAAAAAAAAATCAAATTTCTTAATAAATATTTTTATTAATATCGTCTAAAGTTTTGATTCGATTTTCATAATATTTGAAATGGCTCGACAAAATTCTACAAAGATAATATATCTTAAATTTCAAACCATTCGTTTGGGTAGTTTTTGCGTTGTTATATGCGGACAGACGGACGGACGGACAAACAGACGGATGGACCAGACGACGACAATAGGTGCTACGTATTTATACAATTACGAACGCACCCCAAAAAAAGAAAAAAAAAACTATTGCATACCCCAGCCGACCAGATGAAGGCTTGTAGTCTACATTCATTTTAAATCTTATTGTTATCAACATTGCTTATTTTGAAACACAGTAGACGATGATGATATATTAAAGTGTTTAAAGTGTCAATGTAAATAAACAAAAAGTGTGACACGACAATTTATATTATAAAGCGAAAACATGTCCGTGAGTAACGATGATGTCATATGGAGGTGGAAACAACCGAATCGATCTATGTCGCATTTTTTCAAAAATATTAATTTCTAACTACTGCACAATTACAATTATTACACAGTCGAATAGGGGAAAAACATACTTTTGATTGAAATATGTCTGAAAACTAGATATCAATTTGCTCATTTTTAATGTTTTTTTTAATATTTTTATTTTATTTTGTTTCCTTTGATTTTTGATTTTTTAATCAAGCATGATTTTTTCTAAAATATATATTACGCGAAGCCCTATTACGGAATATTAACCCGTTTTAACTTTAAACAAAATAAATATTTATTTTTAAAATGCTGTGTGTGTTTTCAGTGCTGTGTACCTTAACACCACATAAAATTTCGTGACGACTGGTCAATTTTTACGAATGTTATAATTTATAGGTATATAAATTTGAAAAAAAAAATACGCGAAAACAGACACACACACAAGCATATCATTTTTACATCCCAATGATATTAGATCGGAACAATATTTAGATCAAGATATTTCGAACAAAAAAAAAGTATGAAAATCGGGCCATCCGTTCAAAAGTTATGCGTGAAAACACATAGAATAAAAAATTATGCAAATGAATTGTATTACCTCCTGCAATAATGTCTTTTATTAATGTCATATCATAAATATCTAATAACATATAATAAATATAATCATAAACTGTCACAATCTATCGTATAATTAATAGAACGATTATATATTACTGCGATTTTATTGCGAACTATTTACGAATAACAACTGTTGTTCATACTTTTTATGCTAAAGGTGTGTGTGAATGCGAAAACAAATAAAAAAAAATATATTTAGAAACATTATCGTTGTACTGGTGTTTGAAAATGCGTTTTTAATCGTTTTTTATTTAGTTCTCAGAAGAAAAAAATAGATGCTTTCAAATCCTACTTTTCAACACAGTACATTTTAAATCAGTCCTTATTTCGAGAAGTATAAATGAAAAAAAAAAAAAAAACGATAAAGTTATGCTTATTTAATCAGAAGATGATCCTCCCCTTATTTCCGTTTATAAGTCTAATTTAAAATAATCATTCATAAATCAAAATAATACACGAAAAACTTTAAAACTTCCGAAAATAAACCCTCCTTCTTTCGCTTGAAATTCTAGTGTCGTCATATCCACTCTTTTAAAACCCAGACTTTCATATATCGTATGCGGCGGACGGTCGTGCTGTTGCTATTTTTGTTTTTGGCAAGTTCCTCACAATTTGAATGCTGTCGCTTCCATCCTGATATAGCAGCAGCAGCTGCAATTTTCTCTTTTGTGTCATCACCCCCGGTCGCCTCTAAACTCGCACATTAATCGCTGCTCTTGAAATACTTTTGAGGCACGAAAAATATGAAAATGTTGTTTCTTTTCTCTCACACAGATAATAGCGCACTTCAAAGCTTTTTGACGGTGCGAAATTTTAGGCGTCCGAAAGAGTGTATGTCATTGACATACACTAGCTAGGCGGTGTGTCAAGGTGAAGTTATGACACTTAATCAAAATGAAAGTGTTTTTAGCTATCTGTACCTTGTGAAGGAATGTCATTATTTTCGAAAAATATCTGTGATGGAAAAAATTTAAAGAAAATTTGTAGAAAAGTGTGAAATTAATTATCCAGTTAAGTAGAATTCAGATAGCATAGAATTTTTTAGAATCAAATGCTGCATTGTGCTAATGAAATGTAAAATATTTTTTCGTAATTTTTCATAAGTTAAAAAAAATATTTGAAGTTCTTTTCTAATTAAAACTATTCGCTGGGGGCCTCCGTAATACTTACCCATCATATGCATAATATGGATATGCATAATATAAATATCAAAGTAAAAGATGTGTAAACTACTTATAAAATGCATTGCAATTCGAATAAAATTGTTGCTTGATGACGTCATAAACATTAAATGTTCTATTACTGAATTGCGTAAAAGAAACATCCTTATAACTCCAAAAATGTTAATCATATTAACTAACAGTTTATTGCGTCGGATTAAGCGTCTGATTTCCAATTAAAATATATCTTTGAATTGAAATTTGGATGAAACACAGGGTCATGAAAATTTGAAGAGTGTTGTAAATAGGATTAAAAATATCTCGGCAACTCATTATCCGATCGACTTCATTCTTTAAGCAAAATTTATGTTTTTTTATTGTCTTTTATATTCACTCCTTAATGTAAACAATTTCGAAAATTTTTATACACCTTTTATCAGAACGAATATTTCGAGAGTCGGAAAAAAATAGTTCCGGATAATCGAGGTTACTGAAATTCAATAAGCTCCTTTCCATTATTACATACTAAGAACATACCAAATTTCAAGTCTCTATCTCAATTTGATCGGGAGATAGAGCGTTTACAGACACACAGACACATACACAGATGATAGACGAACGGCATTTTTTTTTCTTTCTAAAAGTATGTTTTTCGGAATCTCCAGTGTCTGAAACGTGTAAATCCGTCAATTTTTTTTTTCGGATTTCAAAACGATTACAAGATTTACCCTATACTACGTATGATTGGTAAGTAAAAGTAAATAACATATTTAGTTTAATTCTTTTCAATGTGCTATGCTGTCCGTTTAAACTGTGTGATGACGATTTAATTAAATGTTCTTTATTGGATTTAATGCAATCCATTTTCCTTTAAATATTGATATGTCTTCATATCACGGTGCCATGCTGACATATTTTTTAAGCAATATGAATTTATGTTCGTTAAAATATTTCTAGAAGTATTTTGAACAATATTTATGTAATAAAATTTATTTTTTGAGTCACGAGAAATATGTAAAGTATTGTTTCCTCTCATGCGTATAGAACATTTCAAAGATGTTTGACGGTGCGAAATTTCAGCTTCTGAAAAGAGTGTATGTCACTGATTGATATAAACTAGAGGCGGGTTATTAAGTTGAAGTGATAACAACTTAATCAAATAGAAGGTTTTTTAGATATCTGTATATTGTGAAGGAATGTCATAATTTTCGAAAAATATCCGTGATGAAAATACTTTTAAAGAAAATTGGTAGAAAAACATGTATTTAATTATCCAGTTAAATTTAATTCATAAATAATAGTATATTTTTAAATCAAATGCTACATTCTGCAACGAAACTCGTTATTATTATTTTTTTATAAATAATCCCAAGTTTTAATAACCTAAAATAATTTTCAGAATTTATCCTAAGTTAAAAAAATATTTGAAGTACTATTCTAATTAAAAAAAGTAAGTTATAACACTTAATCAAATAGAAGGTTTTTTTAAATGTCTGTATATTGCGAAGAAATGTCATAATTTTCGAAAAATATCCGTGATGGAAAAACTTTTAAGAAAATTGGTAGAAAAACCTGTATTTAATTATCCAGTTAAATATAATTATGAAATAATAGTATCTTTTTGAATCAAATGCTACATTCTGCTACTAAACTTATACCTATATATTTTTTTTATAAATCATCCTATGTTTTAATAACATAAAATAATTTTCATAATTTATCCTAAGTATGAATATTTGAAAATATTTGAAATACTATTCTAATCAAAAAAGTAATTTATCTCAACTTTTACACTCTACTATGCTGTAAATTTTAACTAACTACATGATGACGAATTAATAAAATGTCTTTTATTTTATTTAGATCAATCCATATTCCATTAAATATTTATATGCATTGATTTTACGATGATGTTAGCATATTTTTTTCAGCAATATGAATTTAACTTTCGATAAAACATTTCTATACGTATTTTATATAATAGTTATGTGATAAAAAAAATTTGACAAACGAGAAATATGTAAAATTTCGTTTCTTTTCATGCTTATAGATAATACAACACATAAAAGATTTTTGATGGAGCGAAATTTCATGCGCTGAAAAGAGTATGTCATTGACATACACTAGAGGCGGAGTGGGGTGTCAAGGTGAAGTTGTGGCACTTAATCAAAATAAAGGTGTTTCTAACTGTAGAAGGTAATTTAAGTGTGAAAGAAAGTAATTATTTTCGAAAAATTTCGTGCTCGAAATATTTGAAGGGTTGGGTGTAAAAAAAGTTAAGTACGAAAATAAAAGTAACGGGAAATTCAATATTCACGTTTTCTAATGAAAGCTATATACTAAACTATTGTGATTGTTTCCTCCAAAACATCTGATTTGTTAAGAATGGACATTCAGTTAATGTATGAGGAACATTTTTGGTCTGATAGATTTGATTTTATTGCACTTGTGTGCAAAAAGTCCTCATTATTAAAATATCTCCAATTTATCATATATATGTATTCATTTAATATATTTATTCACATCTAAAATGATTATTATTGCATATATTCAATGAAAATAAACTTTTATTTTTAAAATGTTGTCAGGATGATGTTAAAACTTTACATGATAATCAGAAAGAACTCAAAAGTGTCTGTAATCATATTTTGCACCTGAGCCTTTCAATTCAAAAGACATAAGTTTAAGAGAAAAGATTAAACTAAACTTTCAGTTAAATATAATATAGAGAAGGCGCAGACTCACAGGAAATTAAATACAGAATGTGTCATGGAAGAAAGGCTGTAAAACTATTAAATTCTATTTGGTGGAGTGAGGAGAACGCCAGGAAAAGAAAATATAATATATATAATTCTATTGTGAAGAGCATATTGTTATACGGAGCAGAAGGGTGAAGAATTATAGAGACAGAAAGAAAGGAACTAGCAGCAGTGGAAATGGATACCCTAAGAATATCATGCAAGAATCCAGAATAGAAATAGTAAGAAGTGAAAGAATAAAAAAAATGATGAAAATAAAAGGAAGCATATTAGACGATCTCCAAAAGAAGCAATTACTCTGGTATTATCATGTTAAAAGAATGAGTGTCGAGGCTACCCAAAATCGCATCTAATTAAAGAACAAACTAAACAAGAACGAAAAATCATGCGTCAAGCATAGATTATGTAACACTTTCCAACGCTTCCAAAATAATTTTACAAATCCTTACCGTTTAATAGACTGAAAGACAACATCTAAGTAAATAATTTGAAAACGCATAACATATTTAAAAACGTAATTTCAGGAATTTCCAGTATAAATTTTCAACATATACAATATTCGGAAAAATATCCGAATACTTTTATTCAGCCCTGTATAGGATCTATAGATTTGTATATATACTACATAGGATGCTAAATTTTAATTTAGTTTGGAAACGCGTAGCACAGTTTAAAATTCTCCTTCTGGAGTTTCTGTCAATAAACAGAAATGTGTTCACGAACTTTTGTGCTGCCCTGTATAGGATCTACAGAATTCATACACACCAAGTAATAGACAAAAAGTGAGTTAAATTTAAAATTGCGTTCAACTTAAAACGCACTTCCAGGAATTATTGTTAACAGACAGTAGAGAATTCTTTTGTGTGTCCCTGTAAATGAACGATGACTGCTATGCACACAATATTCTGTAGTAAGCCTCTTGTCACGCACCTTAGTGATATATATAAATTTCAATGCGTTTAAAATAGTGAAACATTATTTATTTAAACCGCAGACAATTTTTCTCCATAGACGTAATGTAAAGGAATTCTTTTGAGTGTCCCTGTAAAAAAACTATAAGTGCTACACACTTCAGTTGAAATAGGGAACATGCTATAGATAACGACAATAACATATAAAAATTGCAGGGCAATCCGAGCATATTTACGGGAGTTAGAGCACGGACAGACGGCAGACAAACCGAAGTCATAAACACTTTTCAACTAGGTTGGAAAGTGTTAAAAAGGAAACGAGAAAGACCACGAAAGACCTGGATGGATGGTTTAAAAAAACCATGAGGGATAGTTGTCTGGAGGAGGAATGGACACTTGACCGGAAGAAATGGGGTGGCCTCTTGCAGATTTTTTGGACAGCGGTACCTGATGCCATAAACCGAGTTTATATATATATATAAATATAATATACTATATACCACAGAATCGATTAAAATCAAATGCACTTATTTGTAGTGCTAAAAAGAAAACATTCTACTAAACCTAAATCATTCCTATTTTTTAAATTCATATTAAGTTTATTAAATGTTGGAAAATATGATTCCTGTTATAAAAATAAATACGATATTCAGCCAAACTTTTTAATTTTGGTAACGTGTTTTTTAGATCTCCATGATGATGATTTATTACATTATTTTTATTGGTTTTAATACAAACTATTTGTGGATTATTATTGATATGCATTTATATGAGGCTGTCATGTTTGTATATATATATTCTTGTAGAAAATTCACTCACTGTTCACTTATCTCCGAAAGGGTATTTGTTTAATGTTTCAAAAAAGAAAGTATATTTTTCTTATTTTTAAATATCTACTTTTTTACAGTCAAAGTTTTTATAATATATTTTAAAAATAATATAACAGTACAGTTTTTGAGAATATATACTAAAAATTTATAGTATAGCTTTATTTAGTTCTACGACAGAGAGAAATGCGTGGATACATCTAAAACCTTTTCCACTTACATTTTCTATATTACATTTTAGCTACTGATGCTCTAAAAAGAAGAAACAGAATTTCTTCTAGATTCAATAAAGTTGTTATTCGTTTTTTCATAAATGTAAAAATAAAAATGAAATGCAAACGTTCGTTGCCAAAAGCATGGTATGAATCCGATATGAATCTCCTTCTAAGAAGCAACACTGTTGTGTGTATTTCAAATTTAATTTACAGAACATGCTTGGTTCCAGAAGAAAATTTCACATAGAATTCTGAACGAAATTTAAAATGTTTAGAAAAAATATTGGAAACACAATTTGTTTCAGACTTCAAACTTAGTTACTGATATGATTGGTTTTTTCATGGAATAAATCAATGGCAAAATATGGAGTAAAAGTTTTGATGAAATGAAATGTTTATTTTAATTCCTTGAGTAAATGCAAATAGTTATTAAATTCATGTGCAATATATATTTTTTTAAATATTAAAAACATAGGTACTTATCATTCTTAAATCGCTAATCACTAAAAATTAATTAGCTTATCACAAATAAGCCAGTCATATGAATGCCCTAATACACATTACAATTTTACCAGAAACTAAATTTTAATGACAAATATATTAACAATAAAAAAAAATGATTACTATATGTGATGTGCAAGTAACGACTTAATTACAAAATTATAAGATTTTAAATCATATTATTTGAATATAATATGCATTTGAAAACATTCCTATATAACTTAAAATAGTATATAAATAATTGATCCCATGTTCTTACGAGCTAGTAAAAGTTTATAAACACCTTATGTTCAGTTATATAGATGTAGTGTTTACATATCGCGCACTCTCAAGAAAAAATGACACAACTCAAAAATACTACGTTTCACCAGATAGGCTAAAGAAAATGTGTATACTGTAACGTAAAACTATAGCATTTAACTCTGCGTAAAGCTGTAAAAGAGTACATAAAGGAGTAAAATACATAAAATTCCCGGAGTAGAAGAGATAGGAAGAAATGAGAAAAGTCACCCCCTCCCATACCTTTTTCCTATATTCGGTGGTGGCAAAATGACACATAGTGGAATCTAGCGGTCTTCCGAATAACTACACTTATAACACTTTTCCTGTAGCAAGTTACACGTAAGTCAGTCCTTTTAGTGGAAAAAGCAAAATGAATTTTTTGGAGTTGTCAATTTTCTTGTGGATATGCGATGGGTGATTCGGATGTCTTGGGGAAAAACTTAAGGAGTGATAGAACACGCCTACACAAACTCAAAATACCATACAATGTGTGACCGTGATTAGAGCAATGAAGCGCTTCAGATTGTGGAGGGAATCCTGTTTACTACACAAATAGGACGTCCACAGCACTCGGAACTACAGCACCATGCATGAAATGCACGTCCGCCTTTTCCTGATTAGTAAAACCAGCAATCCCTTTTGCAATCCACGGTATAAATGATGATGTGTGTGTAAAACCAGCGCTTTGTCTTTTTAATGACAGCGCTATCTAGCAGTTAGCCGCTTGCGACGGCTATGCCTTGTATTTTAAAAACGGCTTTTTTAGATGTATTCTACCAACCCTTAAAGTTTTACCCATGAGTTCTGATTCAGCTTGAAATTTTCTGAAGGAATCTTTTTCCCAATTCCAGATACAGCTAACCTCTCTCTAGTCTCCATCTCCAGCTCAGTTGTTTCCCAAATAAAGCTACGTACTTTGGAATTTCTTTATTTTTTCTCCTATTTTTCATCCATATTAGCATCCTAGTTAGTAACACTATTCCGCGTAAATAAAACAAGCAATTATTTGTTAGATATTGTGTAGAAAACATTATTCTCTACACAATCAGAAAGCGGTCTGTAGTGCTTCACTGCTTCAATTACGGCGATGCATTGTATGGTGGTTTGAGCTTGTCTAGATGTGTTCGATCACCCCTTAAAGTTTTTCAAAGGTGTTCCAAATCACCCTACATTTTTTTATACTTTGTATACTCTTTTTGTAAAATTTTTGTATACTTTTTTTAATATTAACCTTTTGAATAGGAGTGTTTTAAGAATCGACAAAAAGTCTCTTAAAAAACGCAGATGTACCTTAAAATGTAGCAAGCGCTATTTTCCCTCTCAATTATTATTAACCATGCCATCTTGAAGTACATAACTATGGGGCAAAAAAAGTCTTTTGCAGGTTTTAAGATCATTACTTTCTTTTAAGAACTGGCATTCTGGCCAATATTTAAACCGTCCATCTTGAAAAAGTTTATTATAGGGAAAAAAATTCAGTTTTAAACTTTACAGAATAAATTTTATTGGTACCGTTCCCTTAAATTATAAAAAATATACGAAATGATTTATTTTTTTTAAAAATAAAATAAAATTTTATACATGTTGTTGATACTTCACATTACCCGTTTGACTGGCTTGACTACGATTTCAACCATATTATAAACAGTTAAAAAATACGTAGCATTATTTCTTTCTAAAATGTGTATATATATATGTGTGTGTGTTCTTACTTTCTCTTGGACTAATGCAATACAATAAATATTATCTAAACACATGTAACTGGCATTAAGTACCCTTTTTGAACCGAAGCACATAAATAAGATATAGCTCATTCTCAAACTATGTTTCTTTTCTTTGAGTTGTATTTACTTCTGGAGATAAATATTGGATGAATTTAATGTCCTGGACTGAACATTCCTGAAAATAAATTTTAACAAACATACCGTTCCGTACCATTCTCTGAACAAAAAACTCATATTCCATTCAACACCATACTTCGAGACTCATACATTTTTTATTCTGCAGGACAAATAGCGTAAACAATATCAAAAGAAGAATGTTTTGAAAGCTATAAATATACTACATTGTTTTCTGAATAAAAGTTTAAGAATCTTATCGTATTATACATATATATCTTAATGCATTTTACAACATGTTCTGGAGGTTGAATGTTTTCGAGAATGGAAAGATATCTTAACTAGTACATTTTAAGAATTATTTTAAAATTATCCTAGTAAGTAAATAATACTGCTAATATTGTTTTTTTTAATATCTTATCTTTATTTTGAGAAAGTTAAATATTTTTATCATATATTCTAATACGAGCAAATCTTGTGGGTGGTTATATATATATATATATATATATATATATATGCAAAAATTATCGTAAAAACGGCTCTAACGATTTTGACGAAATTTCGTATCCTACCGTTTTGGGGCACAAGAAAAGCATTGGGCTAGGTCACATGCTCGAGAAAATTCGATTAGTGGGTCATTTTGGGTCATTTTGGGTCATGGTCTAGCTAATTGTATCTAAAAAACGGTTCAAACGATTTTGACGAAATTTTGTATCCGACCATTTTCGGGCATGAGAAGTCAATTGGGCTGGGTCACATGTTCGAGAACTTTCGATTAGTGGGTCATTTTTAGATCAACGCGGGTCAAATTCATTTTATCTAAAAAACGGCTCTAACGATTTTGATTAAATTTTGTGTCCTGCGAGTTTCGAGCACGATAAAAGCATTGGGGTAGATCGCATGTCCGAGAAAATTCGATTAGTGGGTCATTTCTGGGTCATTGTGGGTCAAGATCTAAAAAGCGGCTCAATTTACACGAAATTTTGCATCCAATGGTTTTCGGGCACGAGAAGACTGTTGGGCTATGTCACATGTTCGAGAAAATTTAATTAGTGGGTCATTTTGGGTCATTTTGGGTAATGGTCAAGCTAATTGTATCTAAAAAACGGTTCAAACGATTTTGACGAAATTTTGTATCCGACCATTTTCGGGCATGAGAAGTCAATTGGGCTGGGTCACATGTTTGAGAACTTTCGATTAGTGGGTCATTTTGGGTCGTGGTCTAGCTAATTGTATCTAAACAACGGTTCAAACGATTTTGACGAAATTTTGTATCCGACCATTTTCGGGCATGAGAAGTCAATTGGGCTGGGTCACATGTTCGAGAACTTTCGATTAGTGGGTCATTTTTGGGTCAACGCGGGTCAAATTAATTTTATCTAAAAAACGGCTCTAACGATTTTGATTAAATTTTGTGTCCTACGAGTTTTGAGCACAATAAAAGCATTGGGCTAGGTCGCATGTTCGAGAAAATTCGATTAGTGGGTCATTTCTGGGTCATTGTGGGTCAAGATCTAAAAAGCGGCTCAATTTACACGAAATTTTGCATCCAATGGTTTTCGGGCACGAGAAGACTGTTGGGCTAGGTCACATGTTCGAGAAAATTCCATTAGTGGGTCATTTTGGGTCATGGTCAAGCTAATTGTATCTAAAAAACGGTTCAAACGATTTTGACGAAATTTTGTATCCGACCATTTTCGGGCATGAGAAGTCAATTGGGCTGGGTCACATGTTTGAGATCTTTCGATTAGTGGGTCATTTTGGGTCATGGTCTAGCTAATTGTATCTAAAAAACGGTTCAAACGATTTTGACGAAATTTTGTATCCGACCATTTTCGGGCATGAGAAGTCAATTGGACTGGGTCACATGTTCGAGAACTTTCGATTAGTGGGTCATTTTTGGGTCAACGCGGGTCAAATTAATTTTATCTAAAAAACGGCTCTAACGATTTTGAATAAATTTTGTGTCCTACGAGTTTCGAGAACGATAAAAGCATTGGGGTAGGTCGCATGTCCGAGAAAATTTGATTAGTTGGTCATTTCTGGGTCATTGTGGGTCAAGATCTAAAAAGCGGCTCAATTTATACGAAAGTTTGCATCTAATGGTTTTCGGGCACGAGAAGACTGTTGGGCTAGGTCACATGTTCGAAAAAATTAAATTAGTGGGTCATTTTGGATCATTTTGGATCATGGTCAAGCTAATTGTATCTAAAAAACGGTTCAAACGATTTTGACGAAATTTTGTATCCGACCATTTTCGGGCATGAGAAGTCAATTGGACTGGGTCACATGTTTAAGAACTTTTGATTATTAGGTCATTTTTGGGTCAAAGCGGGTCAAATTAATTTTATCTAAAAAACGTCTCTAACGATTTTGATTAAATTTTGTGTCCTGCGAGTTTCGAGCACAATAAAAGCATTGGGGTAGGTCGCATGTCCGAGAAAATTCGATTAGTGGGTCATTTCTGGGTCATTGTGGGTCAAGATCTAAAAAGCGGCTCAATTTACACGAAAATTTGCATCCAATGGTTTTCGGGCACGAGCAGATTGTTGGGCTAGGTCACATGTTCGAGAAAATTTAATTAGTGGGTCATTTTGGGACATTTTGGGTCATGGTCAAGCTAATTGTATCTAAAAAACGGTTCAAACGATTTTGACGAAATTTTGTATCCGACCATTTTCGGGCATGAGAAGTCAATTGGGCTGTGTCACATGTTTGAGAACTTTCCATTAGTGGGTCATTTTGGGTCGTGGTCTAGCTAATTGTATCTAAAAAACGGTTCAAACGATTTTGACAAAATTTTGTATCCGACCATTTTCGGGCATGAGAAGTCAATTGGGCTGGGTCACATGTTCGAGAAATTTCGATTAGTGGGTCATTTTTGGGTCAACGCGGGTCAAATTAATTTTATCTAAAAAACGGCTCTAACGATTTTGATTAAATTTTGTGTCCTACGAGTTTTGAGCACGATAAAAGCATTGGGCTAGGTCGCATGTTCGAGAAAATTCGTTTAGTGGGTCATTTCTGGGTCATTGTGGGTCAAGATCTAAAAAGCGGCTCAATTTACACGAAATTTTGCATCCAATGGTTTTCGGGCACGAGAAGACTGTTGGGCTAGGTCACATGTTCGAGAAAATTCCATTAGTGGGTCATTTTGGGTCATGGTCAAGCTAATTGTATCTAAAAAACGGTTCAAACGATTTTGACGAAATTTTGTATCCGACCATTTTCGGGCATGAGAAGTCAATTGGGCTGGGTCACATGTTTGAGATCTATCGATTAGTGGGTCATTTTGGGTCATGGTCTAGCTAATTGTATCTAAAAAACGGTTCAAACGATTTTGACGAAATTTTGTATCCGACAATTTTCGAGCATGAGAAGTCAATTGGGCTGGGTCACATGTTCGAGAACTTTCGATTAGTGGGTCTTTTTTCGGTCAACGCGGGTCAAATTAATTTTATCTAAAAAACGGCTCTAACGATTTTGATTATATTTTGTGTCCTACGAGTTTCGAGAACGATAAAAGCATTGGGGTAAGTCGCATGTCCGAGAAAATTTGATTAGTGGGTCATTTCTGGGTCATTGTGGGTCAAGATCTAAAAAGCGGCTCAATTTATACGAAAGTTTGCATCTAATGGTTTTCGGGCACGAGAAGACTGTTGGGCTAGGTCACGTGTTCGAGAAAATTCAATTAGTGGGTCATTTTGGATAATTTTGGGTCATTTTGGATCATGGTCAAGCTAATTGTATCTAAAAAACGGTTCAAACGATTTTGACGAAATTTTGTATCCGACCATTTTCGGGCATGAGAAGTCAACTGGACTGGGTCACATGTTTGAGAACTTTTGATTATTAGGTCAATTTTGGGTCAAAGCGGGTCAAATTAATTTTATCTATAAAACGGCTCTAACGATTTTGATTAAATTTTGTGTCCTACGAGTTTTGAGCACGATAAAAGCATTAGGCTAGGTCGCATGTTCGAGAAAATTCGATTAGTGGGTCATTTCTGGTTCATTGTGGGTCAAGATCTAAAAAGCGGCTATATTTACACGAAATTTTGCATCCAATGGTTTTCGGGCACGAGAAGACTGTTGGGCTAGGTCACATGTTCGAGAAAATTCCATTAGTGGGTCATTTTGGGTCATGGTCAAGCTAATTGTATCTAAAAATACGGTTCAAACGATTTTGACGAAATTTTGTATCCGACCATTTTCGGGCATGAGAAGTCAATTGGGCTGGGTCACATGTTCGAGAACTTTAGATTAGTGGGTCATTTTTGGGTCAACGCGGGTCAAATTAATTTTATCTAAAAAACGGCTCTAACGATTTTGATTAAATTTTGTGTCCTGCGAGTTTCGAGCACAATAAAAGCATTGGGGTAGGTCGCATGTCCGAGAAAATTCGATTAGTGGGTCATTTCTGGGTCATTGTGGGTCAAGATCTAAAAAGCGGCTCAATTTACACGAAATTTTGCATCCAATGGTTTTCGGACACGAGAAGACTGTTGGGCTAGGTCACATGTTCGAGAAAATTTAATTAGTGGGTCATTTTGGGTCATTTTGGGTCATGGTCAAGCTAATTGTATCTAAAAAACGGT
This sequence comes from Maratus michaelseni, assembly GCA_963931845.1. Taxonomy (NCBI): domain Eukaryota; kingdom Metazoa; phylum Arthropoda; class Arachnida; order Araneae; family Salticidae; genus Maratus; species Maratus michaelseni. The sequence continues at coordinate 231,519,581 of OZ007591.1, forward strand.
TCAAACGATTTTGACGAAATTTTGTATCCGACCATTTTCGGGCATGAGAAGTCAATTGGGCTGGGTCACATGTTTGAGAACTTTCGATTAGTGGGTCATTTTGGGTCATGGTCTAGCTAATTGTATCTAAAAAACGGTTCAAACGATTTTGACGAAATTTTGTATCCGACCATTTTCGGGCATGAGAAGTCAATTGGGCTGGGTCACATGTTCGAGAACTTTCGATTAGTGGGTCATTTTTGGGTCAACGCGGGTCAAATTAATTTTATCTAAAAAACGGCTCTAACGATTTTGATAAAATTTTGTGTCCTACGAGTTTCGAGCACGATAAAAGCATTGGGGTAGGTCGCATGTCCGAGAAAATTTGATTAGTGGGTCATTTCTGGGTCATTGTGGGTCAAGATCTAAAAAGCGGCTCAATTTACACGAAATTTTGCATCTAATGGTTTTCGGGCACGAGAAGACTGTTGGGCTAGGTCACATGTTCGAGAAAATTCAATTAGTGGGTCATTTTGGATCATTTTGGATCATGGTCAAGCTAATTGTATCTAAAAAACGGTTCAAACGAATTTGACGAAATTTTGTATCCGACCATTTTCGGGCATGAGAAGTCAATTGGACTGGGTCATATGTTTGAGAACTTTTGATTATTAGCTCATTTTTGGGTCAAAGCGGGTCAAATTAATTTTATCTAAAAAACGTCTCTAACGATTTTGATTAAATTTTGTGTCCAGCGAGTTTCGAGCACAATAAAAGCATTGGGGTAGGTCGCATGTCCGAGAAAATTCGATTAGTGGGGGCATTTCTGGGTCATTGTGGGTCAAGATCTAAAAAGCGGCTCAATTTACACGAAATTTTTCATCCAATGGTTTTCGGGCACGAGAAGACTGTTGGGCTAGGTCACATGTTCGAGAAAATTCCATTAGTGGGTCATTTTGGGTCATGGTCAAGCTAATTGTATCTAAAAACGGTTCAAACGATTTTGACGAAATTTTGTATCCGACCATTTTCGGGCATGAGAAGTCAATTGGGCTGGGTCACATGTTTGAGAACTTTCGATTAGTGGGTCATTTTGGGTCATGGTCTAGCTAATTGTATCTAAAAAACGGTTCAAACGATTTTGACGAAATTTTGTATCCGACCATTTTCGGGCATGAGAAGTCAATTGGGCTGGGTCACATGTTCGAGAACTTTCGATTAGTGGTTCATTTTTGGGTCAACGCGGGTCAAATTAATTTTATCTAAAAAACGGCTCTAACGATTTTGATTAAATTTTGTGTCCTACGAGTTTTGAGCACGATAAAAGCATTGGGCTAGGTCGCATGTTCGAGAAAATTCGATAAGTGGGTCATTTCTGTGTCATTGTGGGTCAAGGTCTAAAAAGCGGCTCAATTTACACGAAATTTTGCATCCAATGGTTTTCGGGCACGAGAAGACGGTTGGGCCAGGTCACATGTTCGAGAAAATTCCATTAGTGGGTCATTTTGGGTCATTTTGGGTCATGGTCAAGCTAATTGTATCTAAAAAACGGTTCGAACGATTTTGACGAAATTTTGTATCCGACCATTTTCGGGCATGAGAAGGCAATTGGGCTGGGTCACATGTTTGAGAACTTTCGATTATGGGGTCATTTTGGGTCATGGTCTAGCTAATTGTATCTAAAAAACGGTTCAAACGATTTTGACGAAATTTTGTATCCGACCATTTTCGGGCATGAGAAGTCAATTGGGCTGGGTCACATGTTCGAGAACTTTCGATTAGTGGGTCATTTTTGGGTCAACGCGGGTCAAATTAATTTTATCTAAAAAACGGCTTTAACGATTTTGATTAAATTTTGTTTCCTACGAGTTTCGAGCACGATAAAAGCATTGGGGTAGGTCGCATGTCCGAGAAAATTTGATTAGTGGGTCATTTCTGGGTCATTGTGGGTCAAGATCTAAAAAGCGGCTCAATTTACACGAAATTTTGCATCTAATGGTTTTCGGGCACGAGAAGACTGTTGGGCTAGGTCACATGTTCGAGAAAATTCAATTAGTGGGTCATTTTGGTCATGGGTCATTATGGGTCAAGCTATTTTATCTTAAAAACGGTTCATAGGATTTGAAATAACTTTAGCACCCTACAGGTTTAGCGAACAAGAAGACTATTAGGCTAGGTCACATGTTCGAGAAATTTCGATTAGTGGGTCATTTTGGTCATGGGTCATTATGGGTCATGCTATTTTATCTTAAAAACGGCTCAGACTATTTACACTAAATTTTGCATCCTATTGTTTTCGGGCACGAGAAGACAGTTGGGCTAAGTCACATGTTCGTGAAAATTCAATTAGTGGGTCATTTTGGTCATGTATCATGATATTTGAACTCAAATTTAATTTTGACCGAGCATAGCTCGGTCTTCCCTGTTCGTGACAAATGAATTTGACATTTAGTAAACTTTATTGACTTAAGCAAATAATGTTTATTTCAGAATGTTTGTTTAGAATTTGTTTCTTCCCGTAAGATTGTTCTCGAAGTATAAGTTTTATCAGAATGTATCGTATATATAAAGCATTCCCGAACATATACTTTCCAGGCATACAATTTTTTTGTTTATGTTGTTTGTAAAAAATAAAATTTGTCAGCATTTTAATTGTCAGTAAGAATTCGTGTACTGCTATATACGTATATGGGTATAACATCTGCATGTGTACTCGAATAATAAATTGAAAATATTAAGTAATTAGTATTTTTTACTATTACGATTTTTAGGTGCATACAAAAGTGTAAAGAATGTTTATTTCAATATCGCAATAAATAGTTAAGTACTGTATTGTCTAAGATTAAATTTGAATGATATTTTAAAACATGTTTTAAGTATTGTACTCCTACAAATACCGCAGGTATTTTTTTGTGATATAAATACATATATCTACAGTGTCGTCTATGTTTTTGCTATTTTTTTTAAATAAATAAATATTATCAGAGAAGAGGAATTGATATTTTTTATCTTCAATTGAACTGAACAAATAAACAATGCTTAACTATTTTTTATCAAATTATGTTCACAGCTTCGATTTTTCAGAAGGATTCTTTCAAATTATAAGTTTTGTCTGAATTTATCGTGTGCATTATGAATTTTTGGACATAATTTTAGGAAGCATATTATTCTTTTTATGTTTGCTGTAGTCTTCATATAAAAGAAGTCTTGTTGAAATTAATTACATTGTGAATATATGATTAAATATAATTTTTTTCTAATAATGAATTAAAAATATTAAGTTATTCTTATTTCGAAAAAAATAACAATCTTTAGGAGCATACAAAAGTCTAGAAATTTTTTATTTCAATATCACAATGAATTATTAAGTATTATGTTGTCTAACATTATATTTTTAAGCCATGAAAATAATGTTTGAGTATTGTAAAGCTGCAAAGACAGCAGGCTTCTATTTTGTGATACAAGTATTTATAATTACAGTTTCGTCTATATATTTTGCTGCTTATTAAGACAAAGAAACTTTACCACCGGACAGGAATTTATATAAGATATTCTCTATCTAACTGAGCAAATAAATTATGCTAGCTTCTCTCTATGTTTTTAAATTGTCTCTTTATTTTTGAATTAGGAATTTTGTCAGAATTTATCGTGTGCATTATGCATTTTAAGACATGTGTTTACAAAATATATCTTTTTTGTTTGTTTATGTTTCCTATATATCTTCGTAAGAAAACAGTTCTTGTTAAAATGGATAATTTGTCGATATAACAATACTAGCTTAGCAAATATGGCGAATGTGGCATCACTACACTGTAAAAAAAAATCTCTCAAATTGACAGAAATTAAACTGCAAAATTTGGCGTCAGTTTATATTACCGCTTAGTTACCGCTTATTTTATTAAAAAAATATCAGTATATTTTTATTAAAATAGTTTTTTTTTGTAAAAAATATAGATTGTTTCTTTAAAAAATAGAAAATCCACATTTTTTTTTACAGGAAAAAACTATTTTTCTTTAAAACAGATTTTTCTGTAAAAAGTAAAATATTTTTTTGTTGGTGGAATTGAAGCCGTGATATAAGAAAAAAACCTTTTTATGCACTTAATTATGTTTTTTAATTTTACGGTTAAATTACTTTAAATAACATGGAAAATATATTTATTATAATTCCGTTACTTAAAAAAAAATCATCAGTCATAAAGAAAACAAAGTTAAAATGTCAAAATCTAGGTATGTCCCCTTAAAATCTTCATCACCGCTCATGACTGCTGCGAAACTAATTTTGAAATTGAACATTTTGAAAAGAAGGGCCGGACTTTTCTTTAAAGGATCCCGGGTGCACTTTTGGGGCCCTAAATTAAATAGACAAGATATAACGAGTAGCACAAAATATCTTATAGTTTAATTGACCGTCCCTATAAATATAAGAAACGGGTTTGGGCCTGAGTGTAAAACTTATTTATATCTTAATTTTTCATTTTATAAAAGCAGAAAAGATAAGAAAAGGGGATTGTGAATAATGTGTTCGAATAGTGAATTGAAAACATTATTATTATTTCAAACATAACGATATTTAAGGGCATGCAAAATAAGAGCACTCAGAAATGCATATTTTATTTTCACAATGAATAGTAAAGCTAAATTATTGCTTAAGATTATTATTTTTTTTAAATCATGAAAACAAAGTTTACGTATTCGACTCACGCACTGACAGCAGGCTTTTAATGATGTTTGCAGTTCCGTCAATATTTATTTATTAAGAAAGACTGTTTTGTTATTTATCAAGAAAGATAAATATTAACACAGTACTAGAATTGACATTTAATACCATCTATTGAATTAATAATTATTACCATTTAGTATTCTCTATGGACATAAGTAAATAAATAAAGTTTATTTCCGAAACATTGTTTAGAATTTGTTTCTTTATGCAAGATTCTGATCGAATTATAAATTTCATCAGAATTTATCGTATGTAGTAGGCATTCACTGACATATATTTACGAAGCTTACAATGGTTTTATTTATGTTTGCTTTAATGACTTCGTAATAAAACAAATCCGCATAAGAATATATATACTCGTATAAAAGGTCTATATGTGTTCAAATAATGGTTTGAAGGTATTAAGTTATTATTTATAACATAATGATATTTAGGAGCATACAAAATTCTAATAAACGTTTAAATGAATATCACACAGAATATTGAGGTATTCTAATGTCTAAGATTAGATTTTGAAGCAAAGAAAATTATACTTAATTAATCTACATGTGCAAAGATTTCTGATAGAAATATTTACATTTACAGATTCGCCATATTTTTTGTTATTTATCAACAAAGGTAAATATTATCTCTAAACAGGTTTTGATATTTAGTATCCGCTATCGAATAGAACAGATATATAATATTTAGTTTCTTTTGTTCCAATCTATATTTACAGTTTCTTCGTTTCAACAAGATTTTCTTCGAATTATAAATTTTGTCAGAATTTATCGTTTCCTTAAAATATTTAGGGACATATTTCTACGAAGGATATATATATATATATATGCTTTTTTTGTTTATGTTTACTGCAATGGTTTGTAAGAAAAAATCTTAAAAAATCTTAAAATGAATTAAATATCAGTATAATAATACATATTCTCATATATATATATATATATATATATATATATATATATATATATATATATATATATATATATATATAATGTGATTGAATAGAGAATTGAAAACATTAAGTTATTATTATTTTAAGTATGACGATATTTACGTTCATGCAAAAGTCTAAAAAAAGTTTATATGAATATCAGAATGAATAGTAGAATATTCTGTTGCCTAAGTTTATATTTTGTAGCTATGAAAACAAGCTTTAACCTTTCATTACGGTTCGGAACATATACGTCTCAGTGGGTATTTTCTAGCCGATTTGTACCATGTTTTGAAAAATATTCTCTTCCATACACTTTTACAACGAAATTACCAAGCGAAATCTGCCACAAAGAAATTCTTTTGTAAATTTTGGTGCGATTGAATATAAAAAATTTAGCCTTGGCACGTAAACAAAGGGTTATTAAGTAATCTACGCATGGAAAGACATCAGGCGATATAACTATGTATATTACAGTTTCGTCTATATGTTTTGCTACTTATTATGGAAAATATTGACACAATAGGAACTGACAGGAACTGACATTTAGTATCCTGCATAAAATTGAGCAAATGAATGATGCTGTTTTTTTTTTTTTTCTTTTAATGCTTAGAGAAAATAATTTGCATTAGAATATAAACTTTACATACAAATAGAGTATTTTGATTTTAACGTAAACAAAATTTCCTTTAGATGAATACACGTGTTACAAGGTTTTGATTGAATTAAACAAACTGTATTTTTAAATCACTAATTAGCATTTCAAACTTTTTATTTCTTCATTTAATACGGTGTTAAATGAACACCAGAATATCATAAAGTCCAGTTTCACATTCGAATAATTTGACTATTTTATTTTTTACTTCTGTTGTTCGTTTTAATCTTTCAACAACACATTTAATGTAAAGTTATTATAAAGTTTTTTATTTTGTTATTTTTATTTGAAGCATATTGTATCAAGCAGGCGTTAGGTGGAATTTTTAGAAAGGGGGGGGGGATATTCTGTTAAGAATCAACAAGGTGTGGGTATATTGTTATAGAAGGGTTGCCTTCAGGGAGGAATTTTGAAGGAAAAGTGACCCAAAATATTGTTTTCGTACAAGGAAAACTCTCAAAACATTCCGCTATTTCGCCGCCCAGACAGGAGATGGTTTTGAACTCGTGAACATGAGCCTAAGCGCCTCATTTTTTTTGTCCAGTACGTTAACCATTGGGTTGAGTGTGTCACTTGGAAATATTAAAAAAATAAGCATTCTGATTTCTTATATTTTATATTTCGCCTTATTTTTTATAAACTTTTTAAACACTCCATATATTTTTTGATTCTGTACAAAAAACGTACAGTGTATCTATTACCCTTTGCATAAAGTCAAAAACGCAATAACATTCAAAATACGGCAAACGCCCAAACGTTGAAGTATGTTGCGAGAATTTTTTTGCCCCGTTTCTTCTGCCTGGCTTTTGTCAGCAATACAATCAGAAGGCAGCTACCCTCGAAAGGGGAAGCTTTCTAAAATCACTACTACAAAAAGCTCTCCATCCGTTGATTGTAAGAATTCCATACTCTTCGACAATAGTTGGATTTTTCCGAGAGGCAGAAAATGCAACACCGCTTACTCCGCTGCTCGGTTGGTCTATTTGATGGTCTATTTGTTGGTCTATTTGGAATCTGACTCTAGTCAAAAACCCTATTTCGAACCAAATATTTTATTTAGTAAAGTGAAATTTTTTTTTTGTGTTTTATTTATTTGAATTTATGATTTAAGTAAAGTTTATGTCTAAAAATATTGTTTTTCGCTTGGGACATCTTTAGATTCGCAGTCTTTCTAGTGGTAAAGTTTCACATGCAACATCCTATTTTTTTATTTCCTTCAGTTTTTTTCTCCAAATTAAGCCTAAAGCGTCACTTTTACACCTAAAAAAAAAACTTTGTTTTTTTATTATTAACTTTACTGCTTATATCCTATTTCACCGTTTCTCATATACTGCAATCTGTTCCTCATTTTTTATTTATTTTTCCTATACCTTATTCCTTATACTAAATTATGTTCCATTTTGTTCCGGGGACATTTTACGGGCGGGCTATAAACACTTCTAATTTATATATCATATATTCTTATACTAGCAAATCTTGTGTGCGTGTGTGTGTGTGTGATTATGCAAATTTTATCTTAAAAACGGCCCTAACGAATTTGACGAATTTTTTTATCCTACCGATTTGGGGCACCAGAAAACCATTGGTCTAGGTCACATGTTCGAGAAAATTCTATTAGTGGGTCATTTTGAATCAGGGTCAAGCTAATTGTATCTAAAAAAGTGGTTCAAACGATTTTGACTAAATTTTGTATTCTACCATTTTCAGGCACGAGAAGACAATTGGGCTGGGTCACATCTTAGAGAACTTTCGATTAGTGGGTCATTTTTGGGTCAACGCGGGTCAAGTTCATTTTATCTAGAAAACGGCTCTAACGATTTTGATTAAATTTTGTATCCTATGAGTTTCGGGCACGAGAAAATTATTGGGCTAGGTCACATGTTCGAGAAAATTCGATTAGAAGGTCATTTTTGGGTCACTGTGGGTCAAGCTAATCCTATTTAAAAACAGCTCAGACTATTTAGACTAAATTTTGCATCCTATGTTTTTCGGGCACGAGAAGGCTGTTGGACTAGGTCACATGTTTCGAGAAAATTCGATTATTGGGTCATTATGAGTCAAGCTATTTTTATCTCAAAAACGGCTCAGACGATTTGAACTAAATTTTGTATCCTACGGTTTTTGGGCACGAGAAAATCATTGGGCTAGGTTACATTCTCAAGAAAATTCGATTAGTGGGTAATTTTTGGGTCACTGTGGGTCAAGCTAATTTTATCTAAAAAACGGGTCAAGCGATTTGAACTAATTTTGTATCCTACTGTTTTTAGGTCCGAGAAAATGATTGGGCTAGGTCAAATGCTCGAGGAAATTCGATTAGTGGGTCATTTTGGTCATGGGTCATTATGAGTCAAGCTATTTTTATCTTAATAACGGCTCAAGCGATTTGAACTAAATTTTGTATTCTACTGTTTTGGGGTACGAGAAAACGATTGGGCTAGGTCACATGCTCGAGGAAATTCGATTAGTGGGTCATTTTTGGGTCAACGCGGGTCAAGTTCATTTTATCTAAAAAACGACTCTAACGATTTTGATTAAATTTTGTATCCCATGAGTTTCGGGCACGAGAAAATCATTGGACTAAGTCACATGTTCGAGAAAATTCGATTAGCAGGTCCTTTTTGGGTCACTGTGGGTCAACCTAATCCTATTTAAAAAACATCTCAGACTATTTAAACTAAATTTTGCATCTTATGTTTTTCGGGCACGAGAAGGCTGTTGGACTAAGTCACATGTTCGAGAAAATTCGATTATTGGCTCATTATAAGTCAAGCTATTTTTATCTTAAAAACGGCTCAGACGATCTGAACTAAATTTTGTATCCTACGGTGTTTGGGCACGAGAAAATCATTGGGCTAGGTTACATTCTCAAGAAAATCCGATTAGTGGGTAATTTTTGGGTCTCTGTGGGTCAAGCTAATTTTATCTAAAAAACGGGTCAAGCGATTTGAACTAATTTTGTATCCTACTGGTTTTGGATACGAGAAAATGATTGGGCTAGGTCACATGCTCGAGGAAATTCGATTAGTGGGTGATTTTGGTCATGGGTCATTATGAGTCAAGCTATTTTTATCGTAATAACGGCTCGAGCGATTTGAACTAAATTTTGTATCCTACTGTTTTTGGGTACGAGAAAATGATTGGGTTAGGTCACATGCTCGAGAAAATTCGATTAGTGGGTCATTTTGGTTATGGGTCATTATGGGTCAAACTATTTTTATTTTAAAAAGGCTTAGAGGATTTGAACTAAATTTAGTATCCTACAGTCTTAGGGAACGAGAAAATCATTGGGCTAGGTCACATGCTTGAGAAAATCCAATTAGTGGGTCATTTTTTTGTCTCTGTGGGTCAAGCTAATTTTATTTAAAAAACGGCTCAGACTATTTTGACTAAATTGTATATCCTACGGGTTTCGAGCACGAGAAAACAATTGAGCTTGGTCACATGTTCGAGAAAATTTGATTGGTGTGCCATTTTGGTCATGGGTCATGATATTTGAACTCAAAGCTAATTTTGACCTAAATTTGGATTTGACCTAAATTTATTATCCTACAGTTAAAGGGAACGAGAAGACTATTGGGCTACATTACAGGCTCGAGGTAATTCGATTGGTGGGTCATTTTGGTCATGGGTCATTATGGGTCAAGCTATTTTTATTTTAAAAAGTGTTGGCGACAGTGACGAGATTTGGCGAGAAATTTGACTTTTAAGATTACCGATGCCAAAACGCTTGGCGCCAAATGAAAAAATATCGCCAAATTTGGCGAATTTGGCGATATTTTTGCGACATTTGGCGAAAAAAATTGCTTTTAGAATCTGAATGAATTTTCTAGAAATTCTAAATAGGAGAAGAGATACATGATTCAACCAATCAGAGTCCATAGAACGTTCTCGAAAACATAATTGAAACAATCAAGGTATATTGAACTTTCTCAACATATGCTTGGTACTAAATGAAGGAATGTCGCCAAACTTAGCGACATTGGCGACATTTTGGCGACATTTGGCTAAAAGTTGGCTTTCAGAATCTGAAGGAATTTTCTAGAAATTCCCAATAGGTGCCAAGATACATGATTCAACCAATCAGAGTCCGTAGAACGTTCTCGAAAACAGAATTCAACCAATCAGGGTATATATGATAGGGAAAATTTACTTTTAAGATTACCAATGCCAAAACACTTGCTTGGCGCCAAATGAAAAAATATCGCTCAAAGCTAATTTTGACCGAGCTTAGCTCGGTTTTCTCTGCTCGTAGCCAGCTTATAGGTAAATGATTTCTATAGGAATCGAATATAATATTGAATAATTTTAAAAATTACTTAAGAATCGCTCTCTTAGAAGAATCGCCAAAAGAATGTTATAATAATATTTTATAGAAATTTTAGATTTACATAATAGCGAGTAAATAAACATCTAAACTGTAAAAAAAAAAGATGGTTTTAATTTAGGAAAATATAATATAACCACAAAAGAACATACACAGACAATTCTGAGTAGCCCAGGATTCTGAAAAACATTCTGTATCTTTAGAAACCTCATAAAGGAATATACATTTGAGATTTATAGGAGCATTTATAAAAACAAAGTGTCTTTTGCGACCACTGATTTTCAGAAACCTTTCCGAGTTTTTTTTTGTATAGTATTAATCAGTTTTCTGAATCTGGAATATAGGTTTTTCGTATGGTATCAATTCGCAAATAAACATTTTCATTAAAAAAAAACACACAAAAATGATAAATTGAAAGCATTAAACATAAACATTATAATTTATATTATTTTTCAACTGTTGCATGTATAAATTTAGCTACGCAGCTGAAAATGTGTAATTAAGAATTGATACCATACTAAAATCCGATATCTGAGATTGAGAAAATTGATTAATACAGTGTAAAAACTACTCGAAAATTAGCTTTTATGAAATCAGTGGCAACAAAAATAAGTAAATAAATAAAACTTTGTTTTCAAGTTTCAAAATCTCGACTATATCACGGTTTCTGAGGTTTCTAAAGATAAAGAACGTGTTTCGAACGTGTTCGGACGATGTTACTTTAAATTATTGTTATTGTACATTATCGTGTTTATAATATATTTTCCAAAAATAAGAAACATTTGCCATTTTTTACACTGTAAACTGTGCACTATCATTATAAAGAAATAGTATGAATACAGAAAGTTTAAATTAAAAGTATTTACATTTAGTAGAAGTTGACAATATTCGAATGATTGATTAGATTCACGTCATATAAAGTAATATATATATATATATATATATATATATATATATATATACCGGGTGTTTCAAAAGTTTGGGACGAAAGTAAAACGCGATAAAAATTATCTATGGGCCGGAGAAATATGCGGTTTGCAGATAAATACTTAGCGTGGTAGAGATTTTATACGACACACGCACACTTACAAAAAAAGATCAAAATCCCGGCAATAGAGGGCGCTGCTGCAGATAATTCCGTGAAATAATTCCATATTGCTCACACAACTCAAGATTTGAATACAAAAAACATCAGAGAATACTACATGTACACTTTTAATACGCAAAAATAATAATGGTGCGTGATTATATTGTGATTGAAAATAGCGCAGGATAACCTCACGCACCATTATTATTTTTGCGCATTAAAAGTGTACATACAGTACTTTCTAATGCTTTTGTACTCCAAACTTGCGTTGTGTGAGTAATATGAAATTATTCCATGGAATTATCTGCAGCAGCGCGCTCTGTTGTCGGGATTTTGAACTTTTTTGTGTCATAGAAAATCTTGTAGTACACTGAATTTTTATCTGCAAACCGCATGTCTCACCGATTCATAGATCTTTTTGCATCGCGTTTTACTTTCGCACAAAACTTTTGAAACACCCGGTATATATATATATATATATATATATATATATATATATATATATATATATATATATATATATATATGTAGGATTTTAGTTGAAGCACTTCACGTAAATGATCATCAAATGAACTGACACTGAACTGACACTCTATTATTATCCATGACTTTGATGCGCGAGTTGTAAATAGTTGGAATCGCGAGATTTGGCTAAGAGTCAGTGTTCTAATTTTTATTATGGAGCGAGATATAAAAGGAATATTGCCGGAAAAGGTATTATTAGGCCTCGACGGATTGCTGTAAGCTAAATTGTTGTTATATAGTTTCTGCTAAAAGTGTATTAGTTGAAATTAAAGTGCATATTCTGTTGTTCATCGATTATTTGTCATATTGGTTCAGTAAAGTGACTGTTTATATATCATTTACTTACATTTTTGGGGGCTCGGATGCCAAGATTATTAAAAGTAAGAGCCACTAGTAGTGAAATGGAAACCAAACGTAAAGTATTGTAAAACGCCAGTATCAAAAGTTGCGTTACGAATCAGCAAGGTGAAACCGTAATCGTATCACTTCAAGTACAATTTTTGAAAGATGGGAACTCTAAATAAAGCCAAGAGAATTGATCTAATAAACCTCTGCGAGGAATGCGGAATTGAAGCTCCAGAAAAACCGACAATACCTGTCCTAATAAAGCTGATCAAGAGTTGGGAGAGTTACGAAGAAGATTTTATAAGAGATCGATTGGAAGTAGTGATAGCAAGTAGAAAAGAGAAAGAAGAAAGAGAAGAGAAAGAGAAAGAGAAGAAATTACAAGCAGAACTGGAAGCAAATTACAAGCAGAGATTGAAGAAAATAGATTGAAATTGAAAATGGAAATGGAAATGGAAGAGAGAAAATGGAAAACAGAATCGGAGCAGAATTTTGAAATTAAGAAATTACAGATACAAGAAAATTCAAGAGAACATATTAATGAAGACTCAAAGACAAATCCAGGTAAGCAATTTGAATTGCTTAGATTATTAACTAAATATGATAGCTCGAATGATATCAGTTTATACTTAGCTATGTACGAAAGGCAAATGGCGCAAACGGGCATTGATAAAAAAGAATGGGTAAATTATTTAATTAATTTAATGCCGTTAGACGTGATCAATATAATAACAAGGGAAAACGAACCTGAAATTCACGATTATGATTATATAAAAAATATTCTACTAAAACGCTACAAGCTATCACCAGAGGAGTTTAGGCTGAAATTTTTCTCATCTAAAAAGGAGTCAGCAGCCAATTGGCGAGATTTCGCTTATGAGATAAAAGTGTATTTTCAACAATGGATTGAAGGTCTTCAAGTAAATAACTTAGTAAATTATTGTTAATCAAATCAGACATAATTTACCTGCGGAAACGAAGACACATTTTGCAGAGGAATTTTTAGTAATAAAGAAAATTGATGACTTAGTTAATAAATTTGATATTTACGAAACGGCACGAAGGGTTTGCAATAAACAATCAGTTAAGGATACAAGTAGCGATTTTGATGACAGAAGATCGCGAGTGGCTGATTACGCCAATTTGAAAAGACGCCAAATTGACAATAGACACAGTATGAATTATGGAAGCAAAGAGTCGCATATAATCTGTTTTACGTGTAGCAACCCTGGTCACGTGAAGTGCGAAATGTGCCATGGCGAATAATACAGAACAAGAATATTCAAATTTTTACCCGCAACGTAATCAAAATTGGCGAGAAACAAAATATCAAAATGAGACCCAAAACACGCAAAAAAAATAGTTAATATGGGCATGTTAAATGGTAAAAAAGGAAGAATCTTAGATATTAGCGGAATAAAAACAAGCGTAATAATTGATACAGGAAGCGATATTTCAATCGCCAGTTCAAGATATCATACTGCAATAAACGCGCCAAAACTAACCAGAGACCATATATACATATCAGGCATAGGTGGAGAAGAAATTAAGCCAACAGGTTTTTTCTGGCATAAAGTCTACGTGGACGATACAGAAATCCAGGATAAATTTTACGTGGTACAAGAGACGGACTGCGATTTAATAATAGGTAGAAAAGCATTAGAAGGCATACCGTTAAAAGTAACGGAAGATGGTGTTAGAATAGCAAGCGGCAACAAAGTTCGAGTAGGATACATTAAAATTAACGAAGTACCGACAAAAATTAATGAAGCAAGTATAAACAACGATAATCGAGGTTGTGAAGATATGGTTAAAATCGACTGCGTAAATGACGGGGTGAATTTGACTCAGATTACGAATTTAGTGAACAGAAAGAAAATAAGGAAATTAATAAAAGCATATAAGCCGAATAGGACAAAAGATACAGGATTATCTGATGAATGGAATGCATCTCCAGAAGAAAATTATGAAAGTAGTAGTCCTGCACATGGTAGAAAAGACTATGTGAAAGATCGCAATAGGAATTTTTAACATAAGGGAAAGAACAGAAAATTTAATAGAACATTTGATAACGGAAGCAATAATAGATATGGCCAGAGATATTTTAAACAGTCATTTAACCATGGAAATTACAATAAATTTGGATATGGGAAACAGAGTTCCGAGAATTCTTACCAAAATAAATCTGAGGTTCCTGAAAACTTTGAGACTGAAAATTCTTTGATACCTCAAGACATAACAGAAAATGCTTCACCTAATTTAAAAGCAAGATATAATCCAAAATTTTCCCCTAGATATATGAATAGAGGCTACTATCATGGTCGAAATAATTATAATTATGGTGGCCAACGATCGTGCAAGGCTAGTTATAATGAACAAAGATATTCACAACCTTCGAATAAGAATAATTCTCAGCATGGGTTTAAAGGAGCTTATAATGGACGAGATACTTATTCAAATTCTTATCATTCTAGAAGCTATAGTTATGTAGTTTCTAAATATAAAGAGCAATATCCGGAAAGGAATCACAGAGGTATTAGATATGCTGATCCTAAAGACAGAGAGCAATACTCAGAAAGAAATAAAAATCTCAAAAAAAATAACTGTTAGGCATGAAAAAAAACATAACAAATCAAGATGCTGATGTCGAGACGCCATCACGTCAGGATGACCGATTTGTAGGATTTTAGTTGAAACACTTCACGTAAATGATCATCAAATGAACTGACACTGAACTGACACTCTATTATTATCCATGACTTTGATGCGCGAGTTGTAAATAGTTGGAATCGCGAGATTTGGCTAAGAGCCAGTGTTCTAATTTTTATTATGGAGCGAGATATAAAAGGAATATTGCCGGAAAAGATATTATTAGGCCTCGACGGATTGCTGTCAGCTAAATTGTTGTTATATAGTTTCTGCTAAAAGTGTATTAGTTGAAATTAAAGTGCATATTCTGTTGTTCATCGATTATTTGTCATATCGGTTCAATAAAGTGACTGTTTATATATCATTTACTTACATATATATATATATATATATATATATATATATATATATATATATATATATATATATATATATATATTAGTTTTGCGTTACATAAGATTGAAAGTATTATTCAAAAATTGAAAGTATAGAATGTTATATTCAAAATAGTTTATTTCCAACGAAAGATTTTTATCTGCAACCTATTTTCTTCGACATTAACAAAATATATCGATATATAAAATCTAAATGCATGAAATTGTCGTTTAGTATTTACTACAGAGCAAAGTACATAAATATCATATATCTGTTTCTAAGAGTTATATTTCAGTTTTTCAATTCCAGCTGAATTCTTGTCAAGTAATAAATTATGAACGAATTTAACGTTCTTAGCAGAACATTCTAGGAAATAAATTTTTACAACCACACTATCCTCCCCTTTTTTTCGGAACAAAAAGCTCATATTAAATTCAATACTGTACTTCAAGGGCTATACATTTGTTATTGTTAAACGACAAGTCCCGTAAACAGCAAAATATAGCATGCAATAAATAGCGTGACAAAATATATTTGGGGAGACTTTTACGAAATTTGTAAGTATATATACATTTTTTTTTATTCTTTCATTTATTTTGTATGGTTTCCTTGCATTTTTTTATGGAACAGAGAATTAAACAACCGGTTACAGATATTTTTAAGTAATTATTAGATCGATCAAATTTTGCTTCACGTCCATTATATGATGTGCATAATTTATGTTGGTGGCAGCAAGACAAGCAATATAGTAAATTCATGCTAACAAAAAAGACTCTATAAAATGTAATTTCTTAAATGTGATATACAGGTATGGAAGAAATACAGGGTGTCCACCTGTCAGTAATTTTTTCAGGGCAGTTACCAATATTATCTAATAGCATAATTCTCCCAATTTGAATCTGCAATTTAATAAAGCTAATTATTCTATAAAAAAAATACAGGCATTTTCTCCAAAAAAATCCCTGACTGGTGATCTGTCCTCCCCCCTGAAATAACATACAAGTATTTCTAAATAATAGAATTTTCTTCTCCAGGTTTGTTAATGTGCAACTATTTTAAGAACAGAAGCAGAAATTTTGATACAATCATTTTTCTATATTTTTTCTAGTAGTTTCACTTAATTTTAGCTTAAAGATGATAGTGCTTCTTTTTTAGATTATTTCTAAATTGTCTAAATTTTGTTATGTATACATTATATGAAATGCATAATTAACTTATCAACTTTCTCGTAATTTTTAAAATTAAAGTTGCAGTTTTTCGGTATATTGTAAAAGCTATCCTGTTGATATTTAAGCTTTAAAAAATATTCCAATAATTAAACAAAAATGCGTGTATTTACATGACACTTTCTTTTTCAGAATTTTATTACAAATTATGTAAGATTACAAAAATATTCAAAATTATGATTTTGTTTTTACTTATGGTACTTAACAATTAGAATTTATAATAATAAAATAAATTCGCAAAGTATATGTCTTTAATTTTCATCTCAAATTAGTTTTAGTTTAAAAGTACAGTTTACATTTTTAGTGAAAAATTAGAATTTCAATTAAAATAAATTAGCAGATAAAATACCTTCAAATTGAATTTTTTTTAAAATAAATTAATTAATTTACAGTAAATTATTTTGTGTGGAAGTCGACAAATTTTTATAAACATTTTCTATGTGAAAAAAAAATCTAAAAATTAAACTTTAGTTGCTGTATTAATACTCATTAAAGAACTTTAGTTATTCCCAAAGGGAAGCTCTTAGTTGATTACTAAAATAATGAAAGAATATACATGCTTTTTCCTGAAAAACTTTAAAACATATTTTAAAAGAAGTATTAATAAAGCTACATAGTTTATTAATTTATTTAATGACATAGGTTTAAAATAATAAAGTCTAACATTGTATAGAATGTCTCATAAATATAATTAAAAAAGAAAAAGTCGATTTAATTAAAATGTTAAAGTTACTTACGCCTATTGTAAATAAACCATAAAAAGGTAGAATTATTCAGTAAGCTTTTATATTAGAAAAATTAAAAAAGTCATTACTTTTTTTTTTCCTTTCAAAATGCAAAGATGCAGTTAAGCTAACTCATGTTTAATTAATTTGTGTTCAAAAATGTTTTCAGTGCCTAAAGATACATAAAAAGTATTATAAAGTCCTACTGAATATTTTGATGAGTGACACCAAAGAAATATTCTGTTTTTAAAAGTAATAAATTCTAATTTTTCATGTTATTGATTTTTTCTGGTTTTGATGCTTCAAATGTGTTATTAATCTTTAACTTTCATCTAAAAGCAGTTTTAGTTAAGAAGACTCGTAACCAAGAAAAAATTATTATTCTGTAAATAACACCTATATAAAGTTTTGGAACATGTTTCAATAAAACAAAATTATCAGAGATAATAAAAAGCCTTAAATTGTTAATAAATTAATCATTTTCTTAAAACAAATTGAATTTTTTGTGTAAATAATATTTTTAATTCACTGATGCTGATATATGATATTGTTTCTTTGAAGTTTATAAAGAATAAAACTGATTTCTTATTCAAGGTTAATGTTACAATATTTGCTCAAGCATAAACTATTCGGATGTGCCAATTCCAAAACTTTCTTCTATCTCCCCATACAAGTTTCACATGCACCAAAAATGAATCAGCACCAATTTATGTCAAAGTCTAACTGCATCTAAAGTTTTATTAAATTTCGTGTATTAGTTCTTGAGATACGACTATCGCTAAAATCGTGTAAAGCCAGACAAATGCAGCATAGCAGCGTCCTCTATTGGGAGATTTACACCAAAACCTAATTAACAAGAACTTATGCCAACGTGTAACTAAATCTGAAGTTTGATTAAATTCTCTGCATAAGATCTTGAGACATAGCTATCGTGAAAATCTTACAAAAGGTAGCATACCAGCGCCACCTCTTGGGCTGTTTACACCAAAATGCAACCAGCATCTATTTGTGTCAAGGTCTAACAGAAGCTGCAGTTTAATGAAATTCTGTGCATTAGTTCCTGAGATATAGCTATTGTAAAAATCATGAAAAAGTAGTATAGCAGCGCCACCTGTTGTGCTGTTTACACCAAAACGTAATAAACATCTATTTATGTCAAGGTCTAACAGAATCTGAAATTTGATGAAATTTTGTGTATTAGTTCTTTATATATAGCTACCAGGAATATATTGAAAAATGTAACATAGCAGCGCCAGTAAATCGCTGAATAGGTGGATTTACACCAAAATATAATCAGCACCAATTTATATCAGGGACTAACTGAATCTAAAGTTTTCTTAAAATACGTGCATTATTTCTTGAGATAGAGCGCCCGCAATTTTTTTTCACATACAGACAGACATTTTCTTAAAACAGTCAAATCGTGTTTAGGACCTTCTAAAACGTATAAATTCGTCGAAAACCGGAAGTCGAAAATTTTCATGAATCCAATACTTTCTCCAAAAGTAGTAAAAAAATTGTAAATGTGATTATTGAAATTTTTTAAATGGCAATTTTGCTTATGGTTTTCAATCGCAAGGAAACCAAGCGTCGTACATTTTTTTTTATAATTTATGTGGACAAAAATCAGAACGTCTCGGAAACATTCACGAATATTCATTTTTCTAAATATAATTGAGGGGGTCTGGGTAAGAATGTACCAAGCCACATTTTTGATGAAATAAATCTGACACTGTAATCTGTTACTTAATACTGTATAAATTATAATATCCTACATATTATTTTTTCCTAATGTCACTAGGTAGCAACATATGTCCCAGGTTTTGTTTTTGCCACAGATGTTTCTAGAACTTTTTTACCAAATGGAAAGTGTATATCATTCAAGTAATATCATTAGAGTAATGCCATATTGTTATTCAGAATATCTCAAATATTACACAGAAATTAGCAAAAAAAATATATGTTATATATTTTTATTTCGGTATTTGATCTAATTTTTAAATTGATGAATCGCAGAAGTTCAAAAATGTGGCTTAGCACTCTCTTTCCCCGACTCCCTCAATTATAAAGTCCTTCTGAACACTTTTGTTGAGTGACACCAAAGAAATATTCTGCTTTTAAAAATAAAAAAAGTTCTGCTTTTTGATGTCATTGATTCTTTTCGGTTTTTGATACCCCAAATGTGTTATTTATTACATATCTTTAATTTTCATTTAAAAACAGTTTTATTTAAGGGGACTCTATTTAACCCTTTCCGGCGCGGAGTAAGTCTGTTTGTAAAATGATGAAATAATGGACTGACACCAGAATTTACAAACGAATTCATTAGAAAATAAAAACTTGCTTATTTTTCGGTACTTAATAAAAGGAAAATTTTAATTAAATATTCTTGGTGCCGTTTGTCAGTTTTGTAATTAAAATTAGGTGTCCTTTTTTGTGTACCCCGCCCGTTAAAGGGTTAAGGGGAAAATATTATTCTGTAAATAACACATATGTTAAAGTTTTTGAGTCATGTTTCAATAACACAAAATCATTACAGATAATAAAAGGCATTAAATTGTTAATAAATTAACATAATTTTTAAAAACATTATTAAAAAAATATTCTTTTATTAACAATTTTACATTTTTTTCTTTTTTTCCAATTTTGGTACTTCAAACTACATTTTTTTACCTTATACACAGGTTACTTTGTTTCTAAAAACCTAACTATGATATTTTTGATACAATATCATAAGAAAAATAATAATAATTGGATTATACGGAATAAACCTATAAAAATAACATATATTTAAGAACATATTTTTTTAAAACAGAAATTTCACATATAAAAAAAACGATGCTTAGTGACCTCTTTTAGAATCTAAAGATGCATTACAATTTTTTTTTAGACAATTGGCTCAATTATTGTGAAAGCTTTAGCATTTGGATTACACATAGAATGTAAAAAAATACGAACTAAGAAAAATGAATTTAAACATTTCATTTACAAAGAAGGGATATTAAATAGAGATACGTAAAATTAACAATATCTATTTTAATAATTATCAGATTGTCAAAAATATTGGGCACAATGTCCTAGAGATAATAATTTTCATTTTAGAATAAAAATCTGAAATACGACATTTTTGTCATTTTTTGTCAGAACGAAAGGTGCCCCTTAAAAATATGATTTCAAATTAAACAAGAACAAAAAATCATGCGATAAGCATTGATTATGAAACACTTTCCATCACAGCCAGAAAACTGTAACGGAACTTCACCGCTAAATAAGTTTAAAGAAGATATGCATGTAAACAGTTTAGAAAACATACACCACACTTAAAAATACAGCTTTCGAAATTACCTTCCAGTGTCAAGAAAACAGTCAAATTATTTTGTGTAGCTCTGTATATGATCAATAGATGTGGATATATAGCATGATAAAATTTAGCTCAGTTAGAATATTCACATTTAGCAATTTTCTCCGATCGATAGAAATGCACTCAAAATTCTTTTTACAGCCATGTATATTATCTGAAGATTTTTGTACACACCACATATTAAGCTAAAAGACCGCTTAAAGCTCACTCGCAGCAATTACCAACCGTAAACGACAAAGTATCTTTTTCTTTGCGTAGACCTGTATATGGATTTATTTATATTCCACAAACTTATATTAGTATACTAAATATATTATATTTCAGCAAGAAAATGCGTAACACAATTAAAAACTATCCTTAAGCAATTCACTCTTATAGTCTGTAATACTTACGGATTCCCTTGTGTCGCCCTGTATATGAACAACCGAATTTATAAACACACACGTACTATGAAAAAATTTAGTTGAACTTAAAAACGCAAACCAAAGTTAAAAACGCCCTTAACACACATAGACTGTAAATATTGCACATGTACTGTAGCCGATATCTTTTGTGTGTCCCTGTAAATAAACGCAATGCACACCACACTTTAAAGCGAGAAATTTATAGTGAACCAGAGTAATGCATATACTTTTCATTATGTTATAAATTGTGAAATATCACTAAATTACACTAAAATAAATCGATTTTTCCCCATAGAACAATGTGTAACAGAATTCTTTTGTTTGACCTTGTAAATGAATAATTAATGCTCTGCACCCCATATTCTACAAAAAGCATGTTTTAATGCGCTTATTAATTATATATCAAATTCATCATGTTTTAAACGACGTAGCATCCTCAAAATGCAACGATTATTTCCCATTGTCTGTAATGTAACAGAATACTTTTGACTGTCCCTGTAAATAAACTTTAAGTGCTACACACTTCAGTTGAAATAGGGAACATGCTATAGTAAACGACAATAACATACAAAAATGGGTGATCCGAGTATTTTTACGCCAGCACGAACAGACGGGAGACAAACCGAAGTCATAAACACTTTTCAACTAGGTTGGAAAGTGTTGAAAATAAATAAATAAATAAATAATATTATTTACAATAATTTATCTGGTGTGGAATTCTACAAAATCTAATAAACATTTACTAAAAAAAATCTATGAATTAAGTTAGAGTTACAGTATGGATAATCAACAACTCCCTTGCAACAAGACGCATGCATATATTTTGTTTAGGGTGTTCGAAGGTCCTTTAATTTATAAACCGGTATTTTATTACCGAAATTTTTCTCTTATCTAATCACAGATATTTAGTGCATAAATAAGGCTAAAATTACAAATCAGAATAATTGGTGAGTTAAAATTAAAGAAATGTAAAATACGCTCATCACGAAGGGATTAATGTACTTTAGTTATTCCCAAAGTGGAACTCTTGGGTGATTACTAAAATAATGAATACGTTTCCTTAAAACTTTGAAACACATTTCAAAAGAAGTGTTAATAAAGTAACATAGTTTATTAATTTTAATTTATTTAATGTCATCGGTTTAAATTATTAAAGTATAAAATTTAAATGAACTTCCCATAATTGTGATAAAAAAATTAAAAAGTTGATTTAATTAAAATGTTGATGTTACTTGCACCTGTATTATACAACGTAAAAAAAAAACTAGAATTATTTAGTTTAAAACACATTTCAAAAGAAGTATTAATAAAGCAAGTACTCTATTAATTTATTTAATGTCATAGGTTTAAAATATTACAGTGTAACATTTAAGTGAATGTCTCACAATAGTAATTAAAAAGAAAAAAAGTTGATTTAATTAAAATGTTAAAAGTACTTGCAACCTACATTATACTACGTACCAAAAGATAAAATTATTTATTAAGCCTTTATGTTAGAGAATTTTAAAGAGCTGTTACATTTATTTTTTTCATTTCAAAATGTAAAGATGGAGTTAAGCTGCCTCATGTTTAATTAATTATTCTTCAAAGAAGATTTCTGTGCCTGAAATATAAAAAATGTTTGAAAATGAAATTTTCAAATTTCACTAAGGCAAAATTATGTTTATCAAAGGCAAAATAGATCAATATCTGTGTACATTGTTAATATTACGATGTTTCATATGAGTGGATTTATACGCAATATATCATAATTGCTATATTAATACTATAATTGTGATTATTGAAACTTTTTGTATGAAAGAGTTTCCCATTGCTTTTAATCGCTAAGAAAATGTCGTGACGGTTTAGGTGTCAGGTACCTTTGAAACTTAAAAATTATTGCAAAGATATGACCCTAAAGATATGACCCTAATATTGATAACTACGCATCTGATCATCTTTTGCATATGAAATTTTAAACACATATTTAAAGAGATATATGCTAACAGTTAATGTTCCGAAAAAAGTCTAGATGGATATAAAGTTTTCTAATTTAATTTCAAGTTTATTGCGTTTTTAGCTTACAGGCTATCAAAGCCTGAGAGCTAATGTGTCCGCCGGTTCTGTATGTATGTACATATGTATGTATGTACGTAACACGATTACTCTTGACAGAAATATCCGATTTGCTTCAAATTTTGTTTATAGGTTCATTCTGATAATACGCTTCCCTGATTAGTTTTTAGGGTTCATTGGTTAAGTATAAGGGGGAAACTGATGCTATCCCTCCCTTAATTAAATAAATGGGTTTTTCCTCCAGAATTATCCAATTTGCTTCAAATTTCGTAAAGAGATTTATTCTGATAAGGCGCTTACCCGATTAGTTTTGGCGGTTCATTGGTTAAGTATAAGGGGAGAAACGGGGTGTCTAATCTCCCCTTAATTTAGCTAAATGGGTATTTCATGCAGAAATATCCTATTTGCTTCAAATTTGATATACAGGTTTATTGTCGGTCTCTTTATTTTTCGAGGGGAATTATTCTTTGAAATAAGAGTATAATATACAATTAGTGTGAATAGCCTGAGAGCTCAATGCCATCAGTTTAACTGGGTACTTTTTACTTTATTAATAAATTAATTCACTTTATGTAACTCGCGCAAGATTTCACATAATTGAATTGTCACAGTAAGCCAAAATATTTTATTGTATAGACATATATGTGCTTAAAATGACCTACACTACACAAAATATAGTGATGAGTTATTGAGAAAAAAATATGTAATAAACAATCTCAAAACTTTGAATTGTTTCTATAGAAATATTAATTATTTCTAATTTTTTACTTGCTGACCATAATAGTTGATCATTGTGAGTATCTATAAGGTTTATACCTTCAGTGAAAATTTCATAAAATTCTATCCAGCCATTTCTTAGAAAGCATGTACGTAATGATCAAAATCAATGTTTTGAGAAAAATTGACTTTAAAGATCAAATTACCCATTGATCACATAGAAAGAGCTCAAACTGTCGTTGACGTAACTTCCCTTCTAAAACGAATATCTCAATGGGGTTTCATTTAAAATCTTTCAAAAGAATTAATTTTAATTTCAGCTATTAAAAAAATAGATTTTTTGACAGGTTCATAGGTAACTGATCCATTAATTCAAAAGTACCAATTATCAGGAAACATTTTTTTCGGCAACGCCACTCGAACATTTTACAAAATACTGCACGTCCAAATAAATAGTAATATAAAAATAAAAATAAATAAATCCTAATATTGCAAAAATGAAATATTTCCACTGGTGAAAATGACCTCATGTTAGAACCATGCACTTTCACTCAAAAAGATTAAACATTTTCTAATGACTTAATTTTCAGTGAATTTATATTCCGCCTATGCAGACATTAAGGCCTATACAATAAAAGGAAAAGAGATTTTGAATAAATCAAGTCATGTTTGGGGGAAACATCGTTCTTTTATTGATATAAGATGAAGGTGAACAAAAAAATTAATTAAAATGCAAGGGAAAATGTTTATCAGTAATCGGCGTAGACTGTTTGAAAAATGGTTGAAAAAAGGTTTAGACACCAAACAAGTTGACCGATTTTATCGAAAACGAAAATAGTTTTTCCGATAGTGGGCTGTAATATATTTATCAAATCGGAGATCATTCGTGTTCATTCTTTCACACATACAGTAGAGTTACCAGTTTGTACATTTTCTCCTTAAGATGTATGGGCCCCACCAGTGGCTGAGAGGTTCTGCTCTCGAAGCTGGTAGACGGGAAGTGCTGGGTTTGATCCCAATCGCGCCCGTCGGCCTAATCGTTCGGAGTTTTCGTGGTTTTCTTCGAGCCGTGGATTTATCCATGCGTAAATACGGGTTAGGTTCCCTTAGAAAGACCCCCACGAAGGGCACTCCCCCCGGGCCTATATCCCAAGTGTAGATAATCGGCCGTCAATAATCAACCCAACCCTTAAGATTTTTCAGGCTTATTGTACGGTGTCCGATTGAACTTTTCTCATAAGACGATTACTTCAAAAAATTTTAAGCATATCTGACTTTTATAATTTTGAGAATTTCTATCAGTTTATGTTTTCAATCTGCTTCAAAAATTTCACTGTTTGATGCACTTTTTACTACAAAAATATGACTGCAAAATTAAACAAAAGCAGTGTTATTAACATTAAAATAGTGTAATACAAATACAGTTGCAAAATAACAATTATAATAATTAATTAATGATTTGTTTTTTAGAATTTGTTTTAAGAAGATGCAATTCCAACATAGTTCAATAGGATGTAGAAAATGAAGGTAGTGCGAGAAAATAAAGAAGTGTCAAAAATCTTCCTTTTTTTAAATAAACTAATCTAGCAACCCTAACACACACCTACACGCACATATCGACATCATCGAAAAAGCATTAAAAACGAGTATGGGTACCTGAAAACGTGAGGCTGGATTACACCTGAAAAAAATCATGCTCTGTATCTGTTGGAATTGGAAGCGTCTATTATGAGCAGCTACCACCCAACAAAATGATTGATTCAACCAAGTACTTCTTACAACTTGACAAATTAAAGCGAGCAATCGACCAGAAGCTTCCCGAATTGGCGAACAGAAAGGGCGTTGTATTCCACGACGAAAACGCCAGAACGCACGTTTCTCTGATGACCTGGGGGAAATTATTGTGTCTTCGATGGGATGTTTTGAAGCACCTACCGTATAGTCCGGATTTTGCACCTTCAGATTATCACTTGTTCCGGGAGCTCACAGAACACTTTAAATAACAAGAACTTCAGTTCTCTGGACGTAGTCAAAAACCACTTGGGTGACTTGTTGCCCAAAAATCTCAGGATTCTTTTGAAAGAGGGATAATGAAGCTCGTGGAGAGATGGCAGAAAGTTTTGATCAGAATGAAATACATTTAATTGATTACAAAAATTCCCTAAATATTTTGCGTTTGAAATTTACTCGGTTTTCGCTACGGAATTATACATAAATACAATACGATCAACCGAAGACACCAAACTCTATTTACGTTCATATTTCTTTCAAACGCCGCCTTCAGTTAAAAAAAAAAAATCGATATTAACACTTTCAAAAACGTGCGTCATTTTAGCTTTTCCGTATTTCTGCAATGATTAATGTTCTACCCTTTCGGAATCTTTAATTAAAATACGAAATAACATATTACCCCACTATTAACGAACGTACATCCAGCTTTAAAAAGACGTCTTTGGTTTTAAAAAATACGAATAATAACCTTTTGAAAAAAAAAATATTTCTGAAAGCTTATTTTTGATGCATTTCATTTTTTTTTCGCGCATTTGCCCAGAGGTTTTACATTACGCATATTTTGTTTATAAAAACACGCTTAACTTTATACAATGACGCAGTAGTTTTAATAGGATATACTAAACTTTTAGATAATGATCCAGTATAAATTTGGTTGAGAATTTTTTAGATATAAGCGAAAATAATATGTTTGAAGAAAAAAAAATTTACATGGTAATTTCAAAGCGTTTGGACCATAAGTATTATTTATTTTTAATGTTAAATGTTCTAAAAAAAAAAAAAAAAAAATGATAAGAAAACACGTTTAAGCTGCCGAAGGCATCTTTTAATCCTTCCTTATTTAAATATATATTAATACCCTCTTATTTTAATACATATTAATCCCCTATTATTAGGTTACTTTGGTAAGAATTCCTTTTAGTACATAAATTTATTCAATACTGATTTTAGGTACATTTAATGTCCGTGATACACCGGTCTTTTGTTTAAAAATATAAAGTCAAAACAGACCGGAGCGTGGCTAATAGACCAGATGACGCTACCGAAGGCATTGGGGCTCCCACCTCTAAGTTTGTTTGGATAGATTTTCATTTGAAAAATTAAAAAAAATCATGCAAAATCGAGGGGTGTACACTTCTGAAAGTATTTGGACTCTCGGCATCGGATAGTTTAAAAAGATTTTTGTTTAAATATATAAAATCATTTAAAATTTATTTGAGGTATATTTAAGGTTATTATCACGGGCCCGCGCAAGGCTGTTTGGGTCACCCAGTAGAAATAAAAAGGGTGATTTAAGATCCCAAAACAATTGTAAAAATTAATAATAAAAAAAAATGTAAAACAAATTTAGATTAACTTAAAATAAATTTATGTTCAACATGAAAGAAAAATCTATGTTTTAATTAACAGATTTTAGTTTAGTGAAAAGAGCGGTATCATATGGTTAATCTGATCTTATGATTAATCTGCTTTTTTTATAATTTTCTCTGGACAATCAATTATCAATTGTAATAAATATAAACTAACATATCTGTCTATTTCTTACATTACTGTAGCAAATGGGGTTAAGAGTATTGTTGATATTTATTTATAAAAAATAATAATGCTTGAAAAACGTTTAAAAGTCATAAAAACACACTAAATTGAACTACAGTTTTCAAACAAATTTCCCTATTTTATGTAAAAATAGAAATTATGTGACACTTATAAGTGATTTATGAGCGATATATAAAATAGAAGCCGGTTTTTGCTACCCATCGAAATATTCACTGCATATTTTTTGACAAAAAAGTTCATAGTTAAAGGAGCACTTTGTCACTAGAACAATGTGACATTATTTTATCTTTTAAACTCACCTGGTAAAGTTTCGCGTCCCTCCCCCCCCCCATAAATATATCTTCAGCTTAGTGTTTTCAGAAATAGTCGTTCAAGAAACAATACTATTATTTTATACTAAATTTATTCTTTATCGATTACGTTATTAGGAAAAGTACACTCCAGAAGTTCTTATACTCCAGAAGTTCTTTTAAAATAATTGTATTTTTCGGTACATGTGTATATGTAAAACATATGCACAGCCGTGAAAAAGAAAAGTGAACACCCTCCAGTAACTCTGCAACAAATTATCGTAGAATAAAGTTACTGGTACCAAATGATTGGAAATAAAGTCTACTTTTAAATGATGTATGTAAAATTTTCTTAGGGAGGCATCTACATATCAAAACAAACCCAAACTTTGTTTTTGTTAATGGCAACACCCAATTTTGACACAATATTTTAAATCTTCGGTTCAAACTATGCCTACATAGCAAATAAATTCCAAGACATTTGGATGATAAGTTTTTGAATTATAAATATAATTTTAGAGCTTCTAATGTTAAATTGCATTGTGATATTTTAATTAATATATCCCAAAATTGTATTTTTAATGTGCTAATTTTTTGTTTGGTTATAATACTAAAAATCCCAAGCATAAATATGTTGAATTTGTAATTTTTATAATTTTCATAATATGAATTATGAATTATGAAATTAATATTCGAAGAAATTATGAATTTCAATCTACAATTTTTTGATTATTTTTCATTTATTATGTCCTGTTTTATGCGCATTCGAAATTAAAAAAAATTCTTCCAAGAAGTTTCCAAACTATGTTTGAAAAATGGCATGATATTGGTTTAAGATGAGAATTAGTTTATGATGTGCAATATTGTTTATAACTACAACATTGTTTTCTTTAAATCCAATTTTTATTAATAGTGGGCAATTATCATCCACTTGAATCCAAGGAGCTTAAATATGCCTCTTTGGTTGAAACTAAAGCTGAAAAAAAGTTAAGATGTAATGATTTCTAAATGTCAATATTTGACAGACGATTTTTGCTTATGTAAAATAAATAGAATCATAATACGCAAAAATTTGTATTTATTTCTAAGAAAATTTATTTTAATATAAAGAAACCAGTGGAAACAATTTACCTTTGTAAAATTAGAAGATAAGTTATTTATTTTTATCTCCAAACACATTTAAATAAATGCACTATGCTATCTAAACGCAATTATAGTAATCTTTGTAATATGCGAAACAAATCACATTATCTTCTAAAAAGGACGCCAGTTTCGGATTTCAAATTATAGTGAGAGAATAGGAATTTTTATTATTTTTAAAAAATAATTTCCTTATGCACTTTTTATGTCAACGGGAAAGAAATTACATTAAAAATTGAAAAAAAAATCGATTTCTGTAAAGATAAACTTTGGAAGATGTTTGAAAAAATGTCAAAGAGAGATCTCAGAATTTTTTTAAGTTGACAGCAATTTTACTTGTGTTCTAAAGTATATGTGCATCAAGTTTCGTTCAAATCGGACAAAAATTGTAGATTTGTATAAGGAACCTTCATACATACATACCAAGAACTGCTATTTTATATATATAGGTAAATATATAATGCCGAATATGGTGCTTATAACTTGGTAATTTGTTTGGTAGTTTGAGTGTTTTCAGATATTAAATATAACTTAAACTTATTTTTGTAACACTCGATCGAATACTGAATACTTATTAATATGTATTTTTCATTGTTTTACAGTACTAAAAATAGACTTTTAATGAGCACAGCACTGTTTATGTCACGAAATTTCATTAAAATTATCCATCTTACTCTATGTCAAGAATAGAAGAAAAAGTGAGAAATTTTGATCTACTAACGTTTAAAAAAAGTCAATATTTTCATTAAACAAAGAACATTTTCTCTCACGTAATATAGTTAATCTTTTGGGATTACTTAGATAAAACTTTGACGGATAAAATATTTAAAGATTCGTGGAAAGTTGTTTTCTGAATTTTAAATCTAAGTCGATATTTTTACATAATACTTTGCAATCGAATAATCATAAACATATTCTGTAGAGACCTGTTGCATATTCCAAAGTAATAGATAATATATATGTGAAATTGCTTTAATTGACATGTAATTAGTACAGTTGAACAAAAAAATAAATAAAAGTTACAGTTTAAAAAAAGACAAATATTTCTTAATATACGAAAATATAATATCGTTGCTACCATGTCAAACTGTCGAATGTGAAAAAATGCATTTATCATTTCGTTCAAAAATGGGCCGATTGTTACTACTAAATTTTATTAGAATTCTTCGCCTAGTAAGAATATTAATAAAATTTCTGCGATGAAGAGGTTTGTCAGTTTAGTTTTCTTTTTTATTTAGAAATGCCGAATTCTTAACGGAAATTTTGAGGAAAAAAATTATTTTAAGTATTAACGCAATGTCTGTCATTAACCCTTTTTATCCTGACGGTACTTATAAGTACCACTTTAACCCCTTCGCGACAAGCGTCTTTTACAGAATTTTTAATCTGTTACCACCAGTTTTTCAAAAGAGAAATTTTCACCTAATTGAATCGCAAAAACGGTATGATTAGATAAGGAAAACTTTACAAAAAAAAAAAAAAAAAAATAACTGGTGGGAATAATCGAGGATTCTGAGCATCTTATGCGTCACGTATTCATGTATCTCGTCCCCTACGGGTTAATAAAACACCTATATATTCGTAATATGACCGTTTTTCCTAACGGTATTCACAATGGCACAAAGAGTGTATTTCTGACAGCAGGCAGGAGATTGCAAATTCAAGCACATATCCTCTTTCTTTGCATTGTAGGGATTTTACATTTGCTACGCTACATTCGAAATCCATTTTGCAATAGAATTGACATGCATGTTGTTCTTCATTTGAGTAATTTTAGTGGTTTATTACCGGTTATTTAGTACTATTATTTTCTATTGTTTTCTATACTCTACAGGTGAACATTTCCTATATTTTATTTGAAGTTTACTATTTGAAATTTACTATTTTATTTTATATCATAGGTTAAAATATTTTTGGTGGTTACAGTTGCATAATTAACCACTAAAGCACTATAAAAATTTATTTTCCTCTTTCCTATGTTTATTCTGCACCAAAACTTATCCAATGATGCAAAAATACAATTAAAAAGTAGCTGGAAAATTAATTCAGGATATAAAGGGTTAAATAAAAAAAGAAATTCTATTTGAAAATTCTGATATGGATTCGGAATTTCTCAATGCAAAAAGATGCCAAACTGGGAACGTTGGTGAAGAATTCTAATAAAATTTAGTAGTGACAATCGTCCCATTTTTATATTTAATGAAAAATGCATTTTTTCACATTCAACAGTTTGACATGGTAGCGACGAATAACCAACAACAAAAATAAGCCATAACCTCTTCCGAGTTACCCATGATTCCGAAAAGCGTTCTTTATCTTTAGAAACGTCAGAAAACAATATATTTTCAAGATTTAAAAATCATTTATAAAAACAATGTTTCTCTTACTGCCACTGATTTTAGGAAAGGTTTCCGAGTAATTTTAACAGGGTATTGATCAGTTTTCTCAAACCAGAATTTCAGTTTTTAGGATGTTATCAATTCCTAATTAAACATTTTCAGATGCGTAATTGAATTAGTATACATGCAAGAGTAAAAAAAATAATATTAGTTTTAAAGTTAATGTTAATGCTGTTAAGGCGTCTCAGGACTCTTAATACTTCAAAATTTTCGAATTTTTAATTTTTTTATATATTAAACTCCTATCTTTCCTGAACATTTTAGTGTAAATGTTTTCTTGAAAATTCCCATTAGAGCAGACGTTATGGCTTTTAGAATTATACCCACTCAAAGCTGAAGCATACTCAAACCTGAAGCAAAACATAATTTTTCTCAAAATTATGCTTTTGGGCACAACGTGCATGATATCTCAAAAACTTATCAATATTTTTTCATGAAAATTTCCAAAAATATGTGTCATGTTAGTCTACATAAATTGAACCTAAAATTTCATTTTTATTATTAAAACAAATATTTTTTTAAAGTGGTTATATTGTTGAAAAAAAATTGTATTAACTCAATACAACTTTGCATTAAAAATATAAAAATGCTTTAAATACAAATTTATTGAGGTTCTGTGTAATTATTACAATATGAAGTACAATTAGACTCCAAAATTTGTATTCTAGATGCAAATATTATTTTGTAATCGTGCGCGTAAACTGTCATGTCAATTTTCTGCTCGACAAATGTCTGACAGTTTGAAGCCCCCTATAAATATTAATTCTGCATCTTGTAACTTTTTAAATATGTGAAATGAAAGAGCACGCTTATATCTTTTCATCCCAATAAAAATTGTGTTTTTAAATCATATACATTTGAAGATATTAAATGTTAAAAAAATGGTCATTTTTTTTCATTTATTCCAATTTTAAAAGTCCTGAGACCCTTAACTATCTTGTTTGTGTTTAAAGTGAGTTTTGTGTTTAAAACCTATCATGCTGAATAAAAATTTTCATGTTTGTTGAAACTTTACTTTTTGTTTACTTTAGAATTGATACCATCCAGAAAACCTACATGTATTTTTGACAAAACTGAAGAATAGAGTATAAAATCTACTTTCAATTGTTTACGGAAATTAGTGCCAGGAATACATAGTTATATGAATATTTTTTTTTAAATCTCGAAAATAAATTGGTTTCTAAGGTTTCTAAAAGTAAAGAACGCTTTTAAGAACTGTGGGCAAATCGGAGAGGTTATTACATATTTTCGTTCGTGTTTATGTTATATTTTCCTATATTAAAAACCATCCGCCTTTTTTAACAGTGTGCAACACATTAATCGCTTCTCTTTATGCGCTCTTGTGCTATTCTCATCGATAGAAAAAAGGACTAGTTTCGTATATTTTAACTGTATGACCATTTTTTCCGCAATTAGGTAAAAATCTTTATATATGTATTGCTTTCTGTGTGTGTATTTGATAATTTTGTAATCGTTTCCTAGTGCTAAAAGGTATTTCCTAATAAGCTCAGCACCGTATATGTCCTATTTCATCAAAACTATCCATTTTACTTACTGTCAAAGTATGGGAAACGATGATTTATAATCCTAGTCAACGTTGTAATGTAATAGAGGGATCAATAATTTAGTGAATGTGCATTGCTTAACTTTGTAATGCCCCCCCCCCCAAAAAAAAAATCATTACATATATATACTTGATATTATACAGCAGTAGATAATAATTATGAGTAATAACTTAAAATTAGTAGCAAATAGTTAACTTAAAGAAAACTGCAGGTGGCAATACATTAAACTTTTTAAATATTTTTCAACATAGTTGAAATATGTTTATGAATTCGGTTTGTCTGTCCATCTGTCTGTCGTCTGTCCGTCTATCTGTGCTCTAATAAGTGTACATATGCTCGGATTGCCATGTAATTGATAGATATTATTGACGTTTACCATGACATGTTCGATTGAAAATGAAGTGTGTAGCACATACAGTTCTTTTACAGAGGCATTCAAAAAATTTTTATTACATTATGATCTTCGGGGAATTATCGTTGGCATTGTATTTTAATTATGTTACACTATTTCAAACATATTCAAATTGATATACATCTATTAGCTGGACTACAAGTTGGAATATGGTGTGCATAACATTTATCATTCATTTACAGGGACAACACAAAATAATTCGGTTACAGTAGTACTGTCTATGATTAAGAATTGCTGAAAGTACGCTTCAATTGTGTTATGCGTTTTTAAATGTAGCTATTTTTTTTCACATTCCTTGGACTAAATAAATTCTATAGATCATATCTATAGCACATAACAATAGATTTCGAGTATATTTCCGATTATTCACGGAAATTGCTGAAGGGGAGTTTTCAACTGTATTATGCGTTTTCTAATTGGACAAAAATTTTACATTCTATGTTGTATGCATACAAATCTATACATCTTAGAAAGCACAGCCCAAAATAAATCGAATATGTTTTCGCCTATAGAGGATAGTTGCTAAAATTTGGTTTTAAAATGTGTTATGTGTTTTCCAATTTGTATAGTTAGACATCAACATTCCTCTTATTAAACGGTGAAGTTTCGTTACAGTTACTCAATTCAACATATAAAATGTGTTTCATAATCTCTACTTGGTGCATGATATCAATGATAAGAAGAGGTATGCAATAAACATTTTGCTATACCAATTTTTAAAAAGAGGAGAACTCATTTTCATTTACATAAATTGTTAATTATTTGCGAGTTTTCTAATGATACTTTCACGCATAAATATAGTCAAAGATTCGTTCAATTTCTTTTTTTTTCAGTTTTTTTTTTATTTTTTTTTATCTAAGTTAGAATTCTTACATAAGACAATGATGAATAATTTACAGAATGGTTATTATTTTTTTTTCATTTTTTAAAAGAGACATTTGTTAGAAAAAACAAATTCCAAATCACAAGATAATGTTTTTGCGCAGTTTCTTTAAATGATAAATAAATATTACTTAACACAGCGAAAATAAAAAATTTAACACAATAGTCAGCCATGCTTAAAATGTTTTTGAATTTCCTTCATCAGCAGAAAAAAAAGTAATAATTTGTTGTAATATGTGATCTTTTTCCATGCTTTTGGTAATTCTTAAAGCGCAGTTTTGCCAGTACAAAAGATATTTTTAAATTAATATAGCATTGTTTATGATTTTAACTTTCACGAAAAATATTCCTGGTAATCATTGTCAAAAATGATAAAGATGTGCTATACAAATTTTGTTCCACTAACAAAAAAATGATAACGCATTTTCATTCTCGTAAATTGCTATCTCATGATATTGCTTCAATGACACTTTGACGCAGGAAAATATTCAAGGATTTCTTCTAGACGTTTTTCAATATTTATAATCTAAGACAAAATACTTACATAATACATGGATCAATAATTTAGTAACTGGATATTACTAATGTTATAATTTTATTTAAAATATTCTTTAGAGACATTCCCGAAATTTCAAAGCAATATACAATAATAAATATGTAGAATTGCTTTAAATGTCACGTTCAGTAAATTATAATACATTAGTGATTAAATTTTTTTTAAAAATTGAAGTATTTTCATAGATAGGAAAAAGGAATAGTTTTGTGGTATCATGTTTCATATCTTGTTAATAATCATTAAAAGTATTATTTGTAACATTTAAGATACTTTTTTAATGTACGCAATACCGTTTATGTTTCATAAATTTTATTAAAAATATCCATTCTACTCACTGTTTAGGGTTAGAAAAGATGTGGGACAACAATTTTCTCCTATTAACTTTAAAAAAAATCTCATCTTCATTAATATAAATTGTTAATGTTTCAAAATTACCTAAAAGACACTTTGACGCATAAAAATACCAAAAATGCATGAAAAGCTTTTTCTCTGTACTGTTAATATGGAATCAAATTACTTATTTATTACATTGAACAATAATTTAGTAAATGAATAGCAAATTTAATAAAATTTAGCAAATTTTCGATAAAATGTTTGAAAAAATTTTTAAATTCCAAGCAGTAGATAATATTAATGTGGGGTATTGCATAAAATGACATGTAATTAGTTAATTTAAAATAGCGTCAACATGGAATACATTGTATATTTATGTTTTTAAAGTTTACGAATTCTTTTCGCAGATATGAAAAAATAGTAATTTTGTATATTATAATATGACGTTTTCCGTGGTTTGCTCATAAATCATTAAGAAGTGTTATTCTTTGTTTATTTCATTCCCTAATAGCTGTGTCTGTCATTCAAAAAATATTTTTAAACATTAAAACAAGTATTCTAATAAACACAACACTGTTTAGGTTTTTTTTAATTTCATTAAAATCATCCTTTTAATCATTGTCAAAAACTGAAAAATTGGGCAAGCACAATTCTGCTGTATTATTTTTTGAAAACTCAGACTTACATTATCATTCAAACAAATTGTTAAAATTTCGGCATTACTTAATTGTTACATTGACGGAAAAAATATTGAAGAATTCTTCCAAGATTTTTTTATTATGGATTTTCAATCCAAGTCCAAATCCGACATAATACATCAATCAATAATTTAGTGAATGAATATTTTTAATTTTCTCGTACTTTAAAAATTTCATTTAATAGCATTCAGGAAATTCGAAAGCAGTATATAATATTTATGTAAAAGTGTTTTAAATCACAAGTAATTTGGAAACTTACAGAAAATTCCAAATTACACGGCATTTATTAATCGTGTTATGAGAATTTTAAAATTAATTTTGCAGAATAAGCAAAATGAATATATTTGGCTATTATCATATAAAATGTATCCCCCGTATTCTGGACAGTCTTTTCTTTGTGTGTGTGGGGAAACAGTTTATAAGAAAATCGTTTGGTTGTTATAACCACAACTGTATAAAAAAAACTACAAGTACATGAATTAATATGAATTTAAGAGGCTTTTGAAATTAATTGTGATTCATGCTTTTAAATTTATTTAGAAATATTAATCATTATAATCATTATATGAATTGAAGCACTTAATTCGGTATAGATAACACAATCTTTAAATAACAAGTAATTAGATAACTTCGAGAAAATTACAAATTGAAAGGCAATCATTAGTCAATCGTGTTATAAAAACTTTTGAATTAATTTTACTAAGAAAAATAAAGGGTACTTTATTATGATCAGTAATAATACTTTCTTATAATAATAATGCTATATTGTAATAAGAATAATACTTTATTATAATACTGAAAGGTATTGCAGTTAAGAGTAATGTTATATTAAATTTTCTAAGACTCATTCTGAACAAACTTATTTTTTCTCCTGACAAATTATAGCATAATTGATTTATTATTATTACCGGTAGTATATTTTTAAAAGAAAACATCTACAAATATAAGAACTTATATGACTATAAGAAACCACTGAAAAGATTTTTTAGTCATATTTTATATAAATTAAATGTACCAATTATACAGTGTAGAAAATGTTAATACAAAATAAAGTTAATTAAAAAGAAATAATTATTTAACATTTAAACACTTCATCCATTTAAAATAATATGTTTCATACTTAATTTTTTAAATGCTTTTCAATAATCAATGATCTAAACTTTAGATGTTAATATTAATTTTTAATACTAATTTTTAAATTTCTTTATTTTCAAGAAGCCTTTCAAAACTCTATTATCTGTCATTCTGCTCTTAAGATATATTTACTACACATGTTCTTGATAAATATCAATATATAATTGTACATGCATTAATTACGAGAAATAATGATCATTAAATGCACTTTTGTTGTTTACTTTTGTTATTTGAATAAAAAATGAACACAATTTTGAAACAAGCAATTAAGAATGTTTTTGAGATTTCGAAATAGATAGTTATACCTCAATATTTCAAAATCCCTGTACAAATTTAAGTTTGGTTTTAACATTCGACTAGACACTTTACCTCTGAATAATTAAAATTTTAAGAGGTTACGTCAATGAATTACGATCCACTCCGAAACATTTCTTATTAAGATTTAAGTCATTATAAAAGCTTCTTTTGGATTTTAGTTAATATTTCATCTGCATTTCCCAATTTTAATGAGAGACTCAAGGAGACTTCTTCAGTTCTTAATGATGTTATAAGGCATTTCTAATAACTTGTCTTAAATAATTGTAGAATTAAACTCTGAAGTATTAATCAAATAACTTACTAAGATGAAATGTGTTAAATCCATTCAGTAAATTGAGTTAGTGTGCATTTTTGTATCGAGTATCTCTTGTCAAAGTTAAGTGAATATAATTAACGTTCAGGACTTCATATTGCATATAATGTCTAAACTGATAAACTGCACAAATTCGAAAACTACGTTTTAATAAACATGTAATTTTATGTTACTTTAGACTGAGCAGTGTAGTCTTGTACTTAGACTGTACTTTTGTTCTTATATCAAATTATGGAAATAATTCCTTTCTCTAATTTATTCTCAGACATGCACAAATTGTCAATTTTGCTTATTAATGCAGAAACCTTGCTTAGTCAAATAAAAGTGTTTTTAAAATGTCTGTTTATTTACTTCTAGTCTTTCTAGTTTAGTTTTTGGATTAATATCCCAAAACTTTAAGAAATCTTCCAGTCAATGCTCCAAGATCTGACCTCAAATCTGGTGAACCAAACATTTTCATGAGCCACTTGTCGACAGCAAGAACATCATATTTCCACCTCTGCATATAAAATTGGGCCTAATGAAGCAGTTCGCGAAAGCATTACCAACTGAAGGAGGCTGTTTCATATGTCTTATTTCAAAATTTGAGAAGCTGTCTTTTGAAAAGATAAAGGCCGAATGTATAATAAATGTATTTGACGGTCCACAGATTCAGCAGCTCATTGGAGATAAACATTTCATCAGAACAATGACAGAACTACAAAAAAATGCTTGGTTAGCATTCAAAAACCTTGTCAAAGACTTTCTTGGACATGCGCGAGTAGAAAATTACACCGAAATTGTCCAGCAACTTTTAGAGAGCTTTAAAACGCTTGGTTGCAGCATGAGCATCAAACTTCATTTTCTGCATAGCCATCTCGATGACTTCCAGGAAAATCTTGGTGCAGTCAGTGGTGAGCAAGGTGAACGATTCCATCAAGATTTGAAGATCATGGAAGAACAGTATCAAGGTAGATGGGATGAACATACGATGGCTGACTATTGTTGGAGCATTAAGCGAGATTCTCCACAAATTGAACACTCCAGGAAAAGCTACAAGCTAAAATGTTTACCTTAATATGAACCTTTTTCGTTTTGTAAAAGGATTTTACTACTTCTATGAACACAATGTAGCTTATAGTAAGTATATATAGCCATATTATGAATTATATATTTGGTAATTTTTCTTTATTTTCCTTTGTATCCTCATTAAGTATGATTTTTGGGGTATCCTGTAGCTGAAAAACTTGATGTGATAGAAAACAACTGGTGTCATTTTTGGATTTAGATACCAATAATTATCCAAAAACAAGGGCCAGATCTGAGTCAACAAAATTTGTGTTCCCCAGTGTAATAGATATTACACACTACAAATAATCTTTGTACAGGATCAAGGTAAATCGCAATTCATTTAGTATCTTCTAAAATCGACAATGTCATGCGATGAAGCTTTTGGATCATAGGTCTGTAAGGTAATGTTAATTTTAAATAATATGATAACTATTATAGACATTAAAATTTTGTCCACTGATAGGCTTACAAAAACAAAAATGTGGGAAGCCTTGTTTTATGACGACATTTCTTTAATTTAGTGTAATTCTTTAGTGCAATTATTTTGCGTTAATTCACATCTTGTGAACAGCTGTTACTTACATTCTCTAAAAGGCTAATATATTGAACCGTAGCCTAATTTCTCACTGCAGGAAAAAAAAATTCATATTTTTATTCCGATATCGAAATTGCACGAAATTTTATAGTGGTTTTCCAATTTATTATACCATCAGAAAAGTATAACAACCTCCTGTTTAATTTCGATCTTGTATAAGTGTTAAAATAAAATTCGCATTTAGTCGTTTGAAAATCTCACAATGATTATTTGAGCAGATAAATTGGATAGATAATATGGTGCAAAATGGTTCTGAAAATGGCACTGTGAAATAATTTCACATTAAGACAGTAAAGTTTGCAAAACATTAATCAGGCATTTAATTTCTAAAATATTTGAGTTAGCAAGTTATTTTAAAGAAAAATCTCAACAAACAGTGATGCGAATCAAAGTAGGAGAATATTTTTAACTCTATTAATCAAATTACAAAACATTTCGAGAAAACTAATTATTTCTAATTTAAATTGACATTTTTGCATTTTTATAATGCGCATTAAAATAGTTAAAAATAATGTTAAAATTTTTAAATCTTCAAATTATCTGCAAAATGGAGAATATAAAATAAAACTTAAAGTTATACATAAATTCAATTAGTGAGACATAAAATCAAATTAAATTAACATGAATATTTTATTTGAATCTCTTATTTTTTACTCTACTGTTACGCTGGTAGTCGATTGGAACTAAAAATGTCTTATGTGTTTTATCAACAATTTTAAAAGTTTTATTTAAAATATTATTATGAAAATTAGTGTTTAAAACCTTTATTTTTGTTGTTATTAATAAATTTGTACACTTAACAATATATAATACATTAATTAATGAATAAAAATAACAAAAAGGAAGATCGTGAGATTATGGTTACCATACATTGTTTCTTTCCTCAAAAAGTAAATTATCTGAATTTGTTTTAAATTCTATCACTAAATGAAAGCAAAGTAACATTAGTATTATTATTTTTTTTATTTACGTCAATAAAGTATCATCTTTTTATGAAACAGTTTTAGCAGTATTGTTTATTGTGCTTTCAAAAACTTTTTACTTACCCATCATACATAGTATAGGTTATGTCTTGTAATAATTTTAAAAATCGAAAAAAAATTTTGACGGATTTACACGTTTCAGACATTGGGTATTCCGAAAAACATATCTTTAGAAATTTTTTTTGCCTTCCGTCTGTCTGTGTGTCTGTGTAAAGCACCGCGGTAACCTTTCTTTTTCGTTAGCCTTGATTTAAAGTTTATGACGTCATCAAGCCACGATTTTATTAGAATTGCAATGCATTTTATAAATAGTTTACACATGTTTTACTTTCATAATTTATATTATGTTTATCCACGATGGGTAAGTATTACGGAGCTCCCCAAAGACTAGTTTACCTATGTATTAAAAATATCATTGCATGCTTAGACGATTCATTCACTTGACAAATTCACTTTGAGGTGTAACTTTGTTTTATGCGATTCTTTGAACATATTCTGCCTTTGTCTAACATTCTCTTTGCATTGCTGAGTGTCGGCACCAACAAAAGGGGGCATGGGAGGAATTGCCCCTCTCTGGATTTTTAAATTCAATTAACTAAATGCTTCTCTGATCATTTTGAAAAGATAACAAAAGTATATTCTTCTCAAGTGGCTTAAAATAAGTAAAAAGTAAGAGAAAAAGAAAGATTTTTTGACAGGTGGGGTCCTGCCCCTCTTCATGGGATATAATTTTTAGTTCTTTTTTTTCTGATCTTGTGGTAGAAAACTATGTTAAATGGAGAGTTCAGGGAAATAGTTTTTTTTTAACTAATAGAAGTTAAACGAATTAAAAAGAAACATTTTATAAATATTTAATTCAGCAGTTAACATGTTGTTACAGAAAAATCTTTCATTCCTGCAATTAATTAAACATATAAAATTAATTTATATTATCATCGAGGATAATATCTAAGTAAATACAATCCATGCACTTTTACTAGGTATTTCTATTGGATTAAAACAAAATTTTAAAAACTTCATTATACTGTAGACTGGTTCTAAACATATTCATTTAAATATAAATGGCTAAAAATTTGTTTAATGAAATATTTACATAAAAACTGAGCATTCGTAGCAAAAGTGAGATATTTTATTCTAAAGTATTAAAAAAGTATGTTGTGCTTATTTGAATTAAGAAATATGACTGACAGACACATTTTTAATGACAAAGGCTTAATGACAGTCTCAATCTGGGATCCTAGTTCAGTGTTCACATTCTATTAGAATATAAAGAATGAAAATGAATTTTCATTTTTGGTTTATATTTTTCACGATTACATTTTTTATAAAATAGATTAAAATGAAAATATAAAGAGTTTTATAAAATAACACAGTTAAATTTATTTATACAGACTTAGTTCCCAGTTTCTTGTTTTTTTTATAACTAAGTGAAAGAAAATTAATATATATATATATACACACATAATTATCTTTCTACAGGAAATAACAACAAGAAATTATGCATCAGACATAAATTATGAAACACTTCCCAGCATTAACACAAGATTATTAAGAAATTTGATTTTCTCATAGAAGAAAACGATAATTTAAATAAGTAAATTAAAAAACACGCAACTCAGTAAAAATAAATTTTCAGCAATTGATACCATTAATTTTTCCTAACTCTGTCGTGTGGCCCTGTATGGGATCTATACAATTTTTACACACCAGCTAATATACTCAAAATTAGATAAGTTTGAAAATGAATGCTACAACGGAAAAAAACACGTCCAGCAATTAACCTTAGTCATTCTTGTAACCGAATACTTTTGCGTGTCTCTGTAAAAGAACGATAAATACTGTGCACTCTATAACCTATAAATAGCATGTTGTAGCGCAGTTCTGTGATTGGAAGTATTATAACATCATTAAAATGCACCGCTAACGATTTTTTTATCATAGATCATGTAGGATTTATCCTTTATGATCATTAATCGTTGTGTCAAAAGCCGACAGATGTCAGCACGCAGATTCACGCCAGTGAAAGAGCAGGTGTGGAAAGATGCAATTAGGAATGTACGTGTGAGGTATGCATGCTCAAAATGACTTTGCGAGCACCAATGTAGTAGAACTGTTTTCTTTGGAGATGAGATCGGCGTGGCAGTCTATCCAGAGAGTGAATTGAAGGTGGCTGATCAATGTAAAGACATTCTGTGAAGCGGTGATGATGGATTTTAATCAATGTTGCTGATGTCCATATTTAAGGCGACAACCCATCATTGTACACAAGTGCTCTGTAAATAGTCTGTAATTAATCTTCAATGTATTTCTTCCTACAGTTTAAAGCTGTTTTTGTCCATCCTTTTATGTGTGTCAGAGTAAATTTCTATAATAATAATGTAATGTAGTTTTTTTTGTGCGTACCTGTAAACGAACTATAAATGATACATATTCTATATTCCTGAGAAATCATGTTCTTGTCCATATGAGTGTTTCATGTGAATCTCATTATGTTTGAAAGAAAGTAACAACAATAAAAAGCATCGAAAGCGATTTTCCTTATAGACCATAAAGTATCGGAAATATTTTGTGCGTCCGTGTAAACGAGCTATAAATGATATATATTCTTTATTCCTGAGAAAGCATGTTCTTGTCCATATGAGTGTTTCATGTGAATCTCATTATGTTTGAAAGAACGTAATAATCAATAAAAAGCATCGAAAGCAATTTCCTTTATAGACCATAATGTATCGGAAATGTTTTGTGCATCCCTGTAAACGAACCATAAATGATATATATTTTTTATTCGTGAGAAAGCATGTTCTTGTCCATATGAGTGTTTCATATTAATCTCAGTATGTTTGAAATATCGTAACATCAGTAAAAATCTTTGAAAGCGATTTCCCTTATAGACCATAATGTATCGAAATTTTTTTGTGCATCCCTGTAAACGAACTATACATGATACACCTTCTATATTCCTAGAAAGCATGTTCATGTCCATATGAGTGTTTCATATGAATCTCATTATGTTTGAAATACCGTAACATCAATAAAAAGCATCGAAAGCGATTTCCCTTATAGACCATAATGTAACGGAAATCTTTTGAGTGTCCTTTTAAACGAACTATAAATACTACACACTTCATTTTCAACACCGGACATTCTATAGTAAAACACAATAACATATAAAAATTTCATGGAAAACAGAGTATATTTACGTGAGTTAGAGCACGGACAAACAAGCAGCAGATTGAGAGACATGTCGAATTCATAAACACTTTGAAACTATGTTGGAAAGTGTTAAAAACTCAAATTAGAATATTTTAGATGTCGCCGTGAACATATAACTTTCATGAAAAAAATTCGCAGTACAATGCCATAATTTCTTTATATTTTGAAAAAAAATGCTACACACTTCATTTTCAACACCGGACATTCTATAGTAAACCACAATGACATATTACAATTTCATCGGAGATCGAGTATATTTACGTGAGTTAGAGCACGGACAAACAGACGGCAGACTGAGAGACAGACCGAATTCTTAAATACTTTGAAACTATATCGGAAAGTGTTAAAAACTCAAATTTGAATATTTTAGATGTTGCCGTGAACATATAACTTTCATGAAAAAAAAATTCGCAGTACAATGTCTTAATTTCTTTATATTTTGAAAAATTAACAAAAATCTAGCTTTTATTTCTGTTCTACATACAAAAAAAAATGCATCTTGTTTAATGATCGAGTTCTCGCTTTGACTTATCGCTTTTCCGAACTATTCCACCAATAAACAGCCATTAACAAGAACAATTTTCATTTGACTTTATTTTTATGATTCTCTGGCTTACAAAATGTCTGTCTTGTCCATTAGACGGGAAGAAGAATTGTGCAGCAAATCTTAAGAGGCGAGAAAATTCGATTAGTTCAATCATTGTCTTGGATGTCTTTGTCAGTCATCCAATGAAATGATCTTTATAGGAAACTAAAAGAAAATCAGATAATGCCAATTTAAAAAGGGATATCTTCAATAGAAGTCACTTCTTTTTAAGTGTTTTTACAGTGACCG
Source organism: Maratus michaelseni (assembly GCA_963931845.1). Classification (NCBI taxonomy): domain Eukaryota; kingdom Metazoa; phylum Arthropoda; class Arachnida; order Araneae; family Salticidae; genus Maratus; species Maratus michaelseni. Next base: position 231,563,942 of record OZ007591.1, read on the forward strand.
TTTTCTGCATTGCATCAAGATTAAAATGCATAAAATTGACTCTCATCTCCTCTTATTGTTTGATACTTTTTATCTATGTATGTTTTAATTTTGTTATTTCGTTTGGAAATTTCATAGACAATCGATATCTTATTTTAAGAAATAGTGTTTTTTATTGTGTTTATTTTTGCTTCTTCTTTAATGAAATGTATTGATTTATGTATAAGTTTCTACTATAGTTAGTTCTGTATAGAATATTTTTGTAACCTTTTTGCAAATCTTAAACATAATTGATATATATGATTATTTAAAATCATTATTGCTACATATTAAACTAAAACAGATAACAAAATGTATATTAGAAATTATTTCAACAAGTAATTTCAATAGCATGTTATTTCTCCGAGGTTTCGTTCCAGTGTATTTCAGCGCATTACGTATCAATGCCAACATTATTTTCACTATATATTTTGCTGTTTTTGTCTGTGAAAAATTAAAGATTGCCATACTAGACAAACTATACTGTAATTTTAGTTACCTTTAATTGCTGAAAAAAATATTTAGTTCCATCCATTGGAAACGATGTAACCAGTATTAGAAGAAAATAAATGGCTTATCGTGTTCTGTATTCACCATTTGCTCGGTCTTGTCATGTCGAGATTACTTTTACCAAATGTAGTGCTTTTGAGATTTTGTAACCGGCCATGTAGAAAATAATAAGTCAGAAAAGCTTAGGTGTACGTGGGCGTACGTATATATCTGCTGGAAAAATTATTTTCCTGGGATGATGTTTTAAAATGGTTTAGTTTGCGAAAATGCTGCCAAAATCTCCAAAAGTCTTGAAATTGTACAATTCGTCGCTTTATTTCACACTATGCATAGCCTAAAATGTCAAATTGGTAGTGTGCGGAAAGAAATACAATGAAATGTTAGTATATGTCTTGTTACATAAAAAATTCTTTTGGGTATTTTAAAGATGTTTTTGATACATCTTTAAAACACGAATAAATATTCTCGTGTTATCAATGGACGTGAAAAAATAAGAGAAATTATTATTTATTAAAGAGAAGTTTTATGTTTTTGTTTTCTGTATCAAAATTATCTTTACATAAGGTATCTGATGCTAATATGGCCAATGTAGTTAATATGGCTAATTCATAATACTGTTACTAGTTTGAGTGAAAACAAATGGCACTTTAATCCAGTCGCGGGAAGTCAGAAGAGTTGGTTTAGCCCCACTTTGGTTTCATTATCAGACCACGTGCACGATACCACAGACATTGTTGTTTTGCTGTTAGTTATGTTGGCATTTTATAAGTTTGTATCTGGTAGGTTTGTTATTTATCTAATTTAAACAAAGTGTTTACGATTATTTGTATACAAGATATTCTAGATTGTATAATGCTGTTTTTAACTGCATTAACGAATTTCAATTTCGGAGTGTACTGACAGAATAACGAGAACGTTTACAAAATTGGCTTTTGTTAGAAATATGTTCAGGCAGGTGTAAAAAGCTATAGGTATGAGATTATGTGCACGAGGAAAGTGTCGGACTCACCAGTAAAAATACAGAAAAAAAATTAAAAAAAATTATATTATATGGTTAAAATAAAATTAAAAATATTTTTTCCCGTAAAAGTTTCATAATTGCTTCAAAGTTTTTCCTAAATTTTCTTCATGGTAATTTTTTTTATTATTATTTTTATAAATTTTCAAATAATAAATTTTGTTTTGTAATAATTGTTTTTTTTTAACATTTAATATAAATCTTTTTATTTTATTTCACCTATGACATATTATCTACATGTGACCATATTATATTCATCAACTCGCTTTTTTAAAAACAGACTGCTACAGGTACAAATTTTGACTAGTTTAAATTTTTAATATATTTTTTCAGTGCTAAAAAGGGTCTGCTTTGTTATTCAATTTTTATATATATATTTTAAACCGGTCACTATTACTGTGTAAAAATTTCTAACTTTAGGGTGGCCATATTAACTGCAGATACCTTATTTCCTAAATATGTAAGGTGTAGTGTTTTATCTGAAAACTATTCATTTCTTTTTAGGGTCTTGTACTTAAAAAGTAAAAAAGGAACGATTATAAGATCACTCATGTGTCTGTCCGTCCGTCAGTCACAGCCATTTTTCTAAAAAAATTGGAACAAGGAAGTTCAAACTTGGCAGAGTTTTAAAGACTATTGACATGCATATTTATAGATTATTAGTCATTGACAAATATATATTTAGGAAAATTTAGGGTGCTAATTAAGTAGCATGAAAAAAAAAATGTATATCGTTTGGAGCATCGTTCGAAAGATCTCGTAACACCGAACTCAAAAATATATTTGTTTTTATTTCAGATATTATATTTCAGGCGATGTGCTCGAAAATGAACTGCAAAATTTGCTCCTTTTCTATTTTTGAATCTACTCAATCTATAATTACGAAAGAATCATGGGTAGTAGGAGTTAATTTAAACCTTGCAGGATAACTATACCGATTATCCTAGGTCACATAGATTTTGAAAATATCGCATCTTTCCGTTGCACACAAACTTTTCTTTGCGGTCTCTCAGCAAGGAAGTTGATAGGCGCTCCAGGTACGCGTCGACTCGGAATAATAAGATTGTTGATAAAGATTTTCGAAAAGAATTCTCGGTAATTACCCGAGATATTAATTAAAAACATATTTCAAGACGGCTTTGCAATTTTGTTACTTTCTTCTAGCAAGTACGCTTGCCAAGTGCGCTTGGCACAATGACAAGTTTAAACATTGTACAAGGTCCTTTTTTAGGTATTTATAATCATAGTACAAAATGGTCAACATTTTGCTAGTATAAACATATATACCCAACCCTGTGTTGTATAATTTAATTTTACAAGGTTTTATTATTCTTTTAGCAGCGATTTTTTGTAATATAGCAGTTAGTAATTAATAAATTTATTGTACGGAACCATTCGTACTCCAGTAAAACTCGCACATAACTGATTATTTCATATTTATATAAACTTGAAGAAGAATCGACACGTGTCATTGTATGTTGCTCTGATATTTTATCAACATGTCTTTAGTTAATTTTTTATTATAAAATTATATTAATAATTTTTGCTACTGTATATCACATATTGTAATCAGTGTGCCTAAATAACATTTGTAAGAGCTGTAAAACACGTGTTCTTCAGAACTTATTTATGGACGTTAATTGTAATTTTCTTAATTGTAATAAATCTTTATAAAAGAGAAATTTAAGGAACATCCCCCCCCATCCTTTTTTAAGGTATCAGGCGGAAAATACTTACATCTTTAACAAATATCTTTTTATTTATCGTTCTTCGCCATGTAATACCTAACGATAGAATGTACACATTTCTAAAAATCCTTACATATTTTCTACTTTTTAGGTGCGTTCGTAATTATATAAATACGTAGCACCTATAGTCGTCGTTTGGTCCGTCCATCTGTCCGTCCGTCTGTCTGTCCGTCTGTCTGTCCGTCCGTCTGTCTGACTGTCTGTCCGCATATAACAACGCAAAAACTACCCAACCAAATGGTTTGCAATTTAAAATATATTATCTTTGCAGAATTTTGTCGAGACATTACAAATTTTATTAAAATCGAATCAAAACTTTAGGAGATATTAATAAAAATATTTATTAAGAAATTTGAATTTTTTTTTTTAAATCGGTGCTTTTTTGTTACAGGAGCTTCCGAAGTTTAATCGTCAAGTGACCGAGATACTTATTTTATGACAGAAATTAATCTGCAGACGATATAATTCATTTCACAGAATTAAAAATCATCAAGATCTGAATATTTATATAACTAGCTGATACATATATATCTGAATATTTATATAACTAGTTAAGATATTTGTATGAACAGTGTCATAAAATATATACTTAACTAGCTGTTTAACCCGTTCTACGCACGGGATATCATGAATTTAATTCTAAAACGTGCGTACGAACGCACCTCGTTTGTAACGTTTGACGTACAATTTCCAACTTGTTTTAAATTTATAGATCTTCGACATGTAATGTTTAACGCAAAAACATACTGGTACTCAAAAGTTTTCCTCATGTTTGAAAGCCTTAACACTTTATTGTCCCATAATTGTGTCTGTAGATAAAGCTGTTATTGTGGAAAGATAAAGCTGTGCCTTGTTATTTGGATTAACTTACTGATGATATTTTGAGGCTGCTGGTATAACTGATATAGTATGTTACTTCAATAATAATCAAAAATATAAAATTAAGTTTTCATATGAAATAATTTAGAACTTGACAACAATGATCTAAGTATAAAAAGTTCTCCTATTTAATTTAAAGATGTTTAACTACAAAAAATTCTAAATTTCTTATGCTTAAAATATCTTTTTGTTAAATTTGCAACAAAAACAAAATAATCATTTTAATTTTTTTTTATGTTGTATTTATACAGTATTTTCTGTAACGTAAAATTTGTATTTTCTAGATTTTTTTTAATATATTTGCTTTAAAACATAATAAATGCAGTAATTTGTTCAAAGCAGTTAATTAAACATTTTAAATTATTGACTTTTGTTTGTTGAATCTTTTAAATAGCATACACATCCTATCGTAACTATAGTATTAATGCTCATTGGTTTTTTTAAATGTATATATGTTGTTTAACATGAAATACTACGCAAAAGTATATTACTAGACATATTATCATTTAACTTTTATAGTACTAAATGTAAAACAATGAATATATACAGGGTGTATCTGAAATGCTTCAACAAACTTAGAGGGATGATAATACGCATGAAGTCGAACAAAAAAATGCAATGGAACATGGTGTTGCAAATGACGTTTAAAGGATGAAAATCGAGAAAATGCGTCTGGAAATGGACAAACTGAGACAAATAAGAAACACTCCAGAAAATTATTTATTGCACAGAATAGGTACAACACAGCTCGTGATGTCCAGAGAAAACAAATATTTTACAACAATTGTTCAAAGTGTCGACCGCGGACAATATTACACAGAGTACATCTACGGAGGAACGACTGGCGGACGGACACGCTCGAAGATTCGGGAGTTTTCTGGATTTTTCCTTCAGCAATCGCACTACGCGCTACTACTTCTTTAGGCGTTTCTACTGGCGTCTCATAAATGAGGGATTTCATCTGTCCCCAGAAGAAGAAATCCAAAGGGTTAAGGTCCGGCGAGCGTGGAGGCCAAACAACCGGCCACCACGTCCAATCAATCTTGCCGTATAAACTCCATCAAGGTGGTTACGCACGGCCACAGAAAAATGAGGCGGAGCAAAATCGTGCATGTACCAAATTTGTTGCTGCACGCCGGCATGTGTAGCAGAAAGTACACCTGGTAGGATATTCTGCAGGAAACTCATATACGTTGCGTTTATTGGTCTGTTTCTTATTATTTTCTGACTGCGGCGTTAATTGAAATCTCTCATAGAACTATATTTCTTCCGTTTCCTTAAGGATCGATGAAATATGTATGTACTTTCAGATAGATGAGAATTTTCATGGATGCTCTAATATAAATATTTTAAACTCATAAAATTCCAAATGTTAATTTAATTTTGAAGGGTTATTTGGAGTTTAATATTTAAAGTAGATCACTTTCGACAAAACATTTTGTGTCTTAATCTATCTTATAGCTAAAATCAAATGCGAAAGAATAACGCTGTGCATGTTGTAAAAAAAATTAAACGAAATTCTGCAACGTGTGTGATCAACAAATACAAATAATTCAGAGCATATTTTACGGTACAGAAACAAATACATGCAAAATTAGTTATTTCATGGTTTTATAATTTCATACTTTTAAAGTTTACAGGCCATGATGCTTAATTTGTACAAGATTTTATATATAAAAGCAACGAAGAACTTTATTTTAAAAGTCTACTTTTAAAAAACATTTCAATAAAATATGTATATCACAAATATTAGTATGAATATAAACTACAAAATCCAGCTTGAACTTTTCTTGTTTGTATACGTCCAAATTTCGGGCTCATAATTGCAACGAATTTCATAACAGCTTAATTAACTTCTCAGAAACTGTGAAAAACAAATGAAAACAAATTTTGTGTACAAGCGAGAATATTTCAAACATTAAGTGAAATTGCTTTTGCAAAATGTACTCTTGATATATATTAGTAAGATCATAAAAAAATAAATAAACTTTTAACTTTTCGTAATTATGTGTCTATGGGTTTTAAACTCGTAATTGCAACGGATTTCATAATAGCTGAAATAATTTCGAAGTAACTGGGAAAAACAGAAAATCTTTTTCAACTAGAAGCTGCAATATTTCAAAAATTAAATGAAATTTCTTTCGTAAAATGTCTTCTTGAGACTTTTCAGTAACAAAATAAACTGAGAAATGCACCTTGCACATATCATGGTTATATTTGCGTGCGTTTTGGCTGAAAATAGCAGCGAATTTCATTATAGACTCTTGGACTTCAGTTTAATGCAATTCGAACTAACTGTAAAAAACATAAAAAAAAAATTTAACCAAGAAGTTATTTACAGTATTTCAAAAATTATGTGAATTTCATTCCGAAAAATGTCTTCCTGGGATATTTATAATGTCATGAATTCTCATTATTGTTCTGTTACAACTTCACTCTAAAAGTTTCATACAATTTTATTTCTTTCTGTCCCTTAAGACTAGATGAAATCTTGTTTTTTTTTTTTTTTTTTTTTTTTTTTTTTTTTTTTTTTTTTTAATAAATACATCCATAATACCTAATGGAAATTTTTTATATATACTACAATGTAAAAATTAAAACTGTTGAAAATTTCGAAAAGTATTTGAGTTTTTATTCCTTTGCCTATACAGTTTTAGACAAAAATTTATTTCTTAACATCACCAGCTGCTTTTAAATTAAGGAAAAAAGTCATGCATTGTGCATAGTTTAAGATACACTTTCCAACGCTCGCTACCCAAATATTGTTACCTCATTTTCATACAATAAAAGAAATTATTCAATAAAGAATTTCGGAAACATATAACACAGTTAAAAAGCCATTTGTAATAGACACATAGACCGTATTTGTATTTTATTTCTTTTGTGGAGCTACGTATATCACCTATAGAGTTTTGGGATCGGGTATGGATTTTAATCCGCTGTGAGCTGAAGTTTTCGTCAATTTCTTTCCTGCAATACACGATCTCACCACCAAAATGTACTTGGCGAGTACGATATCCGTAAACAAACTTATTTTAATCCTCCACCTTAAACGGAGAGCGGTAGTGAGATTTGTCTGGGGATTGTACTAATGAATTAGTAATAGTAAAATAGAATAACAACACGTGATGATGAAATTTGAAATGTATTGAAGCTTTGCGAGCGTTTAAAAATGATACCTAAATTTTAAGCAAAATTTAGGGATGTACAACTGTCAGATTATGATTTAAAATTGTGAAAATATTATATATTAATTTTAATACTTTAAAATATTGAAAATATGACCCTCCCGTTTTTTTATTTCACATAAATATGCCCCTTTTTGTGTTTGATTAATCCAAGATTTTTTTTTAAACTTTTATTTGTACAGAGGATTTGTAGTTACAAAAATTTTTATATAATTCATAGTAATTTCCCCTCAATATTTTATCTTGTTACGGAATCGGGTCACTTCACCAATTGATAGTTATATTGCTGGACTCCAGAAGCTCAGTTAGTAAGAAACATTTAACCTGTAACGATCATTATAAATAAAACGTTTTTTATGTAAATTTCAATGTAGAATATCATTGTTTTACTGTGTATTTCAATTTTAATAAAGAAAAAATATATTGAACAGATCGAGCATTTAAAAATCGTTTAGATGTTGAATGTTTCATGCTGAGAAATTAAAAATACTTCCGTAATCTATTATAATATTAAACAGCAATGAAAACAGAAAAAAAAGTTATCTAGCTATTTTTATTTTATTTTATTTTATTAAAATAGTTCAGTTAGGATTCTTATAAAATAACTAGCAGAACCACCCGGCTTTGCCCGGGTTAACATAAATTAAAATACAATAATACGACAACAACAATGACCGCAATATGATTTGTGCATACTCAACCATAAATCGATAAAAAAGGACAATTAAAAAAAAAAACGTTACTTTAATTCAACAATAGAAAAATTTCTCAGCTTTATAAATGAGAATGCGCCTTTTCTTTGCGCATACAATATAAAAATATACGATTTTCCTGACAATGAAAAAAATTACCAAATGTCGTAACATTTTATCCGCTTTCAAATGGCATCTATCTATATTATAAAACAAAAACATAATCCGTGAGTAATGTCGACATCATATGGACGGTAGCAACGACCTAACCATTAAATTTTGTTTGTACTGCATATTTGTAACTACTAAATATCACATAATTTCATTTTTTAAACTATCAATTAGAAAAAAAAATGCACTTTCAAATGTAGTTTGAAAAGTTTATCTCAATTTACTGATTTTTTATGGATTTTAAAGTAATTTTAAAGCATGTATATTTTTAAATCTGTGTCCAATCCAATTACGAAAGATTAACTTATTTGATCTTTATAAAGTAAAGATAGTTATTTCTAAACATAGCACATTCAATTTTTATGCGGTCGAATAAAATATATGTACTCTCAATGTTATTCGTTTGAAAAGCGTATCTCAATTTACTGATGTTTTTTTTTTTTTAGATTTTAAAGTAATTTTAAAGTAATTTAATATTCTGGAAAATTGTACGGTTAAAGGATGTTAAACTTATACTTTGGCGACCAATACATTCTGTGAAAATTACGCTAAATTCTGCAACTGCTATAAAATATTAATATTTTGTGAATGAAATCGGCATATGATTTAAAATATGACAACACTTTCACCGGGGTAGATTTTGCTCTGAACCGATACGTGTCTAGTTAAAACAAATTCTATCGCTTCATGAATCATGCACAAATTTGCATTTATATTTATAGAGAACGTGCATGTTTGTCAACTTAACGTAGGCAAAACGTTGAGCGAAATTGCTTAAAGTTTCGCCAAGCTTCTCGTAATTTTCAAATAATTAAAATACATTATATTATGTGTAAGAAATAATAAATTATGAATTACTAACTTCGCAAGAATTTTTACTTTTCGCCTACAGTTAATTGAGAAAAACGACTTTACTTGGGTGCATGACGTCACATGCTCATTTGTATTTAAAACATGAAAGCGATTAAAGAAATCCAACACAACTGTACTCATAGAAAAATTTTAAACAATATTCTTAAATACTAAATTTAACTCCGAAATTATATTTACAATGTAATTTAAACAGAATTTGCTAAAATTGCGTTTTAAAATTATGTGATTTTTGATGCAAAACATTATTTTTCAAAAATATAGTGTTCTTTTAAGAATTGGATAATCATTTCGAAGCTGGTGAAATGAAAATGTCGCCACGTTGTCCAAATTATAAAAAATATATTAATTTTTAAAGTTAAAATAAATGTTTTATATTTAAAAAAAATGCTTTTAAATTTTTTTTCGCTAAACCATTTTACTTTTAATCCCATTTGTTTTAACACCCATTTTTGAAGAAAAAATAATAGAAAACACTGTATTGTTTTCTTTAAATTCAATTTTTATTAATAGCACATCTACTGTCCACCTACATCCAAGAATATATGCCTCCTTGGTTGAGGCTCAAGCTGAAAAAAGTTACGATGTAATGATTGCTAAATATCAATATTTGACAGACGATTTTTGATTATGTAGAATAAATTGAATCATGAAGTTTGAATGCGCAAAAAAATATGTTTTTATTTCTTAGAAAATTTATTTAATATTAACAAACCAGTGGAAACAATTTGCCTTTGTGAAAATTAGGAGCTAAGTTATTTATTTTTCTCCAAACTCATTTGAATATAAGTACTATGCCGTTTAAAGTACTTATAGTAATCTTTGTAACATGCGAAAAAAATCACAACTGACAAAATTGACGTCACTTTCAGCTTTCAAATTATAGCGAGTTAATCTGAAATTGGTTTATAAAAATATTGTCCATACGCAGTTCCTTTGAATGGCAACGGGAAAGAAATTGAATTAGAAATTTAGGGAAAAAATAGATTTCTGTAATGATAAACTATGGGAAATGTTATAAAAAAGTGGTAAATATTGGTCTGAGAAACTTTTTAAGTTGACAGTAATTTTACTTGTGTTCTAAAGTATATGCACATTAAGTTTCGTTCAAATCGGACAAAAACTGTAGATTTGTATAAGGAACACACATACATACATACATACCAAGAACGGCTTTTTTATATATAGATAAAGAATAAGAAAACAAAAATATAAATAGAGTAAAACAATGATTTGTATCATCAAATTTATGTATTTCTGAGAAGTTTGCGAGTTATTTTACGCTTATTAAACACTTTTTGAAACATTGTTTTCCATGAAAGAGTGTCAGAAATGCTTTTCCCAGAATGCAGAAATGCATTCCCACGTTCATACTTTTTTTTCCAGTATGGTTGAAACTTACTACCGGTTCCTTTTTTAATGCATATTTTTTTTTGCATTTTAATGCACAATTTTTTAATGCATGCAATGTCAAATTTTTATGGGAAAAATATGTAATTAATTAAATCGAAAAATGAAATAAAATAATAAAGCGAATAATAACGTATTTTAAGAAGATTTTGAGTCCTGAACAATGTAATTTTTTTTTCACAAGTTTTAATATAAATGTTACTTAGGACCTTATTCACAAAATAATTAATTTCCATCAATCAAGAAATATATTTTATTCATTTAAATATTCTCTGTAAACGTTTATGAAATTAAAGTATACTTTTTAAAGAACATTTTTCATTATCTGGTAATGAGAAGGGCTGAGGGTAGAGGTAAAAGGCCAATAAGTAATTATTACCATGCAACAATACAGTCGCATGAAACGATCTTCTCGGACGTCATGGAAATTAGACTTATTTCCCTGACCAAAAAGCGTATCAGATAAAAGTATCATGAATGTAAAATATAACAAGAACGAAAAATCATGCGTCAAGCATAGATTATGTAACACTTTCCAACAATTCCAAAATTTTTTTTTACAAATCATACCGTTTAATAAGCTGAAAGACAACATCTAAGTAAACAATTTGGAAAACGCGTAAAATATTTAAAAACGTAATTTCAGGAATTTCCAACATATATAATATTCGAAAAAATATCCGAATACTTTTATTCATCCCTGTACATGATCTATAGATTTGTATATATACTACATAGGTTGCTAAATTTTAGTTCAGTTAAGAAACGCGTGGCACAGTTTAAAATTCTCTTCTCGAGTTTCTGTCAATAAACGGAAATGTGTTCGCGAACTTTTGTACTTCCCTGTATAGGATCTACAGAATTTATATACACCACGTAATAAACAAAAAGTGAGTTAAATTTAAAATCGCGTTCAGTAACTTAAAACGCACTTCCAGGAATTATTGTTAACAGACAGTAGAGAATTCTTTTGTGTGTCCCTGTAAATGAACGATGATTGCTATACACACACTATTCTGTAGTAAGCCTCTTGTACTGCACCTTAGTGATCTATACAAATTTCAATGCGTTTAAAATAGTGAAACATTATTTAATTAAACCGCAAACGATTTTTCTCCATAGACGTAATGTCACGGATTTCTTTTGACTCTCCCTGTGAAGTAACTATAAGTGCTATGCACAGCATATTCCATATTAAGCTTCTTGTAATGCACCCTAGTGATATATATCAATTACAATGTGTTTGAAATTGTGTAACATCATTAAAATAACGCAAATGATTTTTCCCCATAGACCGTAATCTAACGGAATTCTTTTGAGTGTCCCTGTAAAAAAACTATAAGTGCTACACACTTCAGTTAAAATAGGAAACATACTATAGATAACGACAGTAACATATAAAAATTGCAGGGCAATCCGACCATATTTACGGGGTTAGAGTACGGACAAACGGCAGACGGCAGAGGCAGACAAACCGAAGTCATAAACACTTTTCAACTATCTTGGAAAGTGTTAGAAAGGCACACAACAAAAAATATACTGAAACCATTGCTTATTTAAATTCCCCAATATTTGAGAGTCAAATGTTTGTGATCGAAACTGAAATCGTAACGTTATTTTTGTAACATACTGGAATTAGCAGTCTGTTTTCAATTTTAATTCCGTTTTGGTTTACAAATGGGATGCATTTAAAATTATTTTACTGTAGTTCAATTAAATTCGATTTAAAATTATCTGCTGAAACCATTTTTTACACCATTAACTTATAGCTGGTTGTTTTTAACACTTTCCAATCTAGTTGAAAACTGTTTATGACTTCAGTTTGTCTGCTCTATGGCCGTCTGCCGTCCGGTCGTCCGCCGTCTGGGCGTCTGTCGTCTGGCCGTCTGCCGTCTGGCCGTGCTCTAACTCCCGTCCCAGCAATTTTTATATATTATTGTCGTTATCTATAGCATGTTTCCTATTTCAACTGAAGTGTGCAGCACTTATAGTTTTTTTACAGGGACACTCAAAAGAAATTCCGTTACATTACGGTCTATGGGGAAAAATCATTTGCGGTTATTTTAATGATGTTACACAATTTGAAACATATTGTAATTGATATATATCACTAAGGTGCATTACAAGAAGCTTAATATGGAATAGGTTGTGCATAGCACTTATAGTTACTTTACAGGGACAGTCAAAAGAAATCCGTCTATGGAGAAAAATCGTTTGCGGTTTAATTAAATAATGTTTCACTATTTTAAACGCATTGAAATTTATATATATCACTAAGGTGCATTACAAGAGTTTTACTACAGAATATTGTGTGTATAGCAGTCATCGTTCATTTACAGGGACACACAAAAGAATTCTCTACTGTCTGTTAACAATAATTCCTGGCAGTGCGTTTAAAGTTGCTGAACGCGATTTTGAATTAAACTCACTTTTTGTCTATTACTTGGTGTGCATAAATTCTGTAGACCATATACAGGACAACAAAAAGTTCGCTAAAACATTTCCGTTTATTGACAGAAACTCCAGAAGGAGAATTTTAAACTGTGCTCCGCGTTTCTTAACTGAACTAAAATTTAGCATCCTATGTAGTATATATACAAATCTATAGATCCTATACAAGGCTGAATAAAAGTATTCGGATATTTTTCCGAATATTGTATATGTTGGAAATTACTGAAATTACGTTTTTAAATATGTTATGCGTTTTCCAAATTGCTTGTTTAGATGTTATCTTTCAGCTTATTAAACGGTAATGATTTGTAAAATTATTTTGGAAGCGTTGGAACGTGTTACATAATCTATGCTTGACGCATGATTTTTCTTTCTTGTTTTAATTTGGTGCTAGTGACCAGTCTACAAATTTAAGCAAACACTTGTCTTAAAGACTGATTCACGGTTTTGGAATCCGTGCTAAAACAAGAATTTTACATGTTATGCTGTAAGGCATATTTCGAATACATTTTTGTCCCTGCGTTAGCAAACGTTTTTTGAGCTTTCAATATCAACAAAAACGTGCATGGCCAGGAGTACATTTCCTGCTCTTCTGCATGTCCTAGATTTCGATTGCTGCTTCCTTCCGGGGTTCAGTTAAAGCGAAGGGACCCATTGCATTTTCCCAGGCTGGTTTTAGCTGTGATGAAAAACATTTGTGAATTTACATTTAACTACATATCTAACCTGAATTATCGATTACCTATAAAATCAACGTATATCGTGCTTAATTGATACCAATGAAGTTATACATCATTAATATAAAGTTTTAATCATTAACTAATTGAAATATATCATGCATGTGAAATTATTTATAAAAGGGAAGTAGGTAAAGACGTAGCTGATAACAGGCTACATCAAGAAAACACAGCTTCTTATCATTGGGTAAAAGAGAAATTGCAGCTACAACTTTAATTAAATCCAAGACGCAATGTAACGCCAAGAAGTGAGTATTCTATTTAATTCGTTACGTAGTCTCTAACGGCCTCAGACAAAGAGACCTAGTTAGGGAGCTTGATTACGGAAAGTCCTACTGAAAAAATCACAAATTAAAGATTTTTGTTTAAAATGTAACTCTTTTAGCTATAATTTTTCCGGTAGAAATTTTTCAATACTTATCTTTCTTCACTTAATCTAAATACCATTTTATTGTCCTCCATTGTTAATGTGGGAGTATTAAGTAAATTTCTTGGGCGTGAGTGTTAAGTAAATTTCTCGGGCGTGAGTGTTAAGTAAATTTCTTGGGCAAGGATTTCTATTTAGTTTCTGAGTAGAATTTCATTGTCTTTACGACACTTATGTATTGTCATAGATACTTTTATATCCTTTATTTTGCCGATAAAAAACAATTTACAATTATTATTAAATGAAGGATCATTTTTCCCTTCGGTGAGGGTAAAATGATCCTTTGGGCAGTTTTTAAAAAATCTATTTTTTTATTACTCAATTTGAGTTAAAAATATTATTAAAATATGTTTATAGTGCAAAATATAGTGTAAAACATACTAACAAAGTGCCAACGTTTTATTTAAACAGTTATCTTGTTTTATACAAGTTTATCCTAAGGGGAGGATTTTAGGCAACCTCCCCCTATATTTACGAGAGTTAGTGTACGGCCAGATGGCCAGCCTGACAAACCAATTTCATAAAAACTGTTCAATCATGTTTGAATGTGTTAAAAATATATATTTAAATATTAATAAGAAAGAAAAACTAAACAATAAATTTTAAAATATTCTTAATTACATAAGTTTTCGATTAATAATCGGTACAGAATTCAAAATATATTAATTCAGTTCAAAATAACAGCGATAAAAATGAAAATAATTTTCGTCTAGGAGCCTGAAATACTGCAAACATTAAGTGAAATTTCTTTCGCAAAATGTCTTCTTGAGAAATTTATAACATCATGAATTCTCATTATTGTCCGGCTGCAACTTCACTTTAAAACGATCATACAATTCAATTTATTCTTTTTCCCTTAGGATCGATGAAAGCATACATGTTTATGATGTTGAATATTTTGAAAGTGATGGGAATTTTTCTATGTGCTGTAATGTAACCACTTAAAACTGTTGAAAATTTGAAAGGCTATTTGAGTTTTGTTGGATCTCTTGAATTTTTATTTTCGATGTTTACATTTAGAATTCTTTTCAAAGTATTTTTCCTAAATTACCGATTTGCTAAAGATAACAAACATGTTATTATTATGGCATTGCAAATTGAAAAGTACTGTATAAGTTTAATTTAAAGAATTCAGCATAATCATGTACGGTTCGTAGAAAAATAAAATATTTCATATTTTTCCGAGTTCTTTAATAAATTCTCCGTTTATAACAGTTTTTTTCATGGTTTATAAAAAGATTGTGCTCTAACAGGAATTTGAACTTTAAAGTCTCAGACTATAAATCATTATCGTTTTCAGACTTTATGCAGCAGGTTTCTTGTGATCTTTTAAAAATAAAATTTATTTTCAATGTACCAGTTTTTGATATTTAAAATTCTATAGCTTTTTATACATAAATTATTTTAGATTTGAAAATAAATTATAAATAACTTAGCATAAATTATTCATCGTCCAATTTAGAATTTCATTTAACAAGATAATTTAAGTTTTCAGTATACTTTTTCATTTAACTATATTGCACATTTAATGCCACAACCTAATTTATAAAAAATTTCAATAAACAAATAACGAAAATTTTTACATTATCATTCTTGTTTATTTCAATAAAAAAGTACAATAAAATTAAGTACTTTTAGTATTTTGTAATGTAATAATTTCGACTGTAACACAATCCTAATCATAATTATGAGTTTTATTGTCATGCTTGTTTTGACAGATTGAAACAAACTCAGCACTGAAAATGCTGTTTGATATAACTCGATAATAGCTCTGATGGTTTTTACGAAACTTGTCTCCTATATTAATTCGAGCAGGAAAGAACACGATTTTAATGGGTCACAAATTTAGGAAAAACATTTTAGCAGGTTTAACAGACGAAACAGCTGAAAATATATGCAGAACTGAAAATGTTGCTATAAATCTAAAATGGCTCTAACGATTTGCGCGAAATTTGTCTCTTATACTAATTGTAACACAAGTAAACGATTTTGATTTGTTCAAGGAAACGACTTATTAGTTAATCGTTATGGTTTCGTAATCGGGTTCCTCATTAACTGACAAATGTCATCATGTATTATTTGGCGCACATATTTAAAATATTTTGCTGGTAAAATAAATGTATTTATATTTAGTTAGGTATTTCAAATATGTTAGTTATAATGGCTCACTTTTAATGGGATGCCCTTAAGAAAACCAAATTTCAAATTTAAGAAAATAAATATGAGTCATTTAGAAAAAATGAAAAGCGGAGAGAAGCCTATTGCAAGTGGCCAATACTATCATTCATATAAGCAGCGAATGAACCAGCGCCATCAATTAAGGAAAAAAAAACATGCAAAGAATCGCAGATAATGGTTCATTTAATGAATTATAATCTTAAAACAAATTAAATTAAATGAGTACTTTAAAAAGACGGAAAAATGGCAAAACAACCGTGCTTACGTGATATGAATCACCGTACAATTTTGCGCATAGTAAATTAAAAGGGTAAGCAACCAGATAAATTATTAGAAAAACAAAGACGTCATAACAGGAGATATCTACGAGTTTTAGGACAGAGCTGAATGCAAAAGTGACAGCTTGCAAATAACAAAAATTAAACGTAGCAAAGTTAATATATTTTACCATCGAATGCATTCATTGCGAATGATCCAGTATCCTGAAGAACGCGTGTCTAATCAAGTTGACCACAACTCAGATTTGACTGCTGTTTGCTTGGAAGAATTGAGCTTAACCCCCCCCCCCACACACACACACACACACTCAAATTTTCAAATAAATTGGTAATTATTTTTTTTTGTCATCGAATTGTTGAAAAATTCCATTAAAAAATCTTACGTTTAATTTTTTAGTTTTGCTTTGGATTTATTTATGGTACATGGTGATCGAACAATAAGCAGCCACGGTATTTATAGCGTTGTCGGTGGCGGTTTATCACAAAATGAACATTTCATCGGACACAAAATAACAAAGATTAATCAAACTAATTTTTAAACTCTGAAAATGCTGTCAACGAAAAAGTCGAACAACCACGTATGCGTAAATTATGTTCGATTCAAGAAAAGTTTAGCTTGAATATACGATAAAATACAGCCTGCACAGCGATCGACCTCAGCTATCCAATGCAAAAAAAAAAATAATAATCATTTAAAATTATTGAAATGCAAACGAGATATTGTAATGTAACTGTACCCTAGGATTAACATTAGCAACCGAGTGTTTTTTCGTCGGTGTAGTAGCTACTTAAGGGCAGCATTTGCAGTAACTATACACGGTGCACAAGACCAGGCTTTTAAGTTGGTTGGTGTCGACCAACAGATGTATGTTTTTATACATTTTCCAAAGTTACAAGACAAAAAAAATTTTTAAGAACTTCTACCTACAGAAAATCCTCGTCACGCCCGTAATGTTGCATAAACACAAGAATTGAAAACTCTGAAAACAAATCAATTTCGTAGTAAACGTCTACAAATATAGAAAACAGAAAGTTATAATTGTTATCTCAGTGTTGTGGTTTCCTGACTCTGTTTCGAAACTCTTTGGCGCAGACGAAATATCTATTTTAAATATATATCTAAATTTAACTTAATTAATTTTGTTTATAAAAGAAGTTTGTTTGACGGTTTTGTGAGTAAAAAATCACGACGTAGATTAAAATTGATTAGAAATATTTTTTATGTAAATATTTTGTTTTATGTAGCACATCGGCTGATAAGTTCCCGGTCTGACACACAGAGATGGCGTTGCAATCGCCGAACCGATGCTTTTTTTGTAAATGCGATGTAGCCGATTCTTTTTTTGTTCATGACGATTCGCCGTGTGGATAAAACATTACAGTGGTTTTAGTCGAACGACTTTGTTGATAAACAAAATAAATGGATAAACAAGAATTTCAAGAATTGTTATTTGATGGGAAAAAACACCGTTGAAACAAAAGTTTGGATTGATAAGCGTTATCCGGACACTGCACCAGGTAAATCAACCATTATTGACTTGTTTGCTTAATTTAAACGTGGTCGTACGGACACCAGTGATGCACCACGCAAAAGAGGTGGTTACTCCGGATAAAAAAGTTTACAAAATCGTTTTGGCGAACTGTAAAGTGAAGTTCCAGGAGATAGCGCAGACACTGAAGATATCCAAGGAACGTGTAGGTATTATTTTGAATGAACATTATTTATCTATGAAAAAGCTGTTGTCAAAGTGGGTGTCGCGCGCGTTGACTTTTGACCAAAAACAACAATGAATCGATGATTCTGAGCACTGTTTGGAGCTTTTTCGTTATAAAATTGTTATTTATTATAAAATTATTATTATTATTTATTTATTGAATTATTATTATTAAATTATTATTATTAAATTATTATTATTATTATTATTATTATTATTAAATTATTATTATTTATTATTAAACTTATGTTATTTATTAAAGTTATACAGTTATAAAGTTATAAAGTTATAAAGTTATGTTAAAAAGTTGTGTTTTCTTTATTAGACCGGGAACTTATTAGCCCATGTGTTAACTTTTGTTTATAAAAAGAAGTTTGTTCGACGGTTTTGTGTGTAAAAAATCACGACGTAAATTAAAAATGATCAGAAAGATTTTTTATGTAAATATTTTGTTTTGTGTATTGTGCTAGTGTACGTTACTTGTGAATTAAATGTTAGTTTTCGTCTAACCATGCATCTGCCATTTGAATAAATACTTGTCATCTAAAATCTCTATTTAAAAGCGTTCCTTTTAATCCATGTTCTGAGATAAGAAAATTTATGACATTTATTGATTTACGTAAGATAGAGATAAGAACTATTATATTATATTTTTAGTACACTCGGCAACAAACACTAAAATATCTTTAATATAGAATAATGGGTATAGAAATAAATTCAAAAAACGAATCGTCTGTATTTATCATTATTACTTTTTAAAACAAGAAATGGCATTTTTATGTAGAATTAAATAATAAAATTGTATCTTCACTTGAATAGAGTATGATTGTAGATAAAATTATTCAACGAGGCTCAGTTTCCCAGGTACTTGAAATTAAAAGCAAAAAATAATATATATATATATATTTAATGAAAGTTATTTGTAATTAATGATTGAAAATTCGTAATTTATGTTACAATTTTGAGAAAACGTTATCTGAAAGTGCATTTGTTTCTTTTCTGTGTTGTAAAAAGTGTAATTATGCGACATTTTCAAACGAAGATCTGAAGGGTGAAAGACAATATCTAGTGGAAAAATCTTGTAAAAAATCCCTTACATATTAATTGAAAAAATTAAAAAAAAAAAAAAAAGAATTCTTTAAGGGATTTTCGGGTACATCTTGGAGTACCTCCGTGCCGTATATCGTAGAGGCTAACTATCACACAGTACACAGACACATATAATCATAAAATCATTGTTTTATTAATATAGATAAAAAAATTTTTATATGTGACCTATAACTTAATAGTTATTCAACATTAAAATATTACTACTACTTGAAATTGGATCTCATGGAAGTCCTTAATTTGTCACAAATTATTTAAATTTCCACACTCTATTTTTAGTTTTATTAAACTATTTTCACTACTTAGTTTGATAATACTAACTATAATCAGCAATGTTTTTTTAATAAAAATTAATATTACTAATTAAGTTTTCCGTCAGAGATGAAACTATTTTCTATAATTAACAGAAATATATTCACCGATGCTGGCTTTAATTAGACTTATGAATGCCACTGAAAATGTGTGTTAATTGTTCACTTTACATCTTGTGCTGCAAAGTCAAAGCCGTGCCAGTACATAAGAGTGAGAAAATGCTAGACTGGATACCTCCAAATGGTAGAGCATTGGTGAGTAATACCAAAGGTTCCAGGCTCGATACCCCGGTCTGGACATTTTTTCACTCTGTTGGATATACCCTGAGCAGTAAGTGGTAATTCCTACTATTTGTTATATAATTAATATTACTTAAAATCGGGTCTTATAAATCAACCTAGTTGTTTCATGTTATTTGGCTAAATTTGTATATTTATTTAAATATTTTAACAGCTTATTTACATATGTTAATTATATAATTTTTCTGTAAAGAATAAAATTTATTTCTATACTAACTACAATATGCAATGCTGTAGATACGTTACAAGTCTGTTTTTAATATTTTTAAAGTATTACTATATAAATCGCCACCATAAAAGTACCTGATTGTCACACACTCTAATTGTAACACTGTATTCGGCATAAATTGTATGTTTCCAAAACAGCCTGCTTAGCTTATATATGTTAGTTATTCAATGTTTCTGTAAAATAGAACGATCAGATGCATTAAATAGATTCCGTAGAAGATTAGTATTATTATTTTATTTTCATCTTTAAGCATTTTCTTTTTCGACATTTTCTAAACGTACGTGATCTTTCTGGAGTATAGTTTTCCGAAGACATTTGCCGTAAAATAGATAAGATCCAATTATTTTGGAAAAGATAAAAGGTCCACATATAAAACTAAGAAAAAAAAATCAAAATGTAAAAGGAAAATCGAGAGGGAATCGAACGTCTTATCTGTCATTTTATCTGTTTCGTTATTATAAACAAAATTTATTTATTTATTTTCAAAATACTTTTTGACAAATGCAATACTTTCGTAATTTTATTAGAAATTCTAGTATTTAGAAATACTTCAGTTGTTACGAGATTAAAATACATTGTTACAATTTTTGATATATGAATGCAACAATGATTCTTTTCAAAACAGGAAGTTGTATTATTTTTAGACATGTCAAACCATGTTATTATAGTTAATTGACTTACTTAACTTTACATTGCACGATATTTCTTTAGAAATAATGTTTTTTTATGCTCATATTTATTGCTTCAAAGTGAATTTAATTATTTGAAAAGTACATTTTAATTGATTGATATATACATCATTGCGCATTTTAGTGTAAACAAGAAACTACATAGCCGACCTAATTATCAAACACCTTTTGCAAAAGAAAAAAAAATGAATATTTCGTTTTCAAATGTTTTAATGCTCCATTGATGTTTTCACAAACACACACACACAGAATTACATATCTTATGTAAACATTACTAACACAACACGCTAACACATATTGTATTACATATAATATGTGTTAGTGTGCGCGAGTGCCTGTATGTATCTTCATATTCTAATAAAATATCAAGAATGATTTTCAATTTTCTAAAAATCATTTTGGCAACTTATTATTTTTTTTAAATTGATTATATTGTTTTTATAAAGATGAAAAAATATTTCTATGCTAACAATAATAAGCAATGCTCAGATGAAATATTTAGATTTGTTGGAAGATTATCTTTTTGATTTACTTACTTCATATTTTCTGCGTGTACGTGATCTTACACACAAATACTTTTTGTAAGGAATTTGCCATAAAAAATATATGATCCAATTATTTTGGACAAGATAAAAAGTACACTTATAGAACTAAGAAAACAGCAAAGAGTAAGGGAAAATCAAGAAGAATTCGAACGTTTCACTGACAATTCTATCTGTTTTATTCTTCTAAACAAAATTAGTTCACATAAGTAATGAATTTGTACACTTTTCATACATGCTAATGTTTATAAATATTTACATTTCTTAAGGGATTAAAACACTATACATGCTATCAACCACAATTTGAATTGGGTACGTAACCTGTTAAAAATAATCATCTTTTTCGAGCCGTCCGAATACAGACATATTTCCTAAGTGTTAGGACTAAATCTCATAAGTGTTATTTCTCAGTCCCCAATATATCTCTCGGCATTTCTTTGCAATGTAAATTCTTACTTAATGTTAAAATATTTCTCTGTGATTGTTCTACAATATTATGTTACTTCTCATATAATGTGAAAACCTGTTTTTTTAATCTTTAAATTGGAATTTAAATATCTCAAAAGTCACTACTGTCTCCTAACCTCAAGACGCAATTTAATCATTAAAACCACCAACAAACAATAATTATAAAAAAATTTTGAAAAACAAATGCATTTATTATAAGTATGAATCTCATGGAGCATAAGAATATCATTTTTATATGAGTGAATTGTGTTATATTTGTTTTTGTTCTGTTTAATGATATATCCCTCACTTTTGGTCACTACTGGCCCGATGTATGAATTTCCAGATATTTCCGACAGATGGACGTCATTTTCAGTATTGTTTCCAGTAGGGAGCACAATGTTTTATTAAAAAGTCGCCATTGCTTGCTATCTGTTCATAAAAAAAGATTTTCTGGATTGAAAAGAATGGAGAAAAGGTAAGCGCACCTTTTTTAACCATCCCTACTGTCACAATTGATAATTTAAATATTGATATTTATAGATTAACAAATATCTAGCCATTTAATCGTAGGTCTGATGTGTGTTTAAAAATAGTGAACACAACATTCCAAAAATGTTCTTTTTTAAGTAAAGTGGCGATAAATATATATATAGAGAGACAGATAGATATATATTTGAATGAAGTATATGAATGTATTTTGTATCCTTATGCTAAGCCCAAGAGATCCAGTTTGGTATCCTCATCACCCTAAAGAAATAGACGACCCTTTTCTACAGGCATTTCTCGCATTTTTTAAAATTCATTTTGTGTATGTGTAAGCTCCCATTATTAAGTTTAAAGTGTTATTGTATGGAAAAATAGAAGAATAAAATCGCGTTTCTTAAAAGGTTAACAGCAGTTTAACAAAGGTTAACTAAACACAGATGTATAAAAAATGCTTTTAACAAATAATTTTCGAAAATAAAACCGACATCAAACGGATTGTTCCTTACTTTTGCGTTTCTGTAGCAACCCTTTACTGTTATTCACAACAGATGCCTGCTATAGTCAGGGTACTCTCGAATTGGACCCAAAAAATCTATTTGAATTTAACTTGCAACTGAATTCGAACCCTATATATATCATAACCCGTAACGTGATATGAAAGAAAATTAGTACATACTTTAATGCAATTACAGATATATTATATCTCTAATATTAAATTTTTCTTTTATGTAGAAAAATGAGCATTAAATACTCATAAATACTTGCTCTTGAGCAATTTAATTGTCTACTCATTTTTATCCAAATGTATAGTTTTTTTTTTTCATTTAAAACAATATTTTGGACTGAGTTAGGAGAAGGTTGGATTACCAAACCTCAATCTCATAAGCCAAATCCTGGTCTGAAAGCTTCCCAAAGCCGAAACATTTAAAATCAACCAATTCCACAATGAAAAAATTAGCCTCAACCCGAACTGACAGGTTCGGGTAGGATTCTGGTAAAATTGATTTACCCGATCCGATCCAAGTCTTTAATCTGTTAAATGGTTGGTGCATCATGGTTGAGGTTTATTCTAACAGAGTGAAAAATGTCCGGGCCAGGACTCTAACTTGGGTACATTGGCGTGCCGAAACATTTAAAATCAACCAATTCCACAATGAAAAAATTAGCCTCAACCCGAACTGACAGGTTCGGGTAGGATTCTGGTAAAATTGATTTATCCGATCCGATCCAAGTCTTTAATCTGTTAAATGGTTGGTGCATCATAGTTGAGGTTTATTCTAACAGAGTGAAAAATGTCCGGGCCAGGACTCTAACTTGGGTACATTGGCGTGCCGAAACATTTATGGCTTTACAAAGGATATTACTTTGATGTCTCATGTGCCGAAAAAAGGAAAAGCTGTAGTACTTTTGTCCTCAATGCACCACAGTAAAGAAATCGACCCTGAAACTCAAAAACCAGAAATTATTGCGCTCTATAATAGAACAAAAGGTGGAGTTGATTCTTTAGATGAAAAGTGTACTGTATATTCTTGTAGCAGACGAACAAGGCGATGGCCTATGGCTATTTTTATAGGTTACTGGATATGTCAACTGTAAATGCATTCATCTTATATCAAAGTTCAAAAGATCCCATCATGAACAGAATGCAATTTCTAAAGGAACTGGCAAAAGAACTGGTTACTCCTCATATGCAAAGCAGACTTGAAACTCCGAGTATTCATCGCGAATTGCGAATGATAATAAAGCGAATTTTAGGATGCAATCAAGAAAACGAGCCTCAAGACACATCAGTAAAATGTGAAGAAAAGTTAAAGAAAAGAAAAACATGTCATTTGTGCCCTTCAACAAAAAATAGAAAAACAGCATATCTATGCATTTGCTGTCAAAAACCTGTGTGCCTAGAATGCACCCGAAAACTATGTCATGAATGTGGAAGAAGTTTTCAAAAGTAACTTCAGTGTTGCATTAAACGTGAGTATATATTTTTTCTGGCACCAATTTCACGCTAACTTGTAGTTGTGTCATTTTTTATATAATTAACGGAACCTTTAATGTTTTGCTATTAATTCATTAATCATACATTTATGTAACAGAATAACATATAAAAGTAAAGTAAAATATAATATTTTTTATTCATTATGTACATAGCTCATTTCAAGTGGTTTTTGATCAAAAAATTTATAATATTGAAATAAATTCCACTATACTGCATTTATATTTTTATAAATGGTACAAATATAACTTGTATTGAAAATACACATTCTCAAAAATATATAGATCGTATTTTATTGTAAATATTTCATTTATAACATTTTTAAAAAAAACAAAATATAGCGCGGTCTGGGAGACCTTGCCGTACTTGTAGTGTACCAAAATTTCACCGTACCTGTTACGGGTTAAAATCAACCAATTCCACAATGAAAAAATTAGCCTCAACCCGAACTGACAGGTTCGGGTAGGATTCTGGTAAAATTGATTTACCCGATCCGATCCAAGTCTTTAATCTGTTAAATGGTTGGTGCATCATAGTTGAGGTTTATTCTAAGAGAGTGAAAAATGTCCGGGCCAGGACTCTAACTTGGGTACATTGGCGTGCCGTGCAAATACCCTTCCTACTGAGCTGCCCGAACGATATCCAGGCTGGCGTAATTCAATCTTATTTGTTAGAAATTATACTTAATAGGAATAGCTTTGGCACGGCAAGCCAAGGTACCCAGGTTCTAGTCCTGGCACGGACATTTTTCACTCTGATGGAATAAACCTCAACTTTAATGCTCCAACCACTGAATATAATTTATCTAGTTGAAAAACCTTTCCTGTCTTCATTATTGATTTTATACAACAAAGTTTCCATCATTGCTTATTTTAACGGTCAGTTAACGCTAATAAATTAAAATTTTTTAACGGCTCTGTAAAATGTAGTTCTGTATATCTTGAAATACAAATAATTTGTGATGACTGGTCAATCTGTTGGGAATTAAATCCTCTAAAGTGAAAAAAAGGCAAGAAAATAGACAGACGGGTAAACATATCACTTTTAGAATCTAATGAAATTGTAATAGGACACAATCAGAACAAGACCTTTCGAAAAAACAAACAAAGAAACAAACATTTAAAATAAAAGCATCCGTTTAAAAGAGGACATGCATAAAAAATATATACATAGGAACTGTATAACCGCTTTTGTTAGAAGTCTGTGAAAAAATACAATTATACTATTATTGAACATGACTTTATTTTTTTATCATTCTTAGTATCCTTATAAGGAACAAATACAATATATCGAGGAAAACACAATTGATATTTGCAATATTTTATTAGTAGTAAAGTAATATTTGATTTAACAACAAACTTTCAGCACCACCGTTCTAACAAAAAGAAGTAATCGGAAAATAAAGTATATAGTTTCTACATACTACACTGAGATAAATTACACTTTCAAATCTGAGTAAATCGATGTTTTCCTTTCGTTATGAAACTTTTTATTTCAAATGTGACGACCCAATGATTTTAAATCGGAAATACCAGAAATGCACAGAATATTGAAACGTGGACATACTCAAAACTGAACATATAGAGATCAATTCATACTCATTTTTGAAACATGGACGTACTCAAAAATGATTAGAATCAGTTCAAACTCATTTTTGAAACATGGAAATAATCAAAGATGAGCACATAGAGGTCAGTTCATACTCATTTTTGAAACATGCACATACTCAAATATGAGCACATGATGTTTTATTATTGAGTGAATGCATGTTTTCAGAAATGAGTATATACACGTTTCAAACTTGAGTAATTTTCTTTCGGAGCCATTTTGACATTTGATATGCGACATACTGAGATTTGAGTATTTTTTGCTCAGTTTTGAAAATGTCGTTTTTAGAGTGTAGAAAGACGCCGTTGTTGCTCTTGTTGTGGTTGTTATTATTGTAGTTTATATCAATGTATCCTAATAATGGAAAGTATTATATACCAAGCAATATGTACTATAGCAATAATGAATTGTGTAAATTTATTACTTCTCTTTATTTTTAGATCCAATTCTCAAGAGATTCCAATTCAAAATTCCTAATTCGAATATTAAATCAAAAATTACTTGTTACGCCAATTAGTTTCCAATGTAACGTTTCTAATGCTTTTGTAAACAAAAAAAAAGTACGTGGGATTTGATTGCCTGCTCACCTTTTTTTTAAAGAAAATATTTCATTTCAATGATGTCATTTTAGGACTTCTTTAACAAAATATTTTTTCTATGGTGCAAATTCTTTTGAATATAAAATAAAAGAAATTTCAACAAGGCAATAAAAAATTCAATGATAGTTACATTTTCAAATAAAAGTTAAAACAGTCTTATTAATGAATAGAAAAAGGATGATATAAAAAATTAGCCTTTTGATATTTTTTAGCACACTATTTTTTATGTTTAAAAAGATTTTTTAGGTCACACATTTTTCAGCTTAACAAAGAGCTTCTTTTTAATAAAGCTTCATTAATCTGGGTAATCATTAATTTAAGATAAATGAGAAAATTTGCATTATAACTGAGTAATCTTAATAACTTTCTAAAGAATAAAAAAACGATAAATTTTCATTTTACATTAAAAAGATACGCTGATAAGCATGGTTTTTTATTCTACATCCATGCGAACAAAAGAAGATTGGGACAACCAGTTGAGTTAAATTGTTAAGGTAAAAACAACTTTTTACGGTCCTAAAATAAATAGAAAAATATGTATGTAATATTTCATTTTCTTTTGGATATTGTAAAATATGTAATATATAGCAAAAAAAAAAAAGGAAATAAAGCTTATTGTTAAACAGACAAAATAAATAAAATCTAATGGGTGCTCATTTGCTATTTTGTAACTTCCGAAAAATGTGAACTCAATATGGTAATTGAATTGACTAATTTCTTCTTGTTATTGTACTGAATGCAGAGCTAACAATTTGAATTAATAATAAATATTAGCATTTGAAAGTAAAATACAGTAGCATTGTGTCTATCTATTCTCTTTATGAAGATAGTTTACGATCAAAAGGATTGTTGAGTTTTGTATGCAAACGTGCTGTCCTGACTCTAACAGTTGTACGTGAATAACCCATCTATTCTACCATTTATTTTATGTTCGCAAATTGTGGTTTAATTATCCAGGAATCTAATTGTTGCTGTTATTTTGAGCAGTAACATGTTTTTTAGGTTTCTGTAGGTACTAGTGTAAATACGGCGGTAGTAGTGAGAATCGTTGGATTTTGTCGGTTCTCTTTCTTCTTAGACCATCAAGATAAATCCGAGTTTTGAGCAAGCCACCCACGTGTCGTTAGTAGTGACGTTCGAGTTGGACTAATTTTAAATAGATTATACTGATTAGATTATTTTGCTAGGAAGTTTGCCTTCGTGGTAAGATGTTGAGTTAATTATTTCAAATAAAGTATGTTTGGGATTAACGGGGTTTCCTTCAATCAGTGACATTTTCTATAGTGATAAATTTAGGGTTTCAAGTAATATTTTATAGCGAGTTAAGAGACTTTGCTTCTGTTCCTGCAAAACTAACGACGTAGCCATCTTGTTTGTATTAGAAGTTAGGGTGTTAGAGTTATAATTTCTCCCTATCTTCATTATCTTAGTGTTTGTGCTTTCAATTTGACCATTATTTAGTTAATTTTTGTAGAACATTTTGTTTTATAAATTTGTCGTCAAAAATATAACTAATACGATTAAAATTCAAAATGGTCCGTCAAATACCGATACAGATTTAAAAGTTTTCAATGTATTAGATAATATAATTCAATAAATATGTTTCAATAAATATATTTCATTAAATATCTTTCAATATACAATTCTAAAACGGCTTAAAAATAACTCATTTTCAATTCTAATTATTTTTTATTATATGAAACATAAAACTATTTAAAGACACCTGTAAAAGTATACATTTAAAGTAAACATAATAAAAAACGGGGACATAACAGAAAAACACGTCTTATCACAAAGAAATTTTCCCTTCAACTGCGGCTAGGATTTGTCGGATATCACCCATTCCCCTAAAATAGACAAAGGTCGACGCACAAGTTATTCCGCTATTACAAATATGCTTATTGCAATTGTTGAGGCAATTTTTTCATTTACCTTTTTTGCCAGGCTTTTGCCTCAAATATTCCAAACTTTTAAAACTTAAACTCCAACAAAAATTTTCAATGTGCGCCATAATTCTTTAATTCACAAACATAGGGTGACTGCACTGGTCGTTGAGTAATCTCTAGTAGTTGATCAAATAATATCTTATCTTATACAATGAACGTACAATATTTTTTGCTTGATTCGTATTAATTATATACTACTTCAGGTGTATTATTAACTTTTATATCATGTTTAATTAACAAATAACAGTGGATATTCAACTGCTAGCAAAACATGATTTTTCACACTTAAGCTAGAACAACGTGTTAACAGCACAGCGTAGACAAATCTGATATACACAGTTTTATTCAACATGGAAAACGACGAAAATCGTTATTTTAATATACTTTAATGGTGATCAAGACAGGTGAGAGGAACTCTAGAAAACAATAATATTCTTAATTTATAAGCTACTGGTACGGTCACCTCATTATGAATGTATATTCTCAATATATATAAAAAAAAAGACAAATGTTTCTTAATTCACGAAAGTTTAGTTTAACCACGAACGAAAATATGGTATAACCTCTTCGGAGTTGCCCATGATTCCGAATTGGGTATTCTCGGTTTATCCTTCGAAACCTTATAAAGTAATATATATTCGTAATTTAAAGAAAGCCTATACAAAATAAAGTTTTTTTTTCTGCTGATTTTTGGAATAATAAAAAAAGACAAATATTGCTTAATTCACGAAAGTTTAGTTTAACCACGAACAAAAATATGGTATAACCTTTTCGGAGTTGTCCATGATTCCGAAATGGGTATTCCCGGTTTATCTTTCGAATCCTTATAAAGTAATATATATTCGTAATTTAAAGTAGCCTATACAAAACAAAGTTTGCTAATTTTTGGAAAGTTTCCCGTGTAGTAATTATAGTATATTAATCAGTTTTCTGAAACCGGAATATCGGTTTTTAGGATCCTATAAATTCTCAAGTAAACATTTTCAGCTCCGTAATTAAATTTATCCATGCAAGAGTAAGAAAAAATATAATTTTTAATGTTAATCTTAATACTGTTAATTTATCATGAGTGTCTATAAAACTTGTACTTTGAACATGAAGATATGTACTTGAGAATTGATACCATCCGAAAAACCATTATTCCGGGTTGAGAACACTGTTTAATGCTCTATAAAAACTACTCGGAAACGTTTCCAAAAATGAGTATCAACAAAAAACTATGTTTTTATAAATGTTTCTTTAAATTTTGAAAATTTATTCGTTTCTGACGTTTCTAAAGATAAAAAAAGCTTTTAAAAATCATGAATGAGCAACTCGGAAGATATTATTAATATTTTCGTTTGCGGTTATATTATATATTCCTTGATTAAGAAACAGTTGTCTTTTGTTACAGTAATTTTTAAAATTTCAATAATTGACTTAAAATTGACTTTCTATATAGCATTTTTTAAAGATATATATGTTTATTCCTTAGAATAAATATTTATATATTTGGGGTATTTTTATAATTTACGTAATTTTTAATTAGGTTCGTGTATCTAACAACTTAATGAGCACATCTATTAATGAACATCCGTTCCTAAGGTGATCATTAAACTTAAGTTAACTAAATTAACTAGTATAATATTTCAATGCCCTTAATTTCCTTTGTTCTAGACAGAAAAAAAAATCTTATAATTTATTTTTACATCATTAAAAATAATGTCTGATAAAAGTTTTTTTATTAAATCTTCATAAAAAATGGGATAAAAGAATTACTTCTAAGAAAACTAAAGGAGATTCTTTTAAAGTTTTTATCCTTCTTAAATGCACATATTTAATGAATGGTACAATGATTTAAATATAGAATTATATAAATTTAATTATAAAATATATAAATACAACTTTAACTATAAGCGAAAAAAAAATAACACTGTTTTATCTTAAGAATATATTTAGATCTTCGTGTACTTAAAATAATATGTATGATAAGTGAGAATTTTCGCAAGTTTTGTGTGGAAGTCATTTCTCGTTTATGTTACTTTGAAAAAGATTACGGTTTTATTATTCCTATAAAATAAGAAATTAATGTGATTGGTTAATTGAGAGTGTTTTGTTTACTAGTGACAAAGTTCTATTTCTGTCACGACAGATTTTTTCTGTCGTCTAAATAAAAACGTCGTTCACTTCTGTACGACTGTCTATAATCAGTAAATATATTTAGAAATAGTTATTTATGGTGGCAATGACCAGCACTATGGCATTCGCTTCTGTTGCTGTTACACCACTACTAAACATGAATTAATTTTAATTTTAACATAACTGAATAAGGTTTGAAATGCATTTTCAAATTAATTTTGTTGAAAACTGTCGCTCAATTTAGTAATATTTTATGGTTAATTAAATAATTTTGAATTAGCATTTAAATTTAAAAATCTACCCCAACAATAAAGAATACGTTTGATACAATATTCTAAAGAATCTAGTAACAGATGAGTTCGCACACGTGACAGTTGATTGCCCAGAACAAATTAAAAAAAGGATTTTTACATTAATCATCCTTAATTGGGTCCACTTCCAGATGTTGCCATCATGACTATCATATACTTTCAACTGAATGTGAATACCACTAAAGGTTTTGAATCACAATTGCTGAAATACGCTATTCGGCTATGGATCCCATTAAAGAAGATTAATTATAAGATCAGATTAAACATAAAATTTGTTACATTCCAATTTTCTAGTTTTTTTTTCTTTTTTCAAATTTATCTTTAAACACATATTGCAAAAATATGAGGAAATCAGATACAACAAACCGGCATATCTTATTTTGGAAATGAATTCTAAATCTACTTAATTATAAGTCCATCTTGTATATCTAGTTGTTAGGACGCTGGCTATAATGTTTTGGATTCCCGACTCAGGCATGCATGTTTGTAGTCTGTTTTCTTGTTCCACTTTAAGCGAGGATTCCGGTCTCTTTTGTCCTCGTGTGCAAAATATGACCATAGCTTTTGTAACCAAACAACTAAATAACCTACTTAAATTGCCTATTAAACAATCAGGATTAAATATAAGCATAGGAAGAAAATTGACAAAATAAAATAAAGTGTTAATATTTTTATTTTCAGTAATTTACGAAATAATTTTCACTTTAAAAAATGTTAAATAGAAGATAAATCTCATTTATCTTGATTTTTCTTTGATAGAAGCTGCCATGTAACTTATTTTAAATATGCAATTTTAAAATTCAGTCCATAACGTGCTATTGATAAATTTTGGTGATGTAATAAAAACTTTAAACTTTCTAATGAAAAATCCCATTGAATAATATATATATATATAATATTTTACCAGCCTATTTAGATAATACAGGAATGATTTATAGCTATATTTGCGCATTTCTTCTATATTATTATTCCATCAATCTTCAATTTGTTCACATGTTGTACAATTACTGCAATCATATTCACTCGAAATCCTCATGTGTTTTACTTTCCAATATTATATGTAAACTTTCTTTTTTAATTCGCAATTTAATTAATCTAATATTTTCTTTTCTATATATAAATTTGCATTTGCATTTTTTAATGTTTAATTTTTGTAGTATTTTTTCTTTTGATTTTTATACTGTCTCTTCATTTGATTTTCACACATGTGATTGGATTTTAAATATATACATTTCACACACACACACACACATATATATATATATATATATATATAAATCTTAATTTTTTACCCTCCGAAGAACTTTTGTTTTTAAGAAGAAATCTCTCAATAGTTTCAAATAGTTTATTTTGAATATTTATTTCAAAATCTGAAACTCCCAGAAAAAAAACAGTTTTTACATAATGGTGAAAGACATCAGTATACTGGAGTTCGACATTGTATTTATTATTTAATTCGTTTATGTACCCAGTGTTACCAACGAAGCGACCAACGAAGCGAATTTCAAAACAATAAACCTCGTGGTTGATTTTGTACAATGAAAATCTACTACGAAGATTATTGTATAGAATTAGTGGTTGTAGAATTGTCACCTTTCTGAGAACATTGGTTATGTGTTTTTATGAAAATCCATTTACCTTAAGTACAGTTTCGGAAATTTGCGAAGGTGGTTTCTTGTTCTTCAAAAATTAGAAATAGGTTAGTTTTTCGTAATCGTGTGTTTTATTGAAAAGGTGCTATTATTAATGAGCTGGGACTTTATTTATTAAAAAGCTATATTGTTTAATGCGGGTTTATTAAACACACAAAAGTCATAAATATTTAAAAGTGAACTTCTGTACTACCAGACCAATTTGTTTCCCATAACAAACTGATATAGTGCAATCGTAAGAGTTATTCGTTACAACACAGTTGGACAAAACACTGCGGAGAGCCTCACAAATTTTAACGTCACAAATTCTACAAACGCCACAAATAACATCAATCAAGTATGAATGCATCTACAAAGTTTTTTAACAAATGCCGGATACTGTACATTCAAGATAGTAGATTTTATCTCCGAATTTCTATATCAATTTTAATAATGAATAAGATATATCCAATCTAAAATTCTTTCGTTGAAAAACGAATTTATGATTAATTTATGAGCAGTTATAAAAATAGCTTAATTTTTCTTGTTTACAGAAATATATTCGTGTGACAGTTTGTTAATTAACAGCCGTTGAAATATTAATCCACTACCAAACAGTTAATTTTACTAGCATGATTTACACCTCTTGAATTAATTTGTCATGTCAGGACTTGAATAATGAAATTTCCGATTACATTTTTTCTGTGCCAACCTATAATATTCTCGTCTCAGACTTTGAGTGATTATGCTTAAAATAATTTTTCACACGAAAAAAAAAAGTTTTACGCAACATTTTTTTTAGTGTGTAACATTTAATTAAAGAATATAAGTATGACATAGAATATAGATTATCAAATAAAATTAGACTATCTGTAAAATTCCGTATTATAATTACTTAATTGAAAGTATTGATTGATATTTAAGCCACATATATAAAAATTAAATTTTGTTAAAAAATAAATGAAAAGAGAACTGTTTAATATATTTTTATCATTCATTTATAAACAGCGTATAAATAAGCTTTACTTTGTTTAAAAGACATAAATCAATAAACCAGGAAATATGCAATATAAAACTTTCTAGAAAAATATGATATTGTACTGGCAATCGAGACGTCAGCAAATTTTCTGTATTAAAAAACAAAACAAAAAAAAACTAGATATTTATACTATTATCGGCCAAGGATAATTTCGTTAACCGCATTCGACGCTTTTTGACACATTCGTGAAATCATTTTAATCGAAAGTTTGTTTTCGGAAATATACAGATATCCATATATACAGATATCCAATATACAGATACTGGCAAACCAGAACAATTTACAAGACTCTACAGTGTTTACAGCGTGGACTTGTGACTATATTCAATACCAAATGAAACATTGGCCCACTTCACAAGCTGCTGATTTTTGAGCATGTCTTACAGTCCTTTAATTAATCTGTCATGTGAAGATTCGAATAATGGAATATATATATATAACGCTAAGGTACGTGGCGGCGAAAAAGCGGTTATTTCTTTTTTTCGGATGGCAACGAGTGGTTTGTTTTCACTAATTCGCGAATATCAAGAAAACTATTTAAGGTATCGGTTTAAAACTCACCATATGTAGAAAAAGTTTCTGCATCCGAAAATCATATTTTTTTAAAAATCGGTCGGTAATTGTTTCTTAACTTTTGCAAAAAACTAGCTACTTTCTGAAAAGAAAAGGAAATAAAGTGCGAAATCAAACCAAAAAATCGCCATTCTGCTTCTGTTTCAAAAGTTACCGATGTTTATTAATGTTAAAGTTCGTTGATTAAATTTTGAGGAAGAAGGGGTCGTAATTTAAATATCACATTAATGTTAAAGGTACGGAGATCTGGCGCACCCTGGAGGTGGAGTTTGAATTAAATTATATTTGCAGCACGTTCCCAGCACGCCTGCTGTAGTGTGCCGTACGCTGCGAGGACCTGTTGTTCTTTCGGAAAGAGATTTGTTTAGATCAAAATAAGCTCCCTGGTTGTGGAAGGTGGAACTGAAAGTTGCTTTAATCATTCGAGGTACGTTTGGAAAAATCAACCAGCGAAGAGAACAAAGCCTGATTGTTTTTAATATTGTTAATGTTACTCAGCTGTATCTATATACCCGTCCTATATTTCAATTAATTAAACTCAAAACAATTTGTAACGTGAAAAAATATTTTTACGTTTTAGTTACTCTGTACAATCTAATTTAAGAATATGATGTACAAAATTGATTCAATTACTGTTTTATTTTCCCAGCTGTTTTCCATTCTGGTATCAAACATTTATTGGAATCTACTCAGGATAACTACTGAAACGTTAAAAAAACTACTTAAAGTATATTGCTATGTAATATGTAAGTAAAGAATATGACAATATTATTAGAGAAAAAAAAATAATAGATTAACTATTCTATTTTAAATTTTGAGTGTATAATCTAAAGTTTTATCCCATTTTAGGCACATATATAACAGTAAAAAACAATTCAATTCCCAACTCTCATTTTAATTCTGATTTTTTACATTCTTTAAAGTTTGTTTTTCGTTTCCTTTTTATAAAGAAAATATCCAGTTTTTAAATATTGAAACATTTTCCATATTTGTACTTGTTATAACTGAAGAACAATACTTTTTTTTTAAGTTTTTTTTAGAAATCTAATGAAGAAACTGAACATTTAAAGTCTTATTGAATGACACAGATCCAAGGTTAGAAAAAAATACTGAAGTAAATAAAGAGATAATAGAGTCACAAATTCCAAAAGAAAGAAAATATCAAAAGCCCGAATTCCAAAATCTAGCAAGAAAGGCCAAGATAAAACGAATTTTATTTCACTGCTGAATAGAATAATTGCTTTACTTCTATTTCTTCAGAATAAAAGAGGCTTAAGAATCTTGCCTGTTCCTCAACTTACAGTTAAAGTTTATAAAAGAACAACGAATAAGATAAAAAAAAAAGACTGAAAGAATTGTATAGAATGCATTTGCGTTACTTTTAGAGTTTGTGGATCTACAAAAGTATTTTGTGGAAATACACAATCTCAGTGCTCAAATGTGCTTGATAGAACTTTTACTTAGAATTTAATATTAGGGTACTATATGAAATCTACTGCATATTCATTAATATGTATTTATCAATTATATGTTAGAAAAAAAACTTTTCATTTTTGCTTTTCTATGTTTTAAATAAGTGTTATAATATACCGGGTGAGCCAGAAGTCAGAAAAGAAGTAAAAATTTAGTAATTCGAAAAAGCGTAGACTGTACTAGGATGCGGTATAGAAAATGTGCAAAAGACATGGAAGTATTTTAATATGGAACAAGAAAGAAAAATCCGGCATCAGGCATAGATTATGAAACACTTTACAACACTAACAAAATATTATTAAGCAATTTCACATTTCCGTTCAATGAAATATATAAATAAGAAATTTAAATAACATGGACCGCAAATGATATTTCTTATAAATACACTCATAGACCATATTGGAACATAATTCTTTGTGCGTTAATGTGAACGAACTACAAATTCTACACACTTCATTTACCGTAGTGAACATTTTATACTAAATCTTACTAACATATACAAATTACATGTCAATCCGTGTACATTTACACGAGTTAGCGCTCGATCAGACGACCAGATTGAGAGAAAGGCAAACCGAATTGATAAACATTTTTCTATTTTGTTGGAAACTGTTATAAATGTACTATAATATGAACGAAAAATAATCTGGACACACTTCCATTTGAAATTAAAAAAAACTATTAAACTGCAGTTTAAACTTTGCAAAAATTGCTTACCAGAAAAATGCGATTCTTGAACTGCATGGTAAAGCAATAGGAGTTACTTCAGGCGCTGAAAGTTCCATGCTGAAATACCAGTGTAAGATGCCACACGGTGACAAATTTAAATCGGTCAAAACTCGATTTTTTCTCCTTTTTTGAGTTTTTTTCAAAGTTACCAGAATACAAACTTGCGTTATTAAATAACTGCGTGTAGTGGGGAGGTTCTGATTTTTTTTAATATATATTTCACAGCTATTATATAAAGTAATTCTTTAAATATCCATGCAAAATTGGATCAATTGTCCATTTATAAAGTAAAACATTAAAACGAAAAGACAACATTTTTATCTTCAAATAGCAACAAGTTGCAATTAAAAATAATTATGTTGTAACGATACGATTAAAACTGTTTTTCTCATTCATTGATTCGATTAGATTTAGTTGTATTTCAAAATTTTCATAAAAATATTTAAGGAAATATGAAAATGGTTATTCTGTAGAGTTTTTTGTTTTCAATAATTCGTAAATGCGATTATAAACTGCAGATAATTTTTTACTGAAACCCATTATATCAGACAACGCTACATATTATCACTAGAAATGATTAATTTTCTGTGAATCATTTTCAACAACGGGGATCTTTAATTTTCAAAATATTCAACATAATGATGGTATGGGCTAAAATAAACTATTATGCCTTTACTTTACGCAATAAAAGAGAGATAAACATATTTTAAGGGCACTGATATACAATTATGCAATGTTATGGGTAGAAAGTATATAACGTTTCTTTCAAATTTTGCTATTGTGTTTGGAAATTTCGTCTCTGTGTTTCGTGAAACAGTTCTGTGAGTTTAGTCATAATAAAGTCAGAGCAAACTGTAGTACAAAACGAACAGAAAACTTTTTCAAAGCTGCAAAATGACTATAAAGAGAACTGGGTGAATTCCACAAGTTTCTAAAGAAAAGTCGTAAACATTATGAACATGAATCGTAAGACGACTTGACCATGCTTCAGATTTCCATGGGTTCCAGCATTACATAATGAAACAAACGAAAAACTTACGATAGCCAAAAAGTCTTCATAAGTGGATAGCACCACTGCAGTGGGCCATTGATGCTCAGTGACAAATAGATTTTTCAAATATTTCACAATCGAACTGGATCATAATCGATACAACAATCGCATACTCTCAATTCAAAGCTGTTATCGAAAGATGACAAAACTTCACTTCCGTTACGGTTTGTGTAGGATTTGTTCATCTGGGAAAACATCGCACCTTTTTATTGATGAAGGCGTCAACAGTGATAGAACAGCTTCATGACAATGAGCCGATTGTCACCACAAACTTTTAATAGCATTTTGTGTCTTATTAAATATAAGAAATTCTGCCATTAAATAAGACAAATAATACTAATTGGATTCACTGGTGAAAATTGGCTTGCTGTAGCGACGTTGTTCAATCAATGTGTCAAAATCAATTATCAAACGAACCTTTAAATATCTTGAAAAGTGTTTTGCTTCCCCGGTATTATGAGCACGAGCAATTGGGATATGAAGAATGATCTGAAGATTCTGGCTGACCGACTTCTCGAGAGCCCCAAAATGGCTCCTGTAATCAGTAGAGCTCAACCACATGGGTTATTCTTAAATTTTTTCACAGAGAAAAATTTGTTCGAAATCTTACGCAGGTGTTTTAGTCCCTGAATAAAATTCTTCAAAGGGAATGAGTTACGGCCCTTTTCTGAAATTTCTTTTAAAATTTTTCACTTATACTTAAAAACAATCATTTCCTAAACTTTTAGTTTTCCTCGAAGTCACAGGTATATACTTTGTTTGCAAACTGATTTTCATTTCTGTAGTTATTAAATAAATTGTAAGTTAAAACGTTTGATCGAGTTACATTTGTATTACCCTGTAGATTATAAAAATAAAAATAAGTGTTGTGCCTATCAGAGACATTGTGCCCGTCGTTGTGATTATTTATATTGCGCCTGTTAAAGAACTGTTTACTTTTGCCTTCCACAATAAATACTTTTTTACTTGACTGCGAAAAGACGAGTAATGTGTTTTTACCACGGAAAATGTAATATTCATTATTTCTTGAAAACATGGGAACGTGGGGATGGATATTAATAAATGCGATACGAAAATGTTTGTCTTTTTCTCCTCAAGTGTCATTGCCTATAGTTATATATCTTATGTGACCTGGAATAATCGAATATCCCTAAAATGCTTATAAATGAATACTATATAAACAAGAAAGAAAAGGCATGCATCAGGCATAGATTATGGAACACTTTCCAACACTTACAGGATATTTTTAAGAAATTTCATTTTTTCCTGGATTGAAATGAGATATCTAAATAAGTGACTTAAAGCAAGACATAACTCAGTAAAAATCCATTTTCCGCAATTACAGTTCATATCGGTAACGTGTGCGAAATCAAGTCTTTTGTGTAGCCCTGTATGCAATCTATAGAATATATGCATACCACCTCATACTCTAAAAATTAGATCAGTTTAAAGATGCTTATCGCAAAGGTACTTCTGGCAATTACCGATTTCAGTCAGTCCTTTAACCGCATTCTTTTGTGTAGCTTTGTTACTGAATGATAATTGGTATCAGTCTATAATCTATAGAAAACATGCATTGCACTTTAGTGAATTCGTTATTTTTGAAGTATCATGACATCATTAAAATGCACCGCAAACGTTTTTTCCCCAAAAATCATAACGTAATGGAATACTTTTGTGCGTGACTTTAAATGAACTATTGATGCTGCTTATACCATAGTCCTGAAAAAGCATGCTGTTGTCCATCTCAGTGACGTATATCTATTTCATTATATTTTAAATATCGTAACATCAATAAAATGCACCGCAAAGGATTTTCCTCATAGACCGTAAAGTAACCGAATTATTTTGCAAATCAACTATAAATTCTACACACTTCATTTTCAATACTGAATATCTATAGTAAATCTCGATAACATATATAAATTTCATGGAAATCTGAGTATATTTATGGGATTTAGAGTTCGGGAAGACAAACGCTAGACAAACAGAATACATAAACATTTTTCAACTATGTTGGAATGTGTTAAAAAAGCACGCGAATACAACGAGCCAATTGTTGCTGATCGGTAGCGTCACCAGCTTTCAATCAGATGGGTGTGGTTTCTAAACTAACTCGTTTCACTGTATCAATATTAATGAAACCAGAAAACACACGACTCTCAATTTGAAGAAGTTGGTAAAATGCAGGGCTCCAAAATGGTCCGCCAACTGAATACCAATATTTTTTAACAGAAAATTTCATGGTAGGTTTCTAAAATATGTCGGTAAAAATTTACCTCCGAAGGTTCTTTCTGCAAAATTTGCAAAAAAAAAATCTAAAAAATGAAACTTTTCTAAGAAATTACCGGTATTAAAAAAAGCGGACCATTCGGGAGCCCTCTAATGTAATATGTCTTTTATTTTAGTCAAGTTTTTTTATTGATAATAAATTGTTATTTGTTTAACAAATAATTATGCTTTTATTCATTTTGAATTGAAAATTAATATAGCCAATTTACCTAGAATTCATAAAAGACCGGAATATTATTAAAATAACTTTTGAAGTTGAACCTATTTGATCTCTTCTGACAAACATAACTTCAAAAAGTTTTTAACAATTCCGAACTTTCTGCAAAATTGTGAATGTCAGCATAAAACTATTAGTTGTTATTAATTTTTTCTTACATTTAATTCAGTCATCTCAAATGTTTTTTGTTTTCTTCTTATTGTTATTTTATTTATTTATTTATTTAATTCGGGGGAGGAGTGATTATCCAGTTCAATAAGAGTATACATCTTCTAGATTTAAATAAACGGCACAAAATTAAAAACAAACATAATTTTCAGATTTATTATAATTGTGTAAAAGATATTATAGATTAAAATATATTACAAAGTCGAACAATGTATATATAAGAAATAATAATAGAAACTATATTTTTTAATATATTTTCTGTACGTGAAAAATAAAATATTTAAAAAAGGATTATTTTATAAAATGAATAAACTACGTATATAAATATATTATCAGTGTTATTATGAATATAGAATAACTATTTTCTTTAATTATTTCTTTTTGTTTAGTTTCAGCCTTTAAAACTATATGAAATAATTATTTAATATCAATTTCATATTCATATACAGATTTCTAAAAGCTACTACAATACAAATGTATACAACGCATGTGTATATGTAAAAAATATAATATAACACATACAAATTTTAACATTTGATATTTAAATTTTTTTCTTACCATAAATTTCAAATATATTATGTAAAAATATTGAAATAGCTATTTCAAAATATAATATACAAACATTTTTAATTTGCAAAACATTTTGTAATTTTTAAAACATCTTTCTTAATCTTTTTACTTCACTGAAAATTGTTTAATAATTTGTTATATTGCAAATAGAAAATGCATTTCAATTTTGGAAATCCAAAAAATTTGCACCAATTTCTCTATTTTACATTTATTAGAATTACAAGAAATTCAAAGCTAAGCATTCAGTTTTAAAATTTTTGTCATCAAAAATAAGATATTATTTTCAATTTTCTAATGTGATGTACGTAAATTTCTATGTAAGTAATGGATATAAGTTTCTACATACATTATCAAATTACCATTTTCAAAACATTACAACAAAATATTTTTAATACTAAAAAAAATATGACAATAAATAAAAAAAGCTACTGAAATATAGTCCAGTGTAATCCGTTTTGAAATAATGTATGCAATTCGAGAGTTTTATTACTATTAATACGTTACTCAGACTGCATGTTGCGTTTGCTCAGATAACATGCTTTGTTACGATTAGTTAACAAAGCGTTGTATAATTTTCTTTTGTTAACCAATAAGTAGAGACATATGTATGAAAATAAAGTGTGCGCATGTGTACAAACGATAAATTTTCACATTTATAAATTACAAAACTTTTAATATATTAATGGTCTTAATAAAAAATCATTTACTAAAAGGTGATCAATCAAAATTTAGAAACAGACAAATTACAATAATTTTCAACTAAGTTCTTCCTAAAATTACTTTGGAAAACTAAATATTTTCAAAATTTTCAATGACATATCATTTATACATTAAATACAATTAATAATTTAACTTTCAGGTTCACTTGAGACTTAACACGAGATTTTTAAATTATATTATAAAACTCAGAGTTTTAAAAACGGTTTTCGACTACATTTAATTTTGAGTGATATCTCTTAAACATGTAGGCTTCATATATGGAGCAGATATATTATTTTTAGATTAAATTAAGCTCGGCCCAAGTCTAATGACATAAAATGGGCCCTTAGTTCTGTCCGTACCAGGACTGGATTCGTGAAAAACTGTAGTACGTACAACAATTTTAATTTGCATTTGTAATAAAGCGAACTCTGTATGCAAACCTCTAAACGTCATTTACGTAAATTGCACTACTTTGAAAGAAATACGGAAATTTTTTACTAAATTTACATTTTTACAGACTTGTATTCTCTAAATGCTCATTACGGAAACTGTACTGTTTTTCAGGAAAATGAAACTAATACATAAAGTTTTATGGAAAATTCCCTGTATCTTTACGGCTAATTTTTACAGCTTACTAAAAAGACTCAATGAAAAATTATTAGCTGAACTGCCCATTTATTTTTAGATAAAAAATTACAGTACATAATTGGATTTTTAAAACGATTATATGCAGCGTTAGAATTATTGAACATGATTCGCTGGACTTTCGGTCCATTAAATCACTAATTTTAAAAATTAGTGTGGTATATTTAGACATAAGAAACTATTAATAAAAAGATCGATAGTATTAATAGTTCCTAGAAATTGTCTGTTAATAGCACCAACAGGTATTTTATCACCATGGATTTCTTGTAACACGTGCAAAATACCACAGTTTTTGAGCATTTAAAAAATGTTATACACACCATCTGACTTCAACCATCTTATTTGACTGTAAAATTTGATAGCAACATTCTTTTATTTCTAGCTTGATAAGATATCGAAATTTTTGATAACGTATGTATCGACATATCCCACATTAAATTGGTTACAGTTTCATTATTTACAGGGTGACAATTATTGGTATATAATCTGTATGAAAATAAACCGTCATAACTTCTGAACGGTTTGCGTGATGAAGTTCAAACTTCGTGGTTGGCCACAGGGCATGATGGGAATTTGTATGCGCATGCGCACGCAGTTTGTTGTTGTCGGCCATTTGCAAGTGAAAATG
Source organism: Maratus michaelseni (assembly GCA_963931845.1). NCBI lineage: Eukaryota > Metazoa > Arthropoda > Arachnida > Araneae > Salticidae > Maratus > Maratus michaelseni. The sequence continues at coordinate 231,606,639 of OZ007591.1, forward strand.
TCACGGTACAGCGTGCTTGAGCGTATATCGCTTGTGAAGGCCTACTATGCGAGCAATAGCAGCCCGAGTGCGGCTCAAAGACAGTTTGCGACCGAGTACAAGCTGAAGACAACCGGTCCAAGTGTGCTAACAATCAAGAATTTGATTCACAAGTTTGAGAGAACTGGTAGTGTTTGTGATGACAGTGTTGGCAATGTCGGTTCGGCCCCCATCGAACCAAGAAAGTGTTTGATGTCCTGGAGGATCACTTTGAGGACCGCCCTCTGGCGCTGGGGTACCCAGAGGCCACTGGAATGGGACTTCGCTTGGCCGCCGTATTCTCCGGATCTGAACACATATGACACATTTTTGTGGGGCTACATTATAGACAATGTGTACAGAAATAACCCCAAAACCATTGCTGAGCTGAAAACCACCATTCAGGAGGTTATCGACAGTATCGATGTCCGACACTTCAGCGGGTCATGCAGATTTTCGCTATTCGTCTGCGCCACATCATAGTCAATGATGGCAGCCGTATCGAACATGTCATAACCTAAATCCGAAAATCTCTAGAGACATTTACATGTTGAATAAAGTTTGTGCACTCAGTAGTTTTAAAATAATTTACGTTTTATTTCATATAGTTCAATAATTGTCACCCTGTACATAATTTATAAAGACAGTTTTGAAATTACATAAATTTCCAAAATTCCCATGCGTCTTTTTTGGATATACGAAAGCATAATCTTAATTACTCTCCAAAATTATTTTTTTAATGTCCGATATGTTATTTAAGTAGTCTTGGACTATCGAAATACCAATGATTTTAAGCACTGAATATACGACAATTTTTTAGCTCCAGGTTTGCTTGTTAAAGAATGAAATACGTGGCTTCTTTTCCGAAAACAATATTGTCAAAGTAGTTCGGACGTTGTTATTGTAAGACATAGAAGAATAAGCGTGCGTGTTTTTGTGTCTACATTATATCAAAATTATATGTCATTATGGAAAAAATGTGTTAAGATCGCATTAAAAACACAAGTTAGATCAAATGCTGTATTCCTGGTGGTTCTTTCACGTAGTTATAATAAATGCTATGGACTAAGAGATGGAACTTGCAATGGATGCCAAGTCCTCCATTGCAAGTATTGTAAGTATGATGCAATATAACCACTATATATAAAACAACTTATGAATATTTAAAATTGATTTTAAAACTCCCTATTACATCTGTGTAAAAACAAATCTATTCACAAAATACATCTTTTTCACCGTGCAACATACTTTAGGTATACAAAAAATACGTTTACTGCATGTAATATATGCCGAGAGAAATCAGAGTTGGATTTAAATTTATATAAATTTAACCTGGTTGAATGATTGTTGCAGATATCCGCATTAATAGAATTCAAGCTTAATACAAAACATAAATTTCTTTCTTATGAAAGCTTTCTATTTCCATGATGATATCGGTCTCAAAGAAAACATAGTGGAAGAATGTGATCCTATTACTGAACGGCATAGATTAGATGTATTCCTTTGGAAAACACAAAAGAAAAGGCAAGTGTCGTACATAGGAATTAAGTATTTCGTAAAGAAAGTAATCCCTCTTGTTTTTTCAATTTTGATAATTCAAGTCGAATTCTCTAATCGCTAATAAATATTCATGAAGTAGTTAAGAAAGAAAAATATTTTCTAAAAGCTATCTTAAATACAGTTGAAAGCTTTTAAAAATAATGCACTGAAAGAATTTAAAATGTTATTTAAATGAAAGACAAAACAAAAATTTTCCATTTCAAACTCCTGTTTTATAAGATTTTTCATTCGTTAAATCTGTCTTTCCATCAGCATTTAATTAATTCCTATTATCTCATTAAAATTAATCAAATTTTAAAACAGTGATAAATCTAATTGAAAAATAACCTTTTATTTAAAAACATTAAATATTATTGAAAAAAATAGGAAGATATCAAAATTGTTGTTTTGACAGAATCTTATTTACTTATGTATTTTACTGTTATATGCTTATATTTCAATGCACAGAAATATGTTAAAATTAACGTATCACTATTTAGAAGGATGTCTAGATAATACCTTAATAGTATACAACGTTAAAAAAACGCTGCAAATCATGATAATTTGAATTAGTTTATTTTGTTAAATCATTTTATATATATAGCGTACTAGATCTTAATAACATGAAGAAAACACACACGAATTTAGATCACGCGCTTGAGATTTATTTTTAAAAATAGAGCAAAATTATTTCAATGTCAGTTCTTCCGCAGTTGACATTTTTCGTATTTCTAGATGAAAAAAATAACTATCAAAAACTTTTGAGCCTTTTCAATCTGAGAACGTTTTACTAATGAATCGAAATTTCTATTTGCATACCTTAAGCAAACCATTTATGCAAATCATGTGTTATCCCTAACAAGTTGTACATCGGTAAGCTTTTCTCAAATTTTAAAAAAACTTATGAGTGCATGATTTGAAATGTCTCATGCTCATGCAGTTATGGCCGATATTATATATTAAGACTTGAAAACCGCCATAACGACTTCACATTCAGGTCATAATGACTTCACATCCATTTCATGTGACGTCACGTCAACGGTCACAAAGTCACAGTTTGACGTCATTGTGAAGTCACCGTGACGTTACAATGCCTTACGGGAATTATGTATTTAAAAAAAGGTTTGAAATTTATTAAAAACAGTACTTTTCTATCAGCCACTAATAGCTAACGCAATAGACAAATGTTTCACTATTTAATGAAATTTTTTAATTTTGTTTATTTTACTGTTTAAGCGCGTAATTTCGTGTTCAATTACTTATATCTTAAATTTGTCTATAAATCTGTTATTTTTGATTGATTAAGTTTTAATTTCGTTATAAAATATTAGACGGAAACAACTATTTAACTATTTTCATTGTTCTAAGTCCAAACGTTAGTTAAAATATTTACAAAAAAGCGAAATGTTTTATTCAGGCGTTGTCACAGTCAATATGACGTCATTGTTACTCACGGACAAGTTTTCGCTTAATAATATATGTTTACATCTTAGCTATGAGAGTACCCTTTGTAATTGTGTAATTTATTTGTGCCGGAGCTATGGAATGTTTCATTTAAGGTAGAATTCTATAACAGACCGACGCCGTTTATACAGGTTTTAATATATTTATTTATGATATTGTTTAACAAAGGAGATTTGGAAAAAGACCACGAAATAAATTAAGTTTACATTACAATTTAAATTGTGCGATGTTTAGCAATTAATAAATTTGCAAAAAAGCCTGATGATTTTGCCTGACCGTAATTATTGAAAGTAATTTGTAAAGAACTAGATAAGTATTATTAATGTGGTTTTTACTCTTACCGTCTTTAACAGTTCCTCATCCCATTCATCTTACTTAATGATTTTCTTAAAGACTTATTCTTGGAAAAGATACTTACGATGGAACAACTTAAGCAATGAAGGCGAAATAATTGTACTTTGGTAGAAGATACTCAGAGTAGGATAGAGACATTTCAAATGGTTCCATGGAGAAATTTGAAGAGAAATGAAAGAAAAGATTGTTCGGAAATATATTGTATTGAAGATCATGGTTTTAAATTCAATTTTAAATCGTGCCTTCTCACGTAAAAAAAATAAATTTTAACTAAGTCTTCTTATCAGCATCTTGGACGAAGCAGACACTCAAATTTTATTGTAGAAAATTATATTTTTGAGTTGCTATATTAAGCTTTATTTTACTAACTTTTAAACGTTTTACCGTATTTTTGTTGAATTTTAATTTTGTAAAAAGAGGAACCTGTAAACTTTATTTTGTACTATAAAATGTGCAGTTCTTGTATGTATTTCTATAGTTTTGTGTTAAAGTAGTTTGTTGTGATTTATAGTTTTGTGTTTAAGTGTTTTGCTTAGTTTTCACATTTCGTGTTCAAGTGGGTTATAGGTTTTAGTTGACTTTTGTGGTATTGGTTCTGCATGTTATATATTCTTGGAGTTTATTATATATATATATATATATATTATAAAAATATTTTTCATGTAATACTCGCACTTTGCGCAGGTCAAAATCAGATGAAATAAAGAATGTACTATAACTCTCCACAAGATGAAATTAAACATAAAATATTACAAACAGCATGTGGTATGCGAACTGAAAACATTTGTTATGTTACACCAGCTCTTTACAAGGGGAAAACAGCTAACATTTCGTAATCGGCTACGTAGCGAAGTTTGGCGTCAAACAAGACAACAATTTACGTTTTTTTACTGTATGAGAGTTAGCAATATGAAATTAATTTTTCTCTATACCTATACCAAATGGCTTTGACCTTCAATACAGAATTTTCTCCAAGCATAGATTTCGAAAAGATGTATAAAAAGCATACAAAATTTGCAAGAAACTGAAATCTTATATTTTTAAAAGCAATTCTTCTCACCCCTTCTCTCTCTCCCTTTCTCTCTCTCTAGATATATATAATCTCAATCTGTAAAAACGGCTCTAACAATTTTCATGAAAGCGACGAATTAGACTTTTTTTTTATCAAGAAATCAGTCTCTCAATAAGACATTGTCAAAAATAAATAAATAAATAAACCAGTCAAAAAACCCGCTTTTTGCACAAGTAAATATCATTTCAAAAAGCATGAAAAGATTTTAAAACTGCCAAAAATAGAAATGAAATATAAAAATATTGCAAATAGTATATGGTATAGATCTAAGCTACTTCACCTCCGCTTCCAGGTTCACGAAACCCTTGCGAGGGGGACAGATGGGCACAGTTCACCCGGGATACCACACAGGCACGCTCTGCGGCCAAGGAGAGCAACGCCACCTGCACATCACTCCCCTGTACCGACCACTTTAACGAAGGTCGTTACAACAGCAGGTCCAATGTATTAAAGGAAACTGCCGCATAACACTTGGGGATGTCCCGGATTCCCTAGCAGCTTCAGAGCCGGAAACGCAAAATGGTACCGGGCTCTAGGCCTTAAAGCATGTTTTCCCAGGCCGCACTTGATTTGCGAAATGAAACATGTTATGATTTATTATGTTATATCCCCTTAGAGAAAATAATTCATATTCTGCAATCAAAGCTGGCGTGAAACAAAAGTTATGCTAGCAATAATATTATTTTAACTGTATAAAAGTTAAAATAATAATATTATATCTGCTTATTGGCTTAGGAAGTGTTCCCCAGGAAAATAGCAGGAGTTTTGTTTTTCCGTTTGTTTAGAGTGAAGCTCGGTCAACCCGGTACCTTACTATAACAATATACACAATATTAGTCAATAAGACATGGAATATTTAAAAAGTAATTGTAGTTGGTGATGTCAATGTTGATGGTAAAGTTCCTTATATTGAATGATAGTTTAAGTGGTTTGTGTCGGAAATATTAATCTCATCTAGGGATTATGAAAAACCATTTCATTCTGACAAGAAATAATGAAAATAGCTGAAGTTGCATCGCCGGGAAAAATCCACCACTCACTCATTCATCACGCTAATAATGAATTTGTTATTGTGATTTATAGATTTTTAACCTCAACCACGAAAAACGAAAATGACTTTCTTCTATTTAATAAACGTTTGTGAAATATGTGGAACATTTAACATTAATTATATCAAAACTTTAATATCATTAAATAGCTGATTGCATTTCTTGCAGAGAAACCCAGAAATAGTGCAAAACCCAAAAGACGTTATCTAAAGAGAAACAGGGTGACTTTTAATAGAACATTAATTCCTACACTTCTGCCATAAAATGTAACGCAAACTGTTGTGAGCTTAAATGCTCTAAGATAATAGAACTTTAAACCTTTTTAAACAGTAGTTTGTAGGATGTTTGTACCTGTAGAATTTAAGCTTCATTATATATACTTAAATGAAAATTAAGTCTCTTTGATTAGACTCCTCTAACATATAAACTTAGTTTTTCAGCTATGAAAGTAATAAATACAAGTATCGATGTTACAAACGGTTAACCTAGAAACATGGATTAATAAATAGTGTCCTGCCATCACTTTAATGGATAATTCGATAAGCATGGAATAACCACAGGAGATAACGACTTCATAAAAGGTAAGATGATTTTCTTATCTTTATTCAAGTGAATATGTACTTCAATAGGACTGTTTTCCCAATTTTCTCAAGATTTTTCTACGCCGCGACGAATTCCTCCTTGAGTTAGTGCACTTATTATATTTTATAGCATAATAAGTAATTGAAAATACTGAAAAAGCTTTGAAAGCTTACTTCAATTTAGTTTGTTTCTACATATGTGTAATTAAGATACAGGTTTTAAACATAAAAAGAGAGATAGATATAGGATAACAAACTTTTTGGAGGTATTGAATCAGTATCTGAAAAATATAATATAGCAGATATTGCATGCATAAGTATTTTTTTCCATTTAGACATTGCATATCTTTCTTTAAGTTACGGAAATACGTTCAATGTATTTTCTAGATTTCTTTATCTTTAAAAATCCTGTAATGAATAAATTCTATTGAAAATCATTGATAATATAGTAATTTTTAATAGATTAATATTAAAGGTATCTGTAAAAAAGTCATTAGTAATAAATTGATTGTTGATGTAATACAAAAAAGCAATAAATGAATTATAATAGAAGAGAGCAAGAAATTTATTCTTGAAATATATTTTTATAGGTTAATATGTAAGGCATATGTAAAATAAAAATCGTTCTCATGAAACTGAATCTTGAAATAATGTTAAAAAGTCCTTTATAAGCATAACACTTTTATGTTAATCGCAATCTATTAGTTTTTTGTTTGTTTTTTTAAAGAAAGAACTTTATTTTAACATAAGCAATGTTTAAGTCTTAAAGGATAGTTTATTTACAAAAAGAAGATAAAAAAAACTTAGAAAAGAATTTTCTTTTAACGCACTGATTTAACAATAGCGAGTGAACATGTTTAGCCTAATGCATTCAGGGTAAGTTATTTGAAAACACATCCGACATGACGCTGTACTAACGGAGATAATGAATAAAACTCATCGAGTTGTTGTTAGCAAGAAAATTCTTTCCCCGTTTCTCTTGCTTATCCTTCGTACGTGATCGGAGACTAGAATGTTTCCGTTGGGGTAAGTGCTGAAAGGATAAGATCCAATTATTTAGCTTGAAAAGAAGAGCAATACTTCAGCAGGTAAAAAGTGTTTTGTAAGTTAGAGAGAGCAACAGAATAATTTTAGATCAGCTTTCAAGTGTTGGCTAAATAAAGTAACGTGTATGGTTTTGTTAAGAAATACTATTACAGCAATATAAAAGGTTGGGAATGGGGAACTTTTAATTTTATAATTGCTGAAAAATGAATTTGCTTTTCATTATTTGACAAATACAGAAGCCTTTCGTTATACCGCATTTTGGGAATATGTAAAAGCGCGATATATCGGAAGTTGCGATAAAACCCGGTACACTGAGAAAATTTAGAAATGTAACAATGTTCAAGTATATAGTTAAATTTTGTCTCAAAATGTCTATTTTGTTTTCACGTATTACAATTTTAAATTAAATAATATGACTCTCGATTCAGTATTTGAACGTAACTTAAAATGCAAAATAATATATATATATATATATATATATATATATATATATATTAAATATCGTGATGACATAGGAAATTCGCAAGTTAGCGTAATTTTTAAATTGTACACCGCCTCTGAATATTAACCCATGCATGTAATTTATTAGTGAACATTATTTTTAATCGATTGACACCAATATAAATTTTATGCGAGGATTAACAGTAGCATTAGTAAGGGTATTACTTTTTATCCTATCTCACTTCTTCCTTCACTCATCAAAGTTGTCGAACGCGTCATGTGTCACAACTCCAGAACCACATACTACTTAACAACACTCTTATGCCTGAAAAATGTTGCTTTCGCCCAAAATATTCAACAACACACCAGCTACTCCAAGTAGTAGAATTCCTCAGCGAAAAGCTAAACTCAAAGATTCCTGCTGCTGCCATTGTTATTGATATCGCAAAGACATTTGACAAAGTCTGGCACGAGGCCCTCATATACAAATTAATTAGGCTTAAATTCCCTGCTAGACTTATACACCTTATTTTCTCTTACCTTTGCGATCGCATTTTTCGCGTCCGCATTAACAACATTCTTTCCAATAACTTGTACTTTATGCGGGCAACACTACAATCTACGCTTACGCTCACCACCCATATACACTTTACAGGTTCCTGCTTACTCACATTAATGCCTTTTTAGACTGTTGCGACCTATTGTGTATTAAAATTAATGAAAATAAAACTGCTGTTGTTTATTTCTCTAGAAAATTTACATATCTCAATAGAATTACCATTAACAATACCACTATACCTTCGATTAATGCCGCAAAGTACCTAGGGGTCACCTTTGACCAAAGACTTACTTTCAAGAAACATATCCTTAACATCAGGGGGAAAGTCGCTGCAGCTACGATTGCACTAAAACCTCTTCTTAATAGTAAAACCCTGGCTATCAATAACAAGCTTTTCCTTTATAATTCTTGTATTCTACCAATTATTAACTACGCCTGTCCGGTCTGGGGCTATATCTAAAAAACCTCCATGAACAACCTCAGCCAACTTCATAATAAAAATCTGCGTACTGTCAGAAATGCCTCAAGCTACCTCCGTAATAGCACTATTCACAGAGACCTCAAAACTACCACGTTAAATAAAAGAATCAACCACCATTCCAAAAAAAATTTATGAAAAATTATATGACCTCCCTAATGAAATAATCGCAGAATTCCCGGATTATGACGCCTTCGAACCACATCACCATAAACGTCCAAAATATTCTTACATTATAGACTGTGAGCATTAGTGCTCACCATTACTGTACATTTCTCTCTCTTATTTATATTTTGTAATTTTATCTATATTAATACCAAATTTCTTAATTAAAATTTATTACCTAAGCTATAAAAAAAATCCCTGACGGCTCTGTCTACAGGCACAGGTAGATTTCGAAGAAGCAGACCGTGGGGCGCCTGTTTGTTGGGAATTGCGGACAAAATGACATTTCTGCCATGATGTGACAGTTGGAAGTGCCCATTTCGAAACCTAACTAGTTTGCAAGTGGAGCCAGTAGGAATTTTTTTTTTTTTTAAATTTGTTTTTGCTATAAGGGTTGGTCCTATAAAAAACTTGTCAATATAAAAGTTTTAGATAATATTAAGAAGATTTATAATAAATTTAAGCCCATTTGATATCTTTTGAATTGACGAAGTTATGAATTTTTTTCTTGTAAAACCACCCTTCCCCCTCCCCTTGGGTCCATTTTTAATTATATCAAAAATCTGTCATACATAAATTTTCGGTCCTTTTCCTAGAAGTAATAATAACTTAAAACGGATTCGATACGCATCATAATTAAGAAATTATGGGTTTTTTTCTGTTTTCACAAAAAGTCCTCCGCCCATTTCCCCTCCCCTTGGTTCGATTTTGCCCATTAACGAACTTGACCGAGATTTTATGCCCCTTGATTTTATGTATCAGTTTGGAAGAGATTTGTGCAGAATTATTCCAGTTATCGTGTTCATAAAAAAGTGACATAGATAGATAGATAGATAGATAGATAAAGTTTTGAACTCGGGGTGGTTTTGGGTTCTGGGAGTCATGATCGGCGTAAATCTACAAAAAATTTTCAAAAATTTCAACTTAGGGAAGAATGTAATAGGTAGTATTTCTTACGAAATCTACCTAAAAAAAATTATGCTTTGCCCGTCTTTTTCACAACCTGGCATTTATGTGCTGTTTTACGAACATGTTCCGAACCCAATTTTTTACCTTTTCAACTTTAACCAGGAGTTAGTAATAACTACAACTATACCATTTCATTTTCGAACTATTTAGACTCTTATCTTTAATCTCCTTTGCTTTACTTTTTTAGTCCAAATTTTGTTTTAATCTCTTTTCTTATCTTTTCATCTATCCTTTTCATTGTAATTGTTCATTTTTCATTTAGTTAATACTACATTTAAATTTTTTTCCAACAGCTCAATCTTTTACAAGACACTCTACTCACTGTTAGCCTGGGCGTAAAGTTGTTTGCAACTCGGAAGCCCCTTAACTGACATCAATTGTTCGGCAACTTTTTATTTCTACAAATTTGCTTTTCTTAATGCATAACTTTTTCACGCATAACTTTTTAAGGGATGATGATGGAAAATTTTATTTCTACAAGTCTCTTTATTCTATTAAATCCTATCATGCGTAATCTATATAATATAAGCGCCAGTCATGTGACTGAGGAAAACAAATACGGGCTAACCACTTCTTTTTTTTCATATGCCAGGCCATTTTTATTCAAAATTATTTTTTCGAATAAAATTGCATAAAAGTTACCTTTTTTTAGAAAGATCGTTGAAAAAAAAAATTATTTGTTTGAGAGATAAGTTCCATTCAAAAATGTATAGATTCTGAGATAACTTCTGTGGAAATTGCGTTAACAGCCAAATATCTCAATCCATCAGAGTAAATAAACACAGGAGATTCATGAAAAAAAAATCGATTTTACTCAAAAAAGCAACAAACAAAAATAATGCTTTCGAACTAAAAAATATTAATGACAATTTTCTCATTCCTTTAAAATTATTTGAAATTTATTTTTTAATGTAATAAAAAGCACTCGTACTGAAAATATGTTCTAAGCGAACACATTTAAAAAATATATAATAGTTAAAAAAAATCGATTTTCTCAAAAAAACAAATATTTTTTATCGAATTTATGTCAAAATATAATATTCATATTTTACATCTAACAATCAAATTAAGAATATATATATATATATATATATATATATATATATATAATTATTTTTATCCTCTACTAATATTACAATTTTAAAACATCAACATCATTTCATAACGAAATAGCGACGCAATTAACTTCAAAATTACCAAGCTTCTAAATCCCAAATTGTTTAAGTTCTAAGCCGCCATTTTGAGAAATCCCATATCATCCTTACAAACTGCTACTCTAGCAAGCGCCCGCTGGTCTTACTGGCGAGACACTTGCCAGTGGCGTTTGTCGAGGCATTGTTATCCTTGGTTCAAACCCAATGTCGGCCAGAAAATGTTCTTGAAGTATATCAGATAGTAAATACTCCCGCAGTAGTCGACAGATGGCAGGACAAATAGAGACGTAATTTTTTAAAACCGAGTTTATTCATAACGGAAAACTTCCTTTCCTGTCAGTGCTGCCAGGAATATTTCCGTGATTTCTGAGAGCGTGAACGGAAAGCTACCGCTTCTGCAAACGCAGTTTGTCCTTCTTTTATCTTTCAAAACGGAAAATGTACTAACGAAACCGAAAAAGTCTGGCAACTTTGCTGCCAGCAGTTTTACCGTGAATTTGAGGATTTATTTTTAACAGTGCAGACGCTATGATTCATTTTACTGAAATAATAAGGATGATTTTTTTTTTTACATTGTGAAACTAGTTATAAAACGAACCTATGTCACGTTCAAAGTACAGTTTCCAACTTGTAATGATGCTGTGGTGCTTTGAATATAATGAAATAAAAAAAAAGAGTCACTGAAGATCAGTACAACATGTTTACTATAGATTATAGAGTGCATAGCATTTATCATTTATCTACAGAGAAGCACTAAAGAATTCGTTTACAAGACTGACTATGATAGAAAAATACTGGAAATGGGCTTTCCGCTGTGGCATGCAAATTTAAACTTAGCTAATTTTTAGTGGATTAAGTCGTGTTTATCAAGTATATACATCAAATACAGGGCTGCACGACAGAATATTCACACATGCAGAATATGAACAGCAATTGCTATTCCATTCCATTAAAAAAAAAAAAAAAAGAGGTACTGAATCATATTTTTATTTGTAAACGTTAATTTAGATCTGTTTTAGATTAAAATAACACTGGATCTTTAGTCTTTTATTTTTGAAATATTTTACGAATGTATAACAATCAACTTTTAAAATAATTTCAGTTTTATTATCTATAATACATTAATCATATTGTGTCATTGGACTTTTAGACTAATTTGTGATTTTATTTATCATGAGCATGCGTACTAAAACAAGAAGTTAAATTAGATAAATTAAAATTATAAAAAATATATTATACAGATAAATCCCAGTTGAATTTGGGGATATTTTGACGAAAGGAGGCGCTGCGACCGCTTCCATTTTCACTGATACTTGTCCTCGACTGTTTGTATCGTGGTGATGCAATGTGTATTAGATAATGTATAAATAAATAATTGGCATGTTTCAGAAAATTTGTATCCAAAACAAAGTTCTGCTCTAAATAAAGATTCAGATCTTAATCATACAATAATAGACAAACATACCAAATTTGGAAAAAAGTATTTTGTTAAATTATGGATAAAGAAGTAGATTTTTTGAGTTATTTAAAAAAATAATAATGGACATAAGTTTTATATATAAAAGAAAAACTAATTATTTGCATTTAGTATTTTTTATTAGAAAATTTCCACGTAGAAAGTAGGGAAAAACTACAAGTGTGGACAGTTACAGGAATACCTTCGACTAGTTCGTTTGTCTAAAAAGTGATAAAAATGTTGTTTTTTTTAGGGGTTTTGTTGGGGTTTTAGTTTTGTTTTGTTTTTGTTTTCGAACCTTACTTGAATTTTATTTTTGCAGTTAAATGTTGGAAAAATCCCCATACTGAATTTAGTCGTTCGGGTGACTTTTAAAATTAAAGTTGTTCTTAAATGGTTTGCTCAACATCGCGAAACTTTCTGACACATATTTTGACTAATTTTTAAACGCTAAGGCGTGAAATTAGTCAGCCTTACTATTGAAGCGATTTAGAATCGAAATGAGTTTCCCCTTTTTTGCTAAATAGATTACTTATCGAGTTATAAGCGATTCGGTCACGTGATGACACGTTTTCCCCGCTTCTCGTTCTGCCGCGTAGGGAATTCGGTTCAAAACACCGACATTGCAAGTATTTTTTGAAAGATCATCTTTCTTTACCAGAAAATGTAAAACGTGTTTCTATGACAAAGATTCTGAATAAGAAAATCTACCCATTTCATGCGTTTCTGAACAAAATAAATAAAAAAATACGTCATAAAATAACCAGTTTTGATTTAAGAACAACCTTAAATTAAAAAAAAAATCTGTATTTAAAAAAAAAAAAAAGAAAAGAAAAGAAAAACTATGTTTTATTTTCCTGCTTTAGGATTTTCTTGCCAATGGCTTATTTAAAAAATAATAATTTACATGATATAATAAATAAATCATGTTTCTATTTAGATTTATCGAGCACGATAAAGGAATTCCAAACGCTTTTTTCATTTATTAAATACTAGCTGACCCGCCCGGCGTTGCCCGAGCCCTTGTAATAAACTTAAATCTCTTAAAAAACGGAATTCTGGCCACGGTCTACGATAGCTTCGGAACCGTATACCCGGCATGCTCGTACGCTCTAGAAAATCTTTTATTTCCCCCTACCACTGCCAGGGGAGCATTCTGTTCTAAACAAACCTCTTTCCGAACGAACTTCTGAGACAGCTCGCCGCTGCCTACGTTACTGTATAGTAGGCGCTCTACAAAATTGAGCTGGTTTCGAGAAGATTGGAACATTATTAACCCAGTTATTGAAATAAAGCACAGTTAGATAAAATAACCTTGAGTGAGGTGCCGAAGGGAGGAGATGTTCGAGTGTCCTTCAGAAAATGACTAATTAGGAGGCCCACTATGCATGCATAAATATTCGTTCGTTTTGTTAAGCTAAGAACTTAATTACAAAATTGGCTTAAACTCTTATTTGTAAATAGTGGTAACCGCTACTCATAAATTTAATTTAATGTTATAAAGAGTGACTATCAAGTTAAATATAATGTTTGGAATCACTTGCGTTGAAATCGGAAAAATAGTTGCTGATATATAGAAACGGGGCATAGTTAGAGAAAAACCTTGAATAAGGGGCCGGGGGGGGAGGGGGGTTGTTCAAGTACCCTTCAGCAAATGACTAATTAAGAGGAGCACTATGCATCTTTCGAAATTCGTTCGTTTGCTTAAACTAGGAACTTAATTACAAATTTGGCTTACCCAATTATTCGGAAATAGTGGTAACCGTTACTCATAAATTTAGTTTAATGTTATAAAGAGTGACATTTAAGTTAATTATAATGTTTGGAATCACTTGTGTTGAAATCGGAAAAATAGTTGCTGAGATATGAAAACGAAGCATAGTTAGAGAAAAAAACCTTGAAAGGAGTGCCGGGGGTAGGGGTTGTTCAAGTGTCCTTCAGCAAATGAGTAATTAGGAGGACCACTATGCATCTTTCAAAAATCGTTCGTTTGCTTAAGCTTTGAACTTAATTGCAAATTTGGCTTAAACTATTTTTCGTAAATAGTGGTAACCGCTACTCATAATTTTAGTTTAATGTTATAAAGAGTGACAATTAAGTTAATTATAATGTTTGGAATCACTTGTGTTGATATCGGAAAGATAGTTGCTGAGATATGGAAACGGAGCAGAGTTAGAGAAAAAACCTTGAAGGACGGGCCGGGGGGGGGGGGGGAGGGGTTGTTCAAGTGTCCTTCGGCAAATGACTAATTAGAATGACCACTATGCATCTGTCAAAATTTGTTCGTTTGCTTAAGCTAGGAACGTAATTACAAATTTGGCTTAAACTATTATTCGGAAATAGTGGTAACCGCTACTCATAAATTTAGTTTAATGTTATAAAGAGTGACTATTAAGTTAATTATAATGTTTGGAACCACTTGCGTTGAAATCGGAAAAATAGTTGCTGAGATATGGAAACGGAGCATAGTTAGAGAAAAAATCTTGAAGGACGGGCCGGGAGGGGTTGGGGTGGGGGGGGGGTTGTTCCAGTGGCCTTCAGCAAATAAATAATTAGGAGGACCACTATGCATCTTTCAAAATTCGTTCGTTTCCTTAAGCTTTGAATTTAATTACAAATTTGGCTTAAACTGTTATTCGTAAATAGTGGTAACCGCTACTCATAAATTTAGTTTAATTTTATAAAGGGTGACTATTAAGTTAATTATAATGTTTGAAATCACTTGCGTTGAAATCGGAAAGATAGTTGCTGAGATATGGAAACGGAGCAGAGTTAGAGAAAAAACCTTGAAAGACGGGCCGGGAGGGGTGGGGGGGGGTGTTCAAGTGGCCTTCAGCAAATAACTAATTAGGAGGATCACAATACATCTTTAATGATTGATTCATTTGATTAAGCTAGGAATTTAATTTGAAATTTGGCTGACACTATTATTCGGAAATTCTGGTAACTGCTTACACCTTGAAGATTAAATGTAATTAGACCCTTGCCCCTCTTCATTCCCGAAAATATAAAAAACAATCTGTTAAATAAAGTTTTAATCTCCATCATAATAATAAATGTCATGTAAAAAAGAAAAAAAAACTTAAACCCGACTAATTGTCATGAAGAAAAATATGCCTGCAAAATATTTCAACCAGTGGGACGTATGTGTAATTTGTCATGCACAAGTGGCGCGACAATCGCATGGCTCCTCTACGTTGGTAACTTCAATCCATGTTGATACTATTTAGTTAGAAATCCTTATTTATGCATCGCTACTCTGGTTTATTTAATTACTTCTGTGAAGAATCGATGCAACCAACCAGTGAACCAACCAACCCAAGTGAATAAAAGCGTATTTTTAATGAGAGTTCTTTGTGCATTTTAATTAATATTTCAGAAAGTAATTAAAATATTAAATTTCTGAAGTAATGTTGCAACAGGAGAGGGTTTGGACTACCTAAATCTAGATTTCCAGCCCTCTAGGTGGGCCAGATTTTCCTAGCCATCGCCAACAGACACACACACACACAGACACACAGAGCGAAACTTTCTTTTATTAGTTTAGATTTTTACAAAAATTTATAGCAAAAAATGCAGTGAATGTTTTGCGCTAAATTGACAATTTGATAAAAATGAATTTCACCTTATGACTTTCGGCCATTTTTTTATGAATAAGTTTTTTTTCTTTGATAGTTTGATCAAAAAAGGTGAAATCATCTATTATTAAACGTGTAGAACTATATCTGAAGTACAATTAGAAACAAAATGTCTCATCTATAGACTGGTAGTTCTAGCCACTACAATTACCTGGCAAGATGCATTTAGCCGACATGTATTCTTTGTATGAAATATTTTATTGTTAATTTAAAAACGTATACAATATTGAAGTCAGTTTTAGAGGTTTTATCAATTGAAGAGAACTACTTTATGTTGATGGAATATAGATGATTCTATGAAAGTAATATATATATATATATATATATATATATATATATATATATATATATATAATAAGTAACGTACTGTAAATAAAAGTTGAACTCGTGTTAAATGAATTTTTCAAATCGGTGACCACAATAACTCAAAAACAACTAATTTGATTTATTTCCAATTTTATCAAATTTTTCTTATATAATTATGTAGGTAATGGACCCAGAGTTTATTATTTTTTTTTAAATTTATAATAAGAGGAAAAATTCATTTTTTAAAGATAAATATTTAACTTTCTCTTCAGACATTCGCCATAATATATATATAGGGGTTTTTTTCAGTCTCTAGAATAAACCTCATTTAAGTAAAAACCACTAAATTGTTTAATTACAGATAAGCCAAAGTTAAGCTAGAGTGATTTACGAGAAGCACACAAAAAGAAAACAACAGACCCTCACAAGTGCGGCAATAACTTCAAAAACACTTATTTTACAAAAATAATAATCTTTCAAAATTATATTTAAGTATTATATTTTAAAATAAAAATAAGGTCAAAGAAAGAATATTTAATTGCTTAATGAAAGCAATTTATGAAATACACCATTTCCTACAGCACGACTAGGTGTAACACCTAAATACATGAAGATGTTTCACATATTTCTCGCGATTCCTCCGTTGTTAAAATTTAGCCCTTCTCGGCGAGTTTTAGTTGGGTTAAAAGTAATCTCTAGTGCCTTAACGTTCCATTTTCGGCCACCGGTTTTTCTGTAAAAAAAAAAAAAAAAAAAAATTAAGTGAACAGTGAAACCCTTCAAATTTTGTTCCATTTGATTTGTAACATTCTGTATAGAAAACGGTAAAAATAAAATATGAAAATTCTTGAAAATATAAATATCAGTAATATAAATGTGATTATATAAATATCATTAATTTAAATATCATTACATAAATATCATTAATATAAATATCATTATATAAATATCATTATATAAATATAATTAATATAAATATCATCATAGAAATATCATTAATAATTAAATTGCATTTATTGCCTTTTAAACTATATAGTATTCAAAATGTGACGATTTCCTTTTAAATTATGCAATATAAAAAGTATGTAAAATATGTGTAAAACACATCTTCTATAACAATACATAAAAAATAAAATATAGAAAAGTATATAAACATTAAGTTAACACAAATAAAATCCCTCTAAAGGGAAATATTATTTAATATTTAAATTATATACATTTTTTAACTATTCAGAAATACTATTATGGCAATTTCGTTCTAAATTCTGCAAATTAAAATATGCCTAGAATATGTGTAATCCAGAATAAAAATAAAACATATAAAAACTTGAAAAGAATATGGTAACTTAATGGAACTACCTTTTGTATAAATGTATTTAACATAAAAATTGTGTTTCTTGAAGTATTCAGTACAACTAATATGGCAATTTAGTTATAAATTTAACAATTTAAATATGTATTGAATACGTTTATAAACCCTTTAAAATTAAATTACATTAAAAACAAACATGAAAAAGATTCAAAAGATTAACTTAAATACATGATATACAAATTGCATTTAATATTTAAAATAAATTTAGTATTTAGCATTACGATTTGAGGATTTACTTTTGAACTCTACTATTCAAAACAACATAAGACTTCCAAGAAACTATCTATCAAAAACCAGACTTAAAATAATTGCTTTACAACTCCAATAATCTATGAATACAATTTTAATATCTAAGAACTAGGGAATCATTATTTATATTGAAAAACGCACAAATGTTACTTTATAGTTTTATTAAAAGTAACAAATGGAATGACTTTCTGAATTTTTATCCCTTAAGGTAGTTTATCCTATTAACTTTGGAAATAGCTTCCATTTTAAAATAGCATTCATTAAATGACAGGAATAAAGACGGAAATGCAAACAAAAGAAAGAATATTGATGAACCAAACGGAAAAGAAAACATCAAAATTCCCTTTACTATTTCTTTCCCTAAGGTATTTTCAGAAACAGGTTGATTAATGTAATATACGTTATTTTCTTTCTTGCTGCTTGTTAGTTAATGAAAGTTTTAGACAAGCAAAGAGCTTTGTAATTCAAATTAGAAAAATTGTATCACGGAATATATTTGATTGGGCTTAAGGTATTTTCCAAAATAATTAAAAATAATCTTCACTCACTTGAATTTTTGTTTGATATTCCCAGAATGGAATAAATGTTATGGCATTATGTTACTAAAGGATTTATATATTTTATTATCTTAGTAAGCTCTTTTAATTACAATTTTAAAAGTTATTCATTTTTACTGTATTTTAGGTTTAGTTAAAAAAAATTATAATTTGGTATGTGGTTAAACGTTTCTTTTTAAATTTTTTTTCGAATAGAATTGTATGAAATATTTAAAAAAAAGTAATATAAAGTAAGTTTTAATTTTAATTCTATAATTAAAACTGCTTTTACGAATAATGCATTTTTCTGAAAATTTTGATACACACGTTTTAATTAAATTAAAAAAAGATATTCCAATTAAAAAAAAAAAAAAAAAGAAATTCGTTTTCCATAATAGTATTAAACAAATGAAAAAATAAGAATTCTCACTAATAATTAATTTCACTAATTTTAAACCCCGTTTAAATCGTCGTAATTTTTTTATTGACTAATACTTTATATAAAAAATACATTGTCTAAGCGCCATAGTATTTTGATAGCTGAGCATTAGTAATCTAAAAATTTAGGTGGATATGAACATAGTATTACACATCAAAATTAAAGACGTATACGTAACACATATTGAAACATATTGTGGTTTAAGATACAGTATTTTACATTATTATAATCTCATTTGAACTCAAACAGCTGAAAATGTAAATAGTATTACATTCATTCCCCCTGAAATTTTTTAATTGATTTAGATATTAAACTGCAAAAGTAGCAGATTTTCACTTCTTGCCCGGCGGTTAATTTCTGAAGAAGAGTATAAATATCTCCCAAAAATGTCCTGCAATTGAAAGTTTGAGAACAAATTTGCTCAGCCACTTTAAATCAAGACATTAGCCTTAGCGTTCTGACGAGGACGTTTGCTACGCTTAGTAAATCTATTTTACGAATACTTTACTTACTATACTGGGTTAACCTAAATGATTCATCGAGTTTTAAAACACTGCGTATTCAGAGGTATACAACCTACAAAGACGGGTGATACATGACTAGATGAATACACTCACCAAGTTTAAAAGTCCACCTCGTTGTTCGCGTGCATGCTAGATGGCAGGCTAGGGCGCGCTGGTTTGGATGATTTTCCTCTGTTTCCATGGCCCCCAAAGTCGCAAGACCTCACGCGATGTGATTTCTTCCTGTAGGGTTATGTGAAGGACAAAGTTTATGTACCCCCAATGACAACAACGCTGCAAACATTGCAGTAACGCATCACTGCTGTTATGACGGAGATTGAGAGAAACATGCTATTGAACATATGGACGGAACTGGATTACCGTTGGGATGTGTGCCGGATAACTAAGGGCGCCCACATTGAACATTTGTTGTATGTACCAGAAACATGGCGAGTGTATGTATATTTTCATGTATCACCTGTCTTTGTAAGTTGTATACTCGACAATGAACAGTCTTTTGAAACCCGATGAATCGTTTAGGCTAACCCTATACTTTGTATCTTAGCACAATATGCATAGTTGATCGGATCTACCCTTAAAAATCCTTTAACTTTCTTTTTTTGTGAATGTGCTTGGAAAAATTGGAGTATCCCTAGTAGTTTGCGAAATGTGATAATTAGATAACACGGGTTTTTTTAATTACTATGAAGTCTGAAGATTTAGCAGTGTGAAAATTTAGCCGTGTTTAGTAGGTTTTTTGTAGAGTTGCTCAGATTTTTATTTTCTTATTAACTGTGGCTACAGATTTAAAATATATTGAAACTTTAGTATTTAAAATAAAGTTGTTTGGAGACTTCCGGCGTTCGGTTAGTAGGTATTGAAGTGAGGGATGTAAGTTTTCGCACTTAGTGAAGTGACTGTCTGATTCGAGTCATCTTCTGCATAAACTCCCGACTGTTAGTTGAGATTTTTATCGCTGTGCAGGTGAGATAATTTAGAAATTGTGTAACTACTATAAGTGCTAGAAGTTTTATAAAGCTTTAGAATTATTTACATATATTTTTAGAAGGGAAAAAAAACAGAATTACTTAAATTATTCGTTACTTTTTTTTTCATTTCTTTCTTTTTTAGTTTTAAATAAATTATTGCAGTTACATTTCGTTGAAGCTGCTTTTATACTTTGACTTGAAAATTAGAACTTGAACTCGGGGACTTTTTACAAGTAAAGTATTACACCATGTTTCTTTATAGTACAATTGCTGCTTAAAATAATCGCTGTTATTTGTTTTACCAAGTCTTACATCACGTCCATTGACTGTACATTGTACAATTGTTGTCAAAATTAATATTTATGATTCTTTTAACTAGGCCTTGAACTGAACATGATGAACTTGTTACACAGTATGTGTTCCATCATGTTTATTGCATGTACTATTACTGCCGAAAGTAATAACTTATATTCATTTTATTAATTTCTTCGATTTTGTGGGATGATTGGATAAATTATTATTTTTTTTGCAACAAAGAAAGCTATCAGAGTTTAATATTTAAAATAAATTTTAAAACTATTATTAAATACTTAAATATTTTTACTAAACTAATTAAACACTACAACGATCCAAGAATTATGCTTATGTTAAAGTTAAATTGAATATTTTATACATGGTTTTCAGAAGAATCATGTTTCGTTTTAAGATAAAGTTTGTGTAAAAACTTTAAATTTTCCATTTTCTAAATGGAGGAGTATAGTTTAAGTAACAGAGTAATCGATTACTTGTTGTATTAAATAAGCATTTCTGATAATAATAGAGCCGTGTTATTATTATTATTATTATTATTATTATTATTTATATGCCGCCCGGATTTGTTCGCCTCAAATATTATCTAGCCCTCTAAGCGGTTTGAACGTAATATTCCGTTCACTAAGCTCCAGGTTTCACTGCAATATATGCAATGTTTAAGATATTATAATTCTATAGATTTAATGAATTTTTAAAACATTGAAGAATGATTAATACTCTCAAGGGTTACATTCATATTTGTAATTAAGTTTTATTTATAATGCTGGAAGAATCATATTTTTTTAGCATTTAAAACAAAATGCAGAGAAAACAACATTACAATTTTACCCTTTTTCAAAACGCTCAGAGGGCTAGAGACCAAGTATTATACATGAGCACATGGGATTCGAATGGCTTCTGTATGTATCACCATTGGTTACCCCTTACAATAACTGGTCAGCCATTTTGCAATGAAGCAAGAATTGAGAATATTGTGCAAGTTTTGTATGAATTGATAAATTTAATAAAATAAAATCTGAAATATCTTCTCCCTTTTACCAGATTTTTTTCCGAAATAAAGTTTAAAAATTTGTGTGCGCGTGTTACACAAGGACGCCCGATGCACGAATTATGGGATATTTTACTTATTTTATGTTATTTTAGTTTCTATTCCACTGGTTAACTTTTGAAAGATTACATTAGGAGCTACAGTGGTGTGATTTTAAAGGTTTTCGAAAACTTAAATTTTTTGTTTATCGATACTATGTTAAGTTTCTCTATATGAATATATATAAATAATGCACGAGGAAATATTTAATGAAAAATAAAGCATATCTACACTCTCAGAAATAAAACACTCAATTTTGACGATTCGGAAATCCTTGAGCTTTATTTCGTTATTTTTTACAATCATTTCGTCACAGAGTCACGTGGTTTTTGACGAAACGCGAAATCTCAAATATCTGATGAAACTGTTTCCTCACTGTCAAAAATAAAACTCTCACTTTTGACGATTCAGCAATTCCTGAGCTTCATTTCATCATTTTTGACAATCATTTCGTCTCAAAATTCAGTGATTTTTAATGAAATGGAAACTCTCAAATGTTTGACGAAACTGTTTCCCCATTCATGGCCAGATTATTTTTGTTGTTACAAAATCGTTCAAAAAAAAATTCAGGAGTTTTTTTTTATTTAAGAAATATATTCATATAACAATCAAATATTTAAAATATGCATAACTGATCCCTTTCCCCTCTATAAACAGTAATGAGTTAAAATCTTAACCCCCATCATCTAAAATTAATAAACTCTTCTCCAATATGCACTTCAAAATTTATAATTTCTGGCCAACAAATTAGCTAGACCATATTCTAATCATTCATTAAACAGAGGAACTTCCTCTAATAAATTATATTAATCAAGCCATATTCTAATTATTTATTAACCATAGAAAAACCATAATAATAATCTAGCCTTATTAAGTAAAACATGCAGAAATTGTAACAGCACCGATAAAAATACAATCTACCTTCTAAAAATATAAACACACATCAACACCCCGTAGATACATTTAAACTCAAATTCACGCAAGGTCCAGCTGGCGAGGTTTGCAACTCATTGACCTCCCACAACAAAGATCGCGCGTTCGACTCCCCTTGAAGACTTGAGAAAAGCGACGTAATTTTTTCCCCTGTCAAGTAGAGATGTTTCTAAAATTGTCAATAGATGGCACCACCAGCCTTTTTTTACACTTTCGAACAAGCAATTTAACGAAATTAATTTCTTCACTTTTTTAGGATACAAATTTACTCGATTTGACGAAATATTCGCACGGAGCATTTCCCAGGTAACAGTTTCCTCAAAAACGAATAAAATTTCGTGGAATTTGAGTATTCATTTCTGACAGTGTATTTAAATTTTGTCCCTCTAACTGAAAATGTGGTAATATTTAACCACATTTTGACAGAAAGAAAAAAAAATTATTATATTATATATTAGTCAATTTTGTTCTTCTTGGTCTTTACTATCTCCATGTAGTATCTAAATGTATCTACATTTTCTCCCTTTTTCTCGTCTACATGTTACATATTGTGCAAACATTTATATAGTAATAAAAAATTGACTAAAAAACATGTTTTAAAATTGTCTGGTCAGCGTATGTCATTGGACTGATCAGGGGCTATGATATAGACTGAAATGTCTGCGTGTATTTTTAATTGTATTTTATGTTAATTTAACATTTATGTCTGATGTAAATGGGATAATTTTAATTAAAATTCATATAGTAATATCAACTTTCCAAACTTTTAGGTCAGTGGATAAAATCAGACCATAAAAGAACATAGTTTATATATTTTTTCTTCTTATAGAATTATAAAAGATAATGTGATTTAACAATAAATTTATAAAAATAAAATCGATTTTGTAAGAAAAAGTACTAGGTTTATTCATTTGGTAACCGAAAAAAAACAAAAAAACAATGGCACTCCGGGAGTGCCGACAGAAGTAAAAACTTGAACAATTACGTGTGTATTTTTTGAATCGTCAGGAAATGTTTCATTGTGCACGAAATACATTTAAATGAAGTGTTTTTTTTAAAATTCATTATTATAAACTACTACGACAAAAATTATATTACATTTTTCATTTAATGCACTATTGTACATGAAAAATATTATTTTACATACAAAAATTGCAATCTATTGCTTAAAATGTAAATTTACAAATACATAAAATATGAAATTTAATTAATTGGTATTCTTTGAAATGAATACCAATGAAACTTATGAATTTTCATCCACAATTTTAACAACTCTCAATACATTCATCATTTCTTCCATGACATGTAGTTTCATATCTTTTGTAATAACATTTATCTGCAAAATAGGGTTCCCGCTTCCTATCACTCCAAAAATTATTACTTCTTTGCTGCTTGTCTTGTTTACGGAATTCGTGAACATTATGCTTTTTTCTATCTTCATCCTGCGCGTATTGTTTGCGGTATCTATAATTTCTTCAACAAACTTTTATTTTCTATAAAATGATTTCACTTCATTCCCGTATCAGTAACCACGTTTCTTAAAACTTTCGTGAAATATTTCCTTATTTTAATTTTTACTTTTTAAATTACTTCTGTCTATTTTTTTTTCTCATGCTAGTTAAATTATAATATTTTCCGTGTTTTGTTATTTCATTTTCATCTTTTGATTTGGTCTCGCGAGTTGAGTCACTTTTATCTGTTTTCACAGCGCGTGCTAAATTTATCTTGAAATAATTTTCTGAATTATTTTTATTCATAATACCAATCATTTCGTTTTCTGCACGTGAACTACTATTTCCTTTTGATACTTTCGCTTTATTGTATGAATTGGCAACATAATTTAATTTGGTGTCGGTGACGGTAACGGTGACGGGTCGCGAATTCAATGTTTTTTTCCCATCTCAAAAATGCCCAACGCGCCTAAAGAAGTTTTCACTTCAATTACAGAATATTTAAGTATAAAATTAACTTTATTTAAGTAAAATGAAATTCCATACTAATTTTTCGGTTATTGTTTAAGATTTTCATTTCTATACACGCAAACAATAACAGAAGACGACCCCCTTAGACAATCGAAGAATAAAATTTCTGTATATCTCAAAAATTATTGCTAGAAATTAGCTGTAAAAACACATAACAGATTTTTTTTTCATGAAAAACATAATGTCGGTCATAATTTATATTTTTCAATATGAATTTCTATATAATTTTCATAATGAGGAAATATGTTTTCAATAAAAAAATGCTATATTATATATAGGTCCTTTCTATTTGTTTCATCAGAAAAATATTATTCTAATTGAACGATTTTGTGTGTGTTTTGTGGGTGAGGAGGATGTAAATTAAAGTTTGTCCGTGAATTTCTATAAATAATGATCAGTTGAGATCACAAATGCTTCCCCTCTTCTAACTAATTGAATATTTGAGAGAAAAGGCATAGACTCATGTATTTTTGGACTGATTTGATAATATTTACTACTAATATTATGCAAATGTGTGTGTTACCATTTGAAAAGGGAAAAATTTCACTATATAAAGGACCGCTATATCAGAATTCATGTGCAACATTTAATCATAAACATTAATCACATTCCATTCGTATCTGACTTTTTAATATTATTATTTGCAGCAAAAATAGTAGGAAGCGATTATTGCTCCAGCCACCCTACCCGTCCTGCTTCCAGAGCTGTACATCTTAAATATCTTTGACAATTTGTCTTCACAGTTTCAAATGAACATATGTTGATTTTCAAATCATTATGCTATTCATATGTTAGTAACTGTATCGTTAGTAAATTAAAGATGAAAAGTATTATTGAACAAAAGCCTTAAAAGAAGTATATCAGTAAATATACATATTCAGTGCTATTTGGCTGACCATTGGTTAGGTAGTGGAATTCTGAATTTATTAGGGGAAACCTGGAAATAGTTTTAAGCACTTTAATTTAGCTCTTTAATGGGCATACTAGGGCGAATACGGATAGGGCTAATATGATTTTAATAAAAAATCTTTTAATAGATTATCATAGATAGGTATACGAGCATTTTAAGTTAAATTCATAAAAGTTTAAACCCTTCGGAATAATGAAGAAATATAAATCGTTCTTTTAAAACTAAGGCTTGACGATAGCTATAACAATTCCAAAATGACATGTAAAATAGCTGAAATTCATATATACTTTTCTAGATAACTACGGAAGTGATTTCAATACTTTTGTAATACTTTTGGCAGAGCTAGACTATAAATTGAATAGATTATTTGGCAAAAAATGAAAATAAAAATATAATTCATATGTTAATTTTTGAAGAAAAAACAGAATGGGCAAATGTTTGGGCAAATGTTTTTGCCCCCTAAGTGGTGGTGGTGGCGGAAGCAAATTTCAAATATTTGTTTTACATAATATAGTATTGTAACCAGAAGTATGTCACAATACGAAAAATTAGTTGAACTGTATCACAGGAAGTGTGTTAAATTTAAATTACAAGATTTATACCAGACGGACACACTGGGTAAATTAAATAAAAGCTTATAAAAATACTGAAAATTTTAAAAATGCTTTAAATCATCAAATACTACTTCATGAGAAACTAAGCGAAATTAACTTATACCAAACAGCTCTACTTATTTTGCGGTTATGCGTATTTGGCAACCCTCCCCGCCGGGACGCAAATTACGTAGGAGGGGGAATGTACGAGACGAAACTTACATAGGTGGGAAAGAAGGGAGGTACGTTATTTGTAGTCCCGGACGCAATTTACGCACAACGCTTTTTTCCTACCGTCACGTTAACTCGAGCACCCCTACACATGGACGTTTTCTCGCCACATGTTCACTTTCGAGAGGAGATGAAACGTTATTCCTTTTTCTGAAGAAAAAACTACCTTTCCTTTTTTCCCTTAAATTATATGTTATATAGTTCTTTTCCAGGAGCATTTATTTTAAAGAAATAAAAATCTCGAAAAATAAATGATAAAGCTCAATCTGGACTCAAACGAGTCCTAAAAGTTAATGAAGTGATTTGAATTCATGTGTAAAAATAAGTGCTTTTCGGAGGATAATTATTTATTTATTTATTTATTTAACTTGAACATAAAGTATTTATACTTTGTCAGATTTGGTTAATATTGAACAGGGAGTGGTCATCATAAATTAATCGGACCTAACATTGTTAATGGTCAGAAAGTATCATATGTTCAACCTCGAAATTCCGTTCGAATTTATAGAAATGTGATTGTTCAAACATCTGCATCTATTTGTCTAATTAGTTAATAATATTTTTAAAAAACTTATAACTTTACTGTGTAAATTACTTTTAATTAATTTTCAAGAATTACAATATATATATATATATATATATATATATATATATATATATATATATATATATACATGAAATACATGCTGAGCGCGCGTCAAAGGAGATAAATTCGAAAATCCTATTTAAAAAAATCATTTTAGGTTTATTTTTGTAGAAATCGACCATTTGTCATCACTTCGTTTATACACATCTATCTATTTATATAGATATATTGCAAATCTTTTCACCACGATATGTTTAATAAAAATCGAACTAATTTGAACTTGATTGAGACAGTGTATTGATCTTGCAAGCATTTTGGATGATTTACTTGATACAGTATACAGCTCTTATATTTCATATAGTCGCACAAAAGCTAAACACATAAAACTTGTTATCACAATATAATATCCGAAATATTGAACCAATTCAAAACTAATTGGGACACATTTAACTTGAAAGAATCTTGAATGAAGTCGTAAGTCAAGTATGTTGCTCTCATAGGTCATATACAGGGACACAGAAATTTATCGATAGCATTTATTGAATGGTTTAGGTTATATTAAAGCCTACGGGCAATTTTGAAATATGATTTTTATTTTTTAAATAACATTTTTGATGTAATTTCCTTATATTCATTCCATTATATTTGATAAGCCTTATTAAAACTTCCCCTGCAATTTACCTATCTCATCAAAATTTTGAAATTAAGAAAATTTTGTTTAAATTGTTTTTAATCTAATGTATATACCTAAAATAAAATATATAAAGAAATCAACCTATTCTTCCGAGTTAACAAAAAGGACTTTTTAATTACAAAACTCTTCTTTAATGCTTCGTAAAGTTAATTTTTAAAGAAAGATACTCTAACGTTAATGTGTACAGTTCAATTTTCTCTTTAATATTAAGGTGGCTGAAAAATAGCGTGTTTAGTAAAATTAATTAGCTAATAAAATTTTAAACTATATTCAAAATATCACGCACTATATTTTATTTTAAAAATTCCAATCGCTATTTTTTTCTTAAAGAGTGAAAGTAAGTTTTCAAAATGAGCTTTTGCATGCAACATTTCGCCCATATTTCAATCCTTCATCTTTCTTTTAAAAAAAGAAGAAAAACGTAGAACAGGATGTCTGAAAGTTTGTATCGCACTGGAACTCTTCCAGAAAACCTCAAATAAACTCCATCACGAAAAGATCTTTTTTCTCTATCGTCCCGTGTAGTTGAGCGCTCTTACACATTGACATCTACACGCAGCATGTTTGCTTTAGGGAGAGGGGGGGGGGACTTTATCCATTGTTCACAAGAAAAAAAAATGACCTTACACTTTTCTTTCCTTAAATAATATGTTCTAAAGAGCTTTTCCGGAAGCATTTATTTTTAAGACGTAAAAAAACACCAGAAATAAATAATACAGCTCAATTTTTAGTGAAAAACCATCTTAAAAATTATAACGAGCGTTTGATGTCAGTTCGATAGTAAAAATAACTGAATGTTGCAGAATTTTTAATTTATTTTATAAAAAAATTGAGATAAATTATTTCCACTTTGCCACTTATGATTAATATCAATAAGGACGTGGTCGTGATAAATTAGTCTGACATTTTCTTATCAATTGTTATATTATTTTGTATTACTTTAAATCGCAGCAGGGACAATAAATTTAACGCATTTTATGAGCTCAATAGATTCTCTTTTTTTTATTACAAATAAACTCATTTAATGATTTATGCATGCATTTTTTATATATACTAAAAGTTTTAAAATTGCCTTTAAAGTTTCTCCAGGAAATTATTTTTCAAGAATTATGATTAATGACCATTAATATCAGTAATTTTATATAATTTTAAAAAAATGTAAATTGATGAAGGAGACTCTAAAATTTATAATTATGATTAAGTTTTTCATGATTATGGAATAGATTTTTTAAAATTACGAACAGTTACAATTGTTTATTGTTTGTTTACCTTTGCAATAATTGGTATAACTTATAAATAAATGACATAATTAGATGGTTGGTTCTTCGAAAACGCACAAACAATCACGTTAGACATCGACCTCAGGTAGTACTCTATAGAAAACAAAGAATTTAAGATTGATGAAATACAAAATTCGAATTTAGACAGAACGGCTGCATTGATTTAAAATTAGTTTGCGAATGTTGCCCCGTGACTGATGTAAGCTCTTAATTAGGGTTCAAAGGAAACGGATATGTATGGCAATTGTAGCAAATAGGTGCTACCTTAATGCTGCAGATAGTCGATGTGACATTTCTTTGACTCCACAAATAGTCAAAAGTGTCACAGTTACTATGATCAACCAAAATGTGTTCGCCTTCATTATTACTATCCAAGTAATCGTATTTCGTTATTTCATTGTGAAATCTCCATTACTGTGATTGATCATGGCTTGTCGCTACAGTGAAGCCACTTGTTGATTTTTACGTGAGCTATATATGGAGAATCCACTGTGTAGTCATCATGACATTTGTTCTGTGATGAATGGTATCGCAATACGTCATGTGGTGACTTTTACAAAGCAACGGTCATAGTGACTTGACTGTGGAGTTTTCTAGCAACGGTCACCTGGGGATCCCCAGGTGAATTCATTATGACACCACTTGGTAACTGGTTAGAATGCAACGGTCGTATGGAATTCACACCGGATCCTCAAAATGAAAGTTACATGATTGTCATTATGTGACATTATTGTAACACCATATGGAGACTTGTGATAAAGCTGCCATTCTGATGACTTAATAGTGAATTTACCAAATTTCTGTTACTTTAGAAGAACACAGAAATAAGTAATTTGTATCATATTTTGTTTCACCGTAGTCACTGAGTCATTTGTGACTATTTGTGACGTCACATGTACTGACTGTTCTATTAGGACAGCACCTATTTTCGAATCCTGCCATTTATATTTTTTTATGGCCACTCAAAATTAACTTTTGTACCGGAAAATTCGTATTTTCTGCTTATCTTTTATGGACACCAGAATAATTGTTGAGTTTGGGGTTTCTTATAAATCGGGTACTAATCCAAATTTTAATAAATCCTCATTTGAAATGGAAGTAATATCAATTAACTTGAAAACAAAAAATTGACTGTGAAACAATTCACTGGAAAGACACTGAAAACAAATTTTAGACCAATTTTTTTTTTTTTTTTTTTTTTTTTTTTTTTGAATGAAGACCATTTTTTTTTTTTTTTGTAGACCTTCACAAGTTTCTAAGCATTTCTGTGAAACCTGCATCTTTCGACTGCACATGATTACTAATTATTAAGTTTTCAATAGCATCGGGAGTTTTAGACCATGCAATATGTGTGTAAATATGTAAGATGTATGTAAGTAAGAATGTATGTAAATTAGCCGTATGCATAAGAATGTACGTAATACAATGTATTGTGTATTCAGCATTAAGTATGTAAATAGAGAGTATGAAAATATAGATGTAACTTAAAATGTATAAAAACATATAAAATGTATACAATAATATAATAATAGAAAAATAGAGTCATTTTCTTTTTTTCAAAAGCTACTTTTTGTATGATCAATGCCAAGTGAGCAAAGAAAAAAAAATGTTACAATATAGACAATTCTTTCTCAACCGCTATGAACTAGAGCGCGGTGTAGAATACAAATACGGCTCTATTCCAAAGGGAATACACATTCCTTGTTTTAGAACAGGCAAACTTTATTTTTCATAATTTTAGTAGAAATGTATTTTTATTAAATTATTACTGCAACTTCGCCGTGAAATGAATAAAAGAGCGATTTACTTTTCTTTCTTCTATATCTATTTTATCTGTCACACGAGTAAAAACATATATAGAGGCATAATTGGGAGGATTGAGAGATAAGCAACAACAAACGAAACATAGTAAGAAAAAAATCTTTCGAAATCCAGCTACTCATTTATTTTCATTTACACTGTCAAATATTACGTTGTTCATTGAATCATTTGATAGTGCAAATAATGCAGAAGCACCAAAACATGGACTGCTTGATTTATCAAAATTCCAGATATGATGAAACTCCAACAATGGTTCAACTTGTCACTATCATATGGCAACATGTTGCGGACAATTAAAATGAATAGTTCTATCAACTTCAATGTGTTGCTTTACAGAACAATGACACCCATTTTCTTATATAGCGGTTAGTACGCTTGCTATAAATTAAGAAGTGTCAGGTTCAACAGGGTTATGCGTACTATGTCGGATAACATTTTAATAGATATCTATACTTGATTTACAAATAATTTACAAATCCTTGTTTACAAATGATAACTCTAGCCACATTGTGATTCAACATTGTACAAGTTTTTGGTTTGACATTTTACAAGTTCATGAATTAACTTAAATAAGTTTCTGTATCAATGAGAAGAACCGAAATGTTGGAATAAGCTTTCTCCAGCTGATTGTGGCAAAGTTTTTCGTACAATGTTTAAGGAAACGTTGAACCAAATTTTTAATAATATATTTTAATTTAGATTTAAAAAATAGACTTAATTCTTTTGTATTTTTTATAACCGAAATTCCTATTAGTGATATTTGTTATAGACGCATTCTATTAATATTATAAGTGTATTTCTTAGAAATAAATATATATTTCTAGAGAATGGCTCATTTCTTGCATTAATCTTATAATTAAAAAAAGACTGTGTTTTATGCACAAATTATATAAAATCTAATAGTGAAATATAAAAAAAAAAACGTTTTGAAATAACACATTTTTGTGCCCCATGAATGTCACAATTTCCATGCAATCGAGGAATCAGTTGCATGTTAGAAAACTCAACTTATAGCTTTCATATTTAAAATTTAAGCGTTTAAAAATATCTTCCATCAGATAAAAATTTGATAAAAAAACCTGCGACACACATAAACTTATGTATATATATATATATATATATATATATATATATATATATATATATATTAGTTACGAACTTGAACTCGCTTAACACATTTGCAAGAAACAAAACATTCTAAAAAATGATTAGGAAAAAAAGACAAAGAAAAATCTTCCAAACTATTCTTCTTACAATTTTGTTTTCAGAAGGTGCTTTAGAAACTATTTATCGCATGCTGTTGGAATAATGGACTGTTACTTAAAAAATGCAAAAGCTGTTGAAAAAATCTGAAGTCATGAGCATTCTCGAAGGAAAATGTTTTAAAAAGTAGGTTAAAACCACACATATATTATTAGTTGATTCTTTAAAGCAGGATTTCCAAAAGAATTTAATGAAACTTTGCATATGCATTCTGCAGTTATCCATGGACCATAATATAATTTAAATGCATGATTAGTTTGTCACAATTTTAATAAAAATCCCTTTTTAGTAAAAGTCCGGTATCAACCCACCTGTTGTGTTTAACAATATGAATATGTGAATCATGCCGCAATTAAATAAGTGTAGACTTTTTTTTTTTTTGAAAAGGAGCAAAATATTTTTATTTGCAAATTTAACCAAGAAACTTAAATAACACAGTTCCATAATATTTGAATTTTAACTAATAATATTTCTAATGATTTAATATTTAAATACAAAAGGATAATTATCTTCATTACAATTTAAGAAATTGAAAAAAAAAATCACCTCTCTATCAGCTTTATAAAAATCATAATCACCTTTGTAGTTTTAATTGTCTGTTTTTCAAACATTTTTTACGGGCTATTCAATTTTTAATTTTTGTTTACAAAATATTTTTCATCCCGTAGGATGCTTTGTTATATATCCAGAGAAAATGAAAAGAAAAGTCAAACGTAAAAACCTTTTTAAATGTATAAAATAATTGCAGCTAATACCTGATGATGGTTGCTCAAATGTCGTTAAAATAGTGACCCTGAATAAACAGAGACTGGACATTGGCGCACTGGGAGATTTGGGAAATCCACCATTTTAGTTTTAACTTCAGCAATTGTCACCACTTCGCCGCGAAGGATTTTTTGATAATTTCTGCTACAACTTAAAAATAAAAATTACATCTTATAGAAATACATTCAGCGCATTTGAATTTAATTTTACTTTCACACTGTTTTTCAAAAATGAATGCAATTTTTCTTAGATATTTTTGTGAAATAAATTTCAGTCAAAAAATAAATAACATTAGTATTTTTTGCTCCATTATCCTTAGTTTGGTATACAGATCTAAACAACAGTAACTGTTATAAATTACCTATTTTTGCATAGAAAATTATACAAGAACAAAAAATCATGCGTCAAGCATAGATTATGAAACACTTTCCAACACAGCCGGAAAACTGTAACGAAACTAAACTTCACCGTTAAATAAGGTGAAAGAAAATATGTAAGTGAAAACATATAACACAATGAAAAATACAGTTTTCGAAATTACCTTCCAGTGTCAATAAAGTAGTCGAATTATTTTGTGTAACCCTGTATATGAACAATAGATGTGGATGTATAGTATGATAAAATTTAGTTCAGTTAGAATATTCACATTTAGCAATTTTCGCCAATCGATGGGAATGCACTCGAAATCTTTTGTACAGCCCTGTATATTATCTGTAGACTTTTGAACACACCACCTATCAAGCTGAAAGGCAACTTAAAACTCACTCGCAGCAATTACCAAACGTAAACGACAATGTATCTTTTTTTGCGTAGCCCTGTATATGAATTCATTTATATTCCACAAACTTCTATTAGTCTACTAAATGTAGTTCAGCAGGAAAATGCGTAAACACAATTAAAAACTACCCTTAAGACATTCACTCTCATAGTCTGTAATACTTACGAATTCCCTTGTGTAGCCCTGTATATGATCAACCAAGTTTATAAATACACACGTACTATGACAAAAAATAGTTAAACTTAAAAACGCAAATCAAAGATGAAAACGCACTTATCACACATAGACTGTAAATATCGCACATGTACTGTAACCAATATATTTTGTGTGTCAGTGTAAATAAACGCAATGCACACAAGAGAGCAATTTATAGTGCACATCAGTAATGCATATAATTCTTATTATGTTTGAAATCGTGAAATATCACTAAATTACACAGCAAACGATTTTCCTCCATAAAACGATGTGTAAAAGAATTCTTTTGTTTGACCCTGCAAATGAATAATAAATGCTTTGCACCCCATATTCTTCAAAAAGCATGTTTTAATGTGCTTCATAATTATATATCAATTTCATTACGTTTTAAATTGCGTAGCGTCATCAAAATGCACTTAAAAGGATTATTCCCCATTTACGGTAATGTAACGGAATACTTTTGACTGTCCCTGTAAAAAAAAACTATAAGTGCTACAGACTTCAGTTGAAAAAAGGAACATGCTATAGATAATGACATTAAAATATTAAATATTTCAGGGCAATCCGAGCATATTTACGGAGTTAGAGTACGGACAGACGGCCAGACGGTAGACGGCAGACAAACCGAAGTCATAAACACTTTTCAACTAGGTTGGAAAGTGTTAAACAATAAAATAATAAATGTTGAGCATACGATATATCTCTCCTGCAAAAATATACATTATTTAAGCTTTTCTTAAAATTTGCTCTGAAGTGATTCCTATTTTATCTTCCAAATTAACTTCTAGATACTGCTATCATATAAAATACAAATCCGCTAAATTAGAATGAGTAGTGCTGCTGTTGTTGAAATAAAATTGTAAAAGTATAATTGTTAAATATGGCAAAGTTGTAAAGAAATGGAAGTCAGAAATATGACGGTGGAAAAACGTGAATATTATACACAAATAAATCTTCGATAGTTTAAAATTTGGTAATTTTTTTATTTGAAACATTGTTAGTTTTATTTGTTTTATTTAATAAATAAAGCAATCTAGTTTTCTATTTATTAATTTGAATACATAAAGAATCGATAATTCAATTAAAACTGTTCGATTAGTAATATTAATATATATTTTTAAGAGAAGGTCAAAAACCCAATAATAAAACCTTGAATTCTACATCGTATATGTTTGTATTTCTCTTTTACCATTTAATAGTATCAAAATTGATTAACCTCTTTCAAGACATTCATCTATTTCCGATTAGATTCGAAATAATCCTCTAGTTCAGGGGTTCCCAAACTTTTAGACCAACGTATCACTAAATCGGAGTTCATACTTCCAGGTAACAAACGTAAAGCTAATACAGAAAAACCTGTAAAAAGAAGATTGTCTAAAACGAAATAAATCTCCGGTCATTTGAATTTTCGTCTTAGCATGATTTATTGTATTTAAAAATAAACGATTACATTACTAAATTAGTACGTAGACTGACAGCTTTATAATAACATTCAAGTAGAAAGCGCTATCATCATTAATTTTTAATAATGCGTACAATATCAAAATACAGTCTTTTGGTATAGGAAAAAAGCTACAATAGGGTTGGGTTGGGTTGGGTTGATTATTGACGGCCAATTATCTACACTAGGGATATAGGCCCGGGGGGAGTGCCCTTCGTGGGGGTCTTTCTAAGGGAACCTAATCCGTATTTACGCATGGATAAATCCACGGCTCGAAGAAAACCACGAAAACTCCGAACGATTAAGCCGACGGGCGCGATTGGGATCGAACCCAGCACCTCCCGTCTACCAGCTTCGAGAGCACAACCTCTCAGCCACTGGTGGGGCAAAAAAAAGCTACAATATTTAATGACATATTGCGCACAATGATTCATATAGTGTTATAGTAGGCTGATTGCACTAATTTGCTTCTATTGCTAAAGAAAAGGGTGGGGCTTGTTTTATCAAGCACAACATCCTAATGTTTGGCTCAATATTAGGTAACTTTACTCATAAGTCATATTCGATGATTAGTTTATTCCGGAATTTCTTTTTCATATAAAGAAGTGGGGAAAGCACATTCACAGAGATATGTTGTGCTAAACACAAGTGGACTTTGACTATATCAGGCGGTATTCGGATATTCTCACCAATGAAAATTCTGTTACATTCATCCTTTTGAATGTGGACTCCAATAATCCATTACAGGAGAGCTAAAAATGTTCACTTCTTTCCTCTCTCGTGCGATACAATGGCAGGGTGCCTGAAATGAGAACTTATCTAAAGCTTAGTTATCGAATTTAAAATAGGCGCAATACAACTAAATTAATAATCTGCATACCTTCAAATCTGATAATAATGTCGCACAGTAGGCAATTTCTATTAACAAGTACAGCTTTTATCAAGCACACTTGAAAGATTCTTCATACATTTGTGTATATACCACCTCAATACATATGTACAATGCTTTACCTCAAATCCCACTGCATATGAACACAGATTTTTGTTTGATTTCAGATCACCATTTTAAATAATCTTACTTTAAAAAAAAACTGATTTCCATGAAATAGAAAGAAACTATACACATTTTGTACAAGAGAAGAAAAATATTTCTATCAACAGAATGAATGAATTTAAGAGTTATGTTTGAAATAAAACAATAAAACCTTTGTTTCAACACCTCCTAGAAGCTCTTCTAGTACAAAGAGAACAATGGATTATACACTTAGAGTTTTATTTTGTTTTAACTCCTCCTACTCACACAAGCTACTCCTACTTTCAAGTATCCAGAGTTTACCTTCAGATAATTCAATTTATAAAGCATGTTTAAAAACAGTTCTTCCGCTAATTAAAAATATTTCATTCAATAATTTTAAAATTAGGTATTTATTAAAAAATTCAATTTTTATCTACATAAATCTAATAATTATGTTTTTAATTCTGAGAAACTGGTTGTATCATTAAATATGTGTGCGAATTTCAGAAAGTCAAACATTTCTTGTAACAAAAAAGTAGAAAAAGCGTTTACAAATCTAAATCGCTTTCGAAAGTTTTTGAAAAATTCCAAGTTAATGAGGTCTTTTATTTCATAAAATTATGTTGTATACTGTATATTTTATTCCACGTACCACTATCGGACTTTGCTTACAAGTGGCCAGAGCTTCGCGTTCCAGCACTGGTACGCGTACCATAGTTTGGGAATCCCTGCTCTAGTTCATCCAAATAAAAATAATGCATTTTATAGAATTCTTATTCAATAAAGAGGAAGTACATGTAAATTTATGTTTTGCGTATAGTATTTCTGGTGCGATAGAAAACGTTTTTTCGTGATTTTAATAGACAGAAAAGTGTCAACTACTGGGGAAAGTGTATTGCGTTCAACGGTGATCCCTCGAATTTGGAACTAAGTTGGCGGATATTTCGTCAATGTCCAATCTCTCTCTTATGTAGGATCTGGACGTCAAAACTGAGACATACGGTTTTTCATGAGTGTAATGTTTTTCACTACTTTCCACTAACAGTAAATTAAATTTTGTTTTGTGTGTTTTTATCTTCAAAAAAAAAAAAAAAAAAAAAAAAAGAATCACAAACTCTTAATAAACCTCACAATTTGAATAATGAATTTCAAAGCTATACAAACGGACATTTGTGTATATAAAGATGAAAAGTTTTCGTTTTATAGAAGTAAAATAAACATATATCAAAGGTGAAAACTTAATTAATAAAATGTGATTTTTTTAACGTGGTATTTATTTTATATAAGCCATGAAATAAAATCTGTTGTGTTAAAATGCAGTAAACATAAATTAATACAGAAAAATAGAGGCTTTAGTCCGTCCAGATAACTGAAAGTCAGTTTTTTAAAAATAAAAATAAAAATAAACAATATACAGACGTAATAAAAACAATTAATTTCGTATAATTCAACTATTAAATAAACTATTAATTTTGCTCATTATTTCAATATACCACAGATTGCATTCACTTTTATTTTGAAGATATGATTTCTGTTTCTAAATTAATGTATATATTTACCAAAAACTACTGTATATCTCTAAAACAATTAAAAGACCTTATTTTTACACTTTAATTTTGTACCTTGTTTTTAAAACAAAAACATGTAAATATAAAATGTTTAAAATTAATCTTCGTATTCTTATATTTCAACGCATACAATTATTTATTTTTATTTGTTCCGTTTAATCCTTTAAAATATGAAATTCCTTCGCAAGCATAGCAAAACTTTTGGACAATAACTTCTCTAAGTCATACATCTTTTACATTTTCAGACAAATAAGATCATTTCACGCATCCGAAGAACCCTTTAGATAAGGGAAAAAAGAAAATATTCAGACAATTTATTCAAGGAAATATGCATTCTGTGGAAAAAAGAAGTCCAGTTAAACGTCTTTAAAAAGACAGATTTTTTTTGTTGTTGTTCTGAGAAAACATTGGAATATACTTTTGGTAGCATTGAGAAAATAAAGCAATACATTACATTTACAAGTTTAATTTCAGTAAGTTGGACAGAATAGTTTTGTCTCATTGATAATTATACTTTAAACTTAGAAATATTTTGCGAACTTTTTCTTTAAAAATTCTGGAAATTGTTTTCTACAGAAAGGTACATATTTGTTAGAAATGTATTTGCATATGTAGGAAATTAACATTTCTCGAAATCAAATATAGGTATTTTAAAATAAAAAAATATCCAAAAAGAAAATAGTATAAATTTACGTTGGGATTTTCCAGTTTCAGTCCAGACATATATTTATTGTTATGTGGGCCATTTTTTTTATGAAATTCCTTTGCAAGCATAACAAATCTTTTAGACAATAACCTCTCTCGGTAAAACATCTTTTGCTTTTTCAGAGAAACAAGATCATTTCTCGCATTCGAAAAGCCTTTTATATAAGAAAAAAAGAAAATATCCAGACAATTTATGTCCGGAAATATGCATTCTGTGCGAAATAAGTCCCTAGATATACCTTTAAAGAAGCAGAACTTTTCTTAGAAAACATAGAAATATACTTTTGAATGTGTAGAAGGAGTAGAGCAATACTTCGCATTTTCATGTTTGATTTTAGTAAGTTTTATATAATATTTCTGTCTCACTGATTATTATGCTTGAAACTTCAGAAATATTTTGCAAACATTTCATCCTAGTTAATAAAAGTTATACTTTTTTTTGACAATATGCGAAAGTTTACCATTAATTTTAATTTATAATGCAGGATTTGTTTTTTCTATGGAAAAGTATATACATTAAACCCTGCGAAAATGAAATCCGTCTAACAGAAATAAAATCATAATTCCCCTCTCCCTCCCAACAAAACAACACACTAAGACGGAAACTTCACTAAAACGAAATTTGTTTCCTTATTAGTAATTTCGATTTCATAATTTTTACTATATTTACTAAAAAAAATCTTTATATTATGAAAACTTTATAAAGTCTTAGAAAAGCACATGCCATACTTTTAAAAAAGTACCCAAGCAAAAAATCTTAAAAATTAATGCTAGTATCTTTTATTTTAGATAGGACATTTACCTATTTTTATTTCAACCATTTAATTCTTTAAAATGTGAAATTCCTTCGCCATTACATATATTTTCGATGCCATACATTCTTTAATTTTTCAGGCAAATAAGATCATTGTACTCACACGAAAAGCGGTTTTTGTAAGGAAAAGAAGAAAGTACTCAGACAGTTTATTCTCGAAAATGTGCATTCTGTGCAAAACAAGTCCCGTTAAATGAAGACTGTAAAAGCAGACTGATGTAAGTCACTAATTTTGAAAAGTTAAGTTAAGTGCATGTATGGTATCGAAGCATGATAATGTTAATATAGGAATATCGATATAAATGTTAGTTCCGCGAAATTTTCCAATAAATTACACCCGAGGATATTTTACCCCAATACGAAATTATTATAGCAAATCTAAACAAAACCCTTGTTTTTGATCATTTAAGAAAAAGTGAGTTATACCACCCTGCCATAAAACTCTTGGAATGTTCTGAAAAAAGGAGGGAATTTTCGTAAGCAATATATAAATGTACTTTTCAATGTGTAGCGCAGCAACGGTGGACGTTATATTTTTACCCATTTCTTATATTTTAACACATTACATTTATTTATTTTTATTTGTGCCGTTTAAGTCTTTAGAATATAAAATTTCTTCGCAAGCATAACAAAATTTTTGGACAATAACTTCTCTAAGTCATACATCTTTTACATTTTCAGACAAATAAGATCATTTCACGCAACCGAAAAGCCCTTTACATAAGAAAAAAAAAGAAAGTATCCAGACAATGTATTCTCGGAAATATGCATTCTGTGCGAAAGAAGTCCCCTCAAATGCCGTTAAAGAGCCAGACGTTTTCTTAAAAGATTGAAAATAGTTTTGAATGCTTAGAAAGAACAAAGCAATACATTGCATTTTCATGTATTATTTTGGTAAGTTGAATATAATGTTTTTGTATTACTGATAATTACACTTGAAACTCAGAAATATTATGCAAACTTTTTATCCTGCTGGATACAAACTTTAATTTGTTCTTTTTTTTTACAAAATACGACAGTTTTTCATTAAATTTAATTTATAATATAGGACTTGTTTTTCTATACAAAAGTAAATGCGTTAAACCATGTGAAAACAAATCTTGTATAAAAAAAAAAGAAAAAAAACATGTTCCCGAAAAAAGAAATACTGTAAGAGTAAAACCTGACGAAACAGATTTATTTCCGTACAGTAGTGATTCCGTTTTAAAAGGTTTCACTATGTTTATAAAAAAAAAATCTTTGTATTTTTAAAACATGAAAAATTCTTAGAAAATGACATAACTGACAATGAGCAGAAAAATACTCAAGTATAAAAGAGTAATAATTAACGCTAGCATATATATATATATATTAGATAGGACATTTATTTATTTTATTTAGACCATTTAAATCTTTAAAATTTGTAAATTCTTCTCCATTATTTCCCGCATACAAAAAACGCTTTTTATGACGAAAAACAACTAAGTATTCATAGAGTTTATTCTCGGAAATATGCATTCTGTGCAAAAGAAATCAAGTTAAATGTCTTAAAAAAGCAGATATTTTTCTCAGAAAGCATTGAAATGTACTTTTGGTAGCGTAGACAAACAAGGCAATACATTACATTTTCAAATTTAATTTTAATAAGTGTGGACAGAATAATTTTTTCTTATTTCTAAATGTACTTTAAACTTAGAAATATTTTTCAAACTTTTTCTCTTAAAATCTATGAATAGTTTTTCTTCAGAAAAGTATATATTTGTTAGAAACGTCCTTGAATTTATAAAACATTAAAATTTATCGAAATATACCATTTTTATAAAGCAAAAACATCCAAAAACAAAATAGTATAAACTAATGTTGGTATTCTTCTGCTTTAACCAAGATTTATATTTAATTCTATGTGAGCTATTTAATTAAAAAAAATAAATAAAAATTCTTTCGAAAGCATAACAAAACTTTTAGACAATAACTTCTCTAAGTCCTGCATCTTTTGCTTTTTCAGACATTGAGGTCATTTTTCGTATTCGAAAAGTCCTTTACATAACAAAAAAAAGAAAGTATCCAGACAATTTATTTTAAGAAATATGCATTCAGTGCAAAATAACTCCTTTTAAAAGCCCTTAAAGATGCAGACATTGTCTTAGAAAATATAAAAACATACTTTTGAATGCGTAGAGGGAGTAAAGCAATACTTTGCATTTTCATGTTAAATTTTAGTAAGTTGGACATAATATTTTTGTCTTACTGATAATTACACATGACACTCAAAAATATTTTGTTAAATTATCTTTTACTCCATAAAAATTGTATTTATTTTTTTTTCATTTTTTGTATACGACAGTTTAACTTAGCATTTTACTTATGATATAAGATTTGTTTTGTTATGTAATAATACATACATTATAACCTATGAAAATATAACCTGTCTAAAAGAGAAAAATAACATCATTATCTCGGAAAATGAAATACGCTAAGAGGGAAACCCCGGAAAAACATTTTTTTCCTTTACAGTATCAATTCCGTTTTCATAGGTTTTAGTATATTTTCAAAAAAAAAAAAAAAAAAAAATGCTTATACAATGCCATACATATTCTTTTAAAAGAATAATACCCATGTACAAAATGGTTAAAAATGATGTTAGCATTTTTCTAGATTAAACATTTATTTATTTTTATTTCAGTCATTTAATTCTTTAAAATGTGAAATTCCTTTGCCATTACAAAACTTTACGAAGTCATACATCTTTTGCTTTTTCAGGCAAATAAGACAATTTCACACATACAAAAAACGATTTTTATAATGAAAATAAGAAAGTATTCAGAGAGTTTATTCTCAGAAATATGCATTCTGTGCAAAAGAAGTCCAGTAAAATGAAGCGTTTAAAGGCAAACTGATGTAATCCACTAATTTTGAAAACATTAGTTAAGTGCATGGATGGTATCGAAACATATCAAGCTTTAAATAAAAATATCGGTATAAATGGTAGTTCCACGAAATTTTAAAATAAATTGCGCTCGAGGATATTTATCCCCATAGGAAATCATTATAGCACATCCTTGTTTTTGATTATCTAAGAAAAAGTGACTTACAATACTTTGCTATAAAACACTTCAAACGTTCTTAGAAAGGCAGAGGCCCTTTTCTTGGAAAACATAGAAATATAACTTTGAATACATAGAGCAGGAATGGTGAACATTTTTTCATACTTGTGCCAGAATAAATACATATTTTGTATATATATATATAAGGTAAAGCTAGGAGAGTATGCGCACAATTCAAAAGAATAACAATAAAAAAATTTAATATTAATTTTTTGCTAAACTATCCATGAATAATTTTTACTTAATTTGTTTTTTATGCATTTCCATTGCTATTTTG
This sequence comes from Maratus michaelseni, assembly GCA_963931845.1. Classification (NCBI taxonomy): domain Eukaryota; kingdom Metazoa; phylum Arthropoda; class Arachnida; order Araneae; family Salticidae; genus Maratus; species Maratus michaelseni. The sequence goes on from OZ007591.1 coordinate 231,649,350, forward strand.
TTGTTATGTTGCAATTTAATAGAACAGTTGTAATAAAACCAAGCAAGTTATTTTGCGCAATCTGTCCTTACAGGGTTGGTGTGATTGCGCACATGGGTAGGAGAGATTGTTACCAATAATAACAACAATTAAATTGTTAACAATAATAATTACACTTAAATGACATTGTTGTAAGGTTTTTGTGAACATATATTAATGTATTGGGAGTGAATATTTCAACTTAATGATTAAAGAATCAGAAAAAATAAATAATTTTAAAAACGATTAAAAAATTTTAATTAAAGGAAAAAAATGAAAGAATCAGAAAAAGCAAGTCCAGATAAGATTACAAAATAACATTAAGTTACTTGATAACACGTTTAACTTAAAATTAGTCCATTTTAATTTTTCATTTTTTATGCAAATTTAGCAATAAGCTGCATAATCTCTCCTAGCATGGAAACTAACGGGAACAATGCGCCATCTCTCCTAAGGAGCAGATGCGCAAACTCTCCAATTTCGGTAGGAGAGATTGCGCGGCGTTTTATTCAAACAAGGCTGCTACTAAAACGAACCGTTGATTGTTACTCTAGATTAGTAGTTTATGAGAAAATGTTTAAATTAAAAATATTTTGTACTACTGACATTGTATAGAAATTCTAATGAATAGCTATGAAAATTCAAGCACTTACTTTTGGAAAACCAAACAAAATAGCAACGTTTTATCTTAGACGCTCAAAACAATCAACGTGCACTTTCAAGTAGACACTCCACTACTGCTGTTGTACAATTACTTGGAGTCGCTGCGCGCTCACACTACTCCTTCCCCCCGAACCTCTATGTGCGCAATCTCTCCTGGCTTTATTGATATATATTTACATAATCATGGCGCGAACAACCATAAAATGTAGTCGGTGCAAAATTAATAAAGCAAAATTTTGTTTTTATGATGTGAAAATGTGAATAATATTTGGTGTTATGATTTAGGAAATAATTGAAAACATTATATTTCAGTTGTTGTATGGTAAATGACAAATAATTGATAACAGATTCGAACTTAGTTATATTTAAGAGAATGTTAGCTGAACTGGAGTCGTCGAACCAGAAATTTCTACCTGAGCTTTACAAATTATTCATTTCCGAAAATACTGCGTCGCAGAAACAAATTTCAAAATGCCAATCGCGAGCTTTTTTGAATAGTTTTCACGCCTGAAATAGAATTACAATTACTTATAATTTTATAATCTTTATTTTTGCGCTTATAATGCATTTTCCTGTTTCTTTTTCGATAATATCCTATTCTTTTCATAATCTGAAACAGAAATTCTGCCAATATTGATATAGATTTTGTTTCATTAAATTTCATTTAAATTTATTTAACTTATATGACAATGTCAACCAATTGAAGAAATTGATTTTGCACAAACCATGCTAAACTAAATTAATAAATTTTGTGCAGTTTCACTATATTTTAATTCAGAACCTGAATTTATGATGTGCCGAGAATAATCTGCCGCATGCCACGGGTTCAACGTCACTTTCGTAAAGAAAATACAATAATACATTACATTTTCAAGTTTGATATTAGTAAGATGGACAGAATATTTATGTCTTATTGATAATTACATTTTAATCTGAGAAATATGTTGCAAAATTTTCATCCTAGTGGATAAAAATTTTAATTCTTTGATTATTTAAAAATACGCCTGTTTATAATTGACAATTATTTCAAATCTAATATATTTTTTCTACTTACATAGAGTTTTCTATGTATGTTAAAACTTGTGAAGAAAGGAAATTGTGTATAAAGGTCTCTCTTTAACGTTAAATTTTCATGGACCCGACGTAAGGAATTCGTCAAAATTATACCTCCTATCACAAAAATCTGTCTAAAGACTAATTTTTGTCCTGTTATTAGCAATTTTGTTTTCACGGGTTATAGTTATAAAATTTTTATATCTATAAAATATTAAAAATTTATATTTTTAAAAGAAAATATTATTTTTCGTTGTACGTAATTTTTAAAACAAAAATGACGACATACAAAATGCTAAATAATAATGTTTGTATTTTAATATTTTGGCCAAGACAATTATTTATTTTTATTTGAGTCATTTAATTCTTTTAAAATATGAAATTTCCTACGCAAGTATAATTAAACTTTTAGGCTGTAACTCTTCTAAGTCATAGATATTTTATTTTTTCAGAGAAATGAAATCCTTTCTCTTATCCAAAAAACTTTTAAATAACAAAAGAAGAAAAAATCGGACACCTTCTTCACGGAAATATGCATTCTGTATAAAACAAAGTACAGTTGAATATCTTCAAATTGTTACACATAGTCATGCGGTAGAAAAATTGTGTTTTTACACATATGTTCATTTCAACATGAAATTTAATTTCTTCTTTAACTTTTTTTTATAATACAATACTTAAAGATAATTTTTATATATATTTCATTAAATATATATATATATATATATATATATATATATATATATATAGATTTGAAGTCATTCACGCATTTCTAATTGGTCTTTTTTTTGGTGACTTGCGGTAACCATTGCTGTTTATTTGGCGTATTTGGCTTATCTCTAAATAGAATAATTGACACTGTTTCATTAACCCTTTATGCCCTGAATTCTGAATCAAGGTATTGCTTTACCTTAATAATTATATTTCTTAATGTCTGAAGATTTATCAGAAAATTTATAGGGTCAATAGAGGCTAATATAAGACAAAATTCTAAACTTTTTCAGTTACTTATGAGCTATTGACTCTAGGCCTTCGTTCATTCAACTATCTTGATACAACGGGTACCCATGTCGGATGTTCGTTTAGAACAAATTGCTCCCCCTGGCTGTGGAAAGTTGAACTAAAGGATTTTGCAGCGCGCGCGCAGCACTCGTGATATACCATGCCGCAGGCAGCGGGAACAAGTGTCGTAGGACCGTTGATATCAGAATGCCCCGCTCTATCGGCTGAAACTGAAAATAAAGAGTTTTACTCACTTTTATTTAAATAATTTTATACTAAATAGGGTTAAATATATAAAATCATACAAACTGTAGGTTTGTTTAATTTTATCAAAAGCCCGGGCAACGCCGGGCAGGTCATCTAGTAATGATATAAAATTTAGATAAGTTTTTTTAATTGAAATTCATTTAATAAATTAGTTTTTACACTCCTTTCCTAAAACATTTAAAACAATAATTAGATTAATTTACAAATAACACTGTAATGGAAATCTTGTATTTTTTATAAAAACATTGTAAATAAATGTATTGTGGTAATATCTGTAAATTGAAAGATTTTTAAAGATACAAAATTATCATTTAACATGTTTTAGTAAAGGAAAAGCTACACGTATGTAAATGGTTTTTTTAAAAAATGTTTACACTGTTTCGCCATGCTTTCTAAATGTGATTGATCAAAATATTTGGCATGAAAACTAACATCTATTTTTATTAATATACTAATTAAATAAATTTTATATTGAATTTTCTTTACTGGTACGGAAAAGTATCATGAGATGATAAAGGGTTAAATAATTTTATTCTACTGCCTGTACAGATGAATCTATGTAAAACTGTTTTTATTTATTTATTTATTTATTTATGGCTACTGTCTGAAGAAAAAATACATTTTTCCGATAAAAAAACGACTGTTTTTGATAATAATAATGACAACAACAATAAAAAAAAACGAAAAAATAGATTATTTGTTAAAGCACTGTATAATTATATAATACAACATCTGAGAAAATTAGATGTGTATCGATTCAGAATTTTTAGAGTGATCGTAGTCACCGCTTTGAAAATTGCACATTCAGTAAAAAAGAATTGAAAATTTTGTTGTATAATTATAACGCAATATCATTTTTAGGTACATTCATAACTATATAACTACGTAGCACCTATAGTCGTCGTCCGGTCTGTCTATCCGTCCGTCTGTCTAAAGAACAGGAAGTAATTTAAATTATCTATTTCTGTAAGGAATATAAGGAATACTTTTAATATTATACAATCTATTAAAATTTTATCAAAATAAATTATTAAACTTGTTCATTATTTCAATATACGGCAGGTTACCTGTGACTAGTATTTAAATATTACGATTTGTGTTTCTTCAGAAAGGTATATATTTATTGAAAACACGTTTATATTTGTAAAATATTGAAACTTTTCAGAAAATTGTATACCTTTTTTTTTTTTAAACAAACAAATATCTAAGTACAAATGCTTTAAATTAATCTTGGTATTTTTTTATTTTAATCAAGACATTTATTTATGTTTATTTGTGCCGTTTAATTATTTAAAATCTGAAATTCCTTCGCAATAAAGCATAACAAAACTTTTAGACAATGACTTCTCTAAGTCATACATCTTTTGCTTTTCCAGACATATAAGATCATATTTCGTATCCGAAAAATCCTTTTCACAAGGAAAAAAAGAAAGTATTCAGACAATTTATTCTTGGAAATGTGCATTTTGTGCAAAAGTAGTCTAGTTAAATGTCCTTAAAGAGACATTTTTTTAGAAAGCATAGAAAAATACTTTTGAATACGTAGAGGGAATAGAGCAATATATTATATTTTCATGCTTGGTTTCAGTTTTTGTAGAATAATATGTTTGCTTTGCTCACAATTATATTTTTAATTCAGAAATATTTCGTAGACATTTTTTCCCAGTGGTTAAAAAAAATAATGCACAGATAAGCATTCAGTTTTGCATATATTAAAAAGTGCGTCTGTGTGCCTGTAACCTGGATTTTGAATTGGCGATAGAAATTAGACTTACGAAATTCAGAATGAAGATTGCGTGGACCAAAACATATACATATGTATACCTCTAGTATTATTTCTTTATTTTTTATTTGATTTTTAAAAATTATAGTTGAAAAAATAATGTTATCATCAAAGTATAGGCAAAAAGCGTCGTGCTTCATAAGAACCAAGCAGTATTCGTAAGTATCTTTTCGTAAGTATAATTCACAACTCAATAATACTTATGAAACCAAGAAAATTGGCAAGTTTGAAGAAGATTCCAAAATGCACAGTTTAATTTAGAAATTTTGAGAAGGTATGTGCATTTTATGTAAAATTCAATTTTAGTCTTTTTAAAAAACTTTATGCAGCTATAATATAACTACTTGTGTGTTATAATATAATACATACAATAATATAACTGCATATTAAGATAATAATTCTTTTAACTGAAGAGATTATACAACACAGAAGCTGAAACAGACAGAACATTTTCAATGAATTATTTATAAAGAAATACGTTTTAATAAGAAGGGGGAATAAAAATAATAAACAGACATTTCATGGCTCTAAGTTTCCGATACTGATGGTTGTTTAAAGAAAAAATACCGGGCGGGGAGCATAAAGTTTTACGTTCTGTATATTTGAGGATGCTGTTGTGACCATTGGTTCTCTATACCCATGAATGATTAAAGAAGGTATACGATACGAGGTGCGAAAAGTTTTACCTCTGTATTTTTAAAGTGGTGTTTTAACCTTATAAGCATTTGAAATGTAGTTTAGAATTAAAAGGATGATGTAACAATTTTTATTAATGTTGCTTTTTCCATATGCATCAGAAAAAAAAATATGAAATGTATTCAAAAAACACACTGTACATTCATATTTTACATAAATAATCTTTAACTTACCTTATGCAATTTCAGTGTAACAACACGCATAATCACAGGATTCAACATTTTGAATAAAAACTCTTTAAATTTTAAAATAGTAATATTGTTCAAACGCTTCTTACCGTTCATCGTTTTGCTTAAACGGATTAAAACTTTGGTAATAATTCAAGGTTTAGATGCGGTTTTTAACGCATTGTTCAAAAATTATAAAAATATAAAAATAATTTAAAAATTATTTATTTATTTATTTATTTATTTATTTGTACTATTAAAGCCACTTTCAAAAGAGTTTTAACAGTGGAAACATTAGACTACAAAAAAAGTGAATATATAGAATATTCGATGAGATATAAGCATTTGTATGAAATAATGCTTAACTACACATGCGAAAACGATTTATTTAATAATTTTGCATTCAACAATATATGGAACTTATATAAAACGTGCAGGTGAATATCGGAAGATTCAGATAGATATTGGCTACACCGTGAGCTGAATTTCATTTATTTTTCTAAAAGCAGCCCGATGAAAAGCCATCCCAATTAACAAGGATATAATGAAGTATACCCTTGAATTAGACGATGAACTGGGCTTTATACTTTTGATATGTCCGTACTATGTCAATCGTTTTTCGCATGTACGATTTATGATGTTACTTTCTATTTGCAGAATTTTTCGTATTTCTGTATTTTCCCTTTTACCAATCACAAATAAAATTTTATTATATTTAATAATTTTTAATTCAGCACAACCCCCGCCTTCTTGAACCTTTTGTTGTATTTTTAATCCATCAACATCGATTGTCACCTCCAGGTGGCATGTCTTTTAACGAACCTCTCTGTATTTTAAAATTTAAGTAAATAAGTTCTGTGGGGTATTTATTGGGATATAGAGCAGATTTACCTAATCATGCAAAAAAAATTCATATCTGCCGGATTTTCTTATATGATACTTGTAGAGAAAAGACCGCTACCGCGTATTTAAAAGCATTTTTCTTCATAAATAAATACGGTGTTCATAAATAGAGCGCAAACATTCATTAAAAGGCAAGATAGAGTATCCGACAGCGAAATACTCTGATATAGAGTAGCTCTTTAATCTGAGAGCATTTCATCCTATTTCCCGTGGCGCGCAGGTCATGGAATAAAAGGGAGAAAAATGAGTTTCTTCTTAGTTTCCTTTCTAAGGATTGGCAACACAAGCGATAGAGTGATGAGGAGGGAATTTCGCTAGCGTGTTTGCAGCAGCTCGACAGTTTCACCTTTGAGGTGACTGTTCGTAGCTTGCTATCTTAAAATTACATTGAATATATGAAATTTTTAAGTAACAAATTATGATTGGAGTCTAGAAAAAAGACATAAAGTCTAAGACTGTATGCAAAAACTTTGAACCGGATGGTTTCATTCAGATTAGTTGCAACAAGATCCTTATCTACCAGATTTTGTATGCTTTGCTGCAGTGATGGATACATTTTGACGATTCTCGCTGCGGGTACCTGAATGATGGAACTGCCATATCTGTGTTAAAGTTCTCTTCTTTGAAAATAAATCTCCAAATATTCTTCAGATCATTTATTCATTTGCCCTAAAAAAATGGTTCTCTAGAATTAAGTGTACATCCTGATCGCCATGTGATTAATGTGTTTTGCGTAAAGATTCTCCAGAATTAAGTGAGTGACTTCATCTTCATGAAATATCTTCTTCACATAAAATAATCACAGAATCGTGATAGCTGAAATACATACTTTATTTACGAGAATTAAGGTGAATTTTTGTATTGGAAAATACTTCAAATCATAATTTTGTGATGTGCAACAAAAATACACCACTGCATGAATAATGCAAGTTTAGCAGTTCAAAATGAATATTCTTGTGTTGAAACAAGGGATTTCTGTAAGGTGATCAATTAAGATATCTATTAGTAATTTATAAAATCAGTGATTCTATGTATCCAATCGCCAGCATATACTAATGTTTTGATACTTATGTGTTCAATAAATTTCAGGTATTGATTATTATTAAAAATATTATATGTTTTCTCATTACTATTTCTATCCATACCTTTTTGCTTTCTTTAATAAATAATACTGAGTTTTCATATTTAATTAACACTCAGTGTTTTTATTTTCTATTGTTTTAATTACTTAGTTAGCAAGGTAAATCTTAATAATTCAAATTTCATTTTTATTATTGTATTACAATTATGGAAGTATACTATACGTATACATAAACTAATTAACTACAATCTTCATTAATTCAAGTTTAAAAACACAACGCTTTATCTATTGCTATTAATTATCAATTATATATCTTTTTTTCAGTTCCTGAAGTTTAATAATATATTGGTAATTGATAGTAAGAACTTCCCCTAGTGCATATGGGACATTTTGGAACAATAGGGCAGTTGCAATTGACGTCATATTGGAGGTCACACATAACAAATAGGCAGATAGGCAGTTCTGAAGATATCTCGTACCAGTCACAGTTCCTCCATGGACACACATGCAGGTCAGTGTGGACTCCGAGTGAGATCCCTGCCCTAACCTAGATTCCATCGTTTCTATACCTGTGTGTTTCGACAGTGTTTGATTGATGGTATCGAGTGCATTGTTCTCTCCAGATCAGAAGACGTCCTGAATTGCTCTCTACTGTGAATCTGGACTAGTCTGTAAAGAGTACAGAAGCCCACTGTTGTCTGGTCCAGGAAACATGTTCTCTTGCCCAACATAAGCGGGCCCTTCTCTGTCGTCTGTTGAGGGGAACACACACAACTGGTCGCCTTGGATAGACACCTGCATTGTGAAGACGTCTTCGCATCGTAGTAGCGGAGATTCTTCTCCCTGATGCTGCAAAGTGGTCTGCAATAAGTTGCGGCACAGTAGTAGGTCTTCTCCTTCGGACCAAAAGAGCTAGAAATCGGTCTTCTGCAGGTGTTGTAACACGTGAGCGGTCTGGAACATGTCTTCTGGACACAGAATCTTCGGATTCATACTGATCCCAGAGTCATTGGACTACACTGCGAGACACATTCAGCCGTCTAGCAGTATCGGCCTGCGACAACCCCATTTCCATCCATCCTACCACCCGCTAACTTAATGAATCGGGAAAATGACTTCTTCTAGACATTTCTAGAATCTACTGGCTGTTGTGAACAAAACTGACAACAATAGTTCGAATACAACAAAACTTACACGCGAAATTACGAAAGCTTCGTAATTGCATATTTTTCTCTCATTCACAAATACCTATTCTTTTCTATAAAATAAAAGTGGTAGCTGTAATTTTTGCGTTTTTTTTAAAGCTTATTATTGTCATTCATATAAACTATGAAAGTTTATCTGACTGCCATTTTTTGTCTGGTGAGCTTCGAAAAACATGTTGTACTTTAACTTTTGGAGGCCAGTGTATAATGGAAATTAAAACCTCGCGTATAATAAGAACTATGTAAATGAAGATTTCCTTAAACTTTTCAAAATATAGACAAATATTAAAATAGACTACTTATTTCCTTTCACAGTTTTTAAAATAATGTTCTTTTTATAATGCAAAAAATGTATTCGAGTTTTTTAAGTTAACATTCTTTTAAATGTACACTATAGAAACGTATAAAACACGATATTTCTTTTTGGAGAAATCTCTCTTGGAAATAACCATTTTCTAAATGGGTTGGTAAGCTCATTCTTTCCATTCTTTTCTTCCACGTTCAAGAGATCATTTATCGCGTGTTCAAAATGTTACTTTTATGCTTCTTTTTAGAAAAGGTAAATTCTCCTGGGTAAAATCCCTCAAAAATATGGCTCTTTACAAAGTAATATTATTAAAAAAAAATTGTCTTTTAATTATCATCAAAAGAAGGTATCTAACTGAAAAAAGAAAACACAATTCCACCAGTGTTATTAAAAAGGAGTATTTTGTGTAAATGGAAATATTTTGATAGCTTAAAAATAAATCAACCGGGACAGTGAAAGAAAAATACAAAATAAATAGAGGAGTTTCAGAGGTTCTGCTCCTTAGAACCTGCTTTATAATTAACATAATGAATGTCACGGTTCTGAACTCAGTCGTATTTTAGATTATTTACTTCCAAATATATTTAAATTCAGGGGAAAAAACAAGTACATTTTACTTTATAGAAATATTTACTAATATTATGCAATTCTTTTAAATAAGTAATTTTTACAAATAGTTTTTTTTATATAAATAATTTTTAAATATTACACAACTTTTATACCATACATATATTTTTGAGCGCGAAATCGAAATTCTCACATTTAATAAAATGCTCTTATTGTAATGTAAAATAATTATTCATTGAAAATTCTAAGTTAAACTTCTTTTAAGTGTACACTATAGAAACGAATAAAACACGATATTTCTTTTTAAAGAAATTTTTCCTTGAAATAACCATTTTCTAAATGGGTTGATACACTTATTCATTCCATTCTTTTCTTTCACGTTCAAGAGATCATTTATCGTGTGTTCAAAATATTACTTTTATGCTGTTTTTATGAAAGGTAAATTCTCCTGGGTAAAATCCCTCAAAAATATGGCTCTTTTAAAATTAATAATATTAAAAAAATTGTATTTTCATTATCATCAAATGAAGGTATCTAACTGAAAAAATAAAACACAATTCCACCGGTGTTATTAAAAAAGAATATTTTGTGTAAATGGAAATATTTTGATAGCTTAAAAATAAAATCAGCCAGGACACTAAAAGAAAAATATAAAAATAAATAGAGGAGTTTCAGAGGTTCTGCTCCTTTGAACCTGTTTTATGATTAACATAATAAATGTCACGTATCTGAACTCAGTATTTTAGATTATTTACTCCCAAATATATTTAACTTCAGGAAAAAACAAGTACAATTTACGTTCTAGAAATCTTTACTAATATTACGTAATTCTTTTAAATACGTAATTTTTACAAATAGTTTTTTTATATAAATAATTTTTAAATATTACACAACTTTTATACCATACATATATTTTTTGAGCGCGAAATCGAAATTCTCACATTTAATAAAATGCTCTTATTGTAATGTAAAATCTTTACTCATCGAAAGTTTTAAGTTAACCTTCTTTTAAATGTACACTATAGAAACGAATAAAACACGATATTTATTTTTAAAGAAATCTTTCTTGGAAATAACCATTTTCTAAATGGGTTGATACACTCATTTATTCCATTCTTTTCTTTCAGGTTCAAGAGATCATTTATCGCGTGCTCAAAATATTACTGTTATGCTGTTTTTTAGGAAAGGTAAATTCTCCTGGGTAAAATCCCTCAAAAATATGGCTCTTTTAAAAGTAATAATATTAAAAAATTGTCTTTTCATTATAATCAAAAGAAGCTATCTAACTGAAAAAGAAAACACATTTTTCCGCCGGTGCTATGAACAAGAAATATTTTGTGCAAAGGGAAATATTTTGGCAAAATAAAAGAAAAATCAACCAGTGCTTTAAAAGACAAATACAAAAATAAATAGAGCAGTTCCAGAGGTTTTGCTCCCTTGAACCGGTTTTATGATTAATATAATAAATGCAACGTTCCTGAACTCAGTATTTTAGATTTTTTACTTCTAAATATATTTTACTTCAGGAAAAAAGAAGTACGATTTAAGTTCTAGAAAACATTACTTATATTACGAAATTCTTTTAAACAAGTAATTTTCACAAATAGCTTTTTAAAAAAATAATTCTTAAATATTACACACCTTTTGTACCATACATATATTTTTGAGTGGGAAATCGAAATTCTTACATCATTATAACAAGGTAAATTACAGCGTCTTAAAATTATACAATTTATACTTATGTACTGCAATATGCAAGTTATTTAAGTTTACCTTTATCTTTAAAAATATATATATATTTCATTTATTGCAATTCGGAAACTTTACAGATTGAAATTTTGAAGTTACCTTCTTTCACAAGTAGGCAATGGGAACTTAATAATCACGATATTCCATTGTGGAAAGAATCTGTCTTGGAAATATTCATTTTATAATTCCGTTGGTACATACATTCAGTCTGCTTTTTTATTCCAAATATGTGAGATCTTTTATCGCGTTTTTAAATATAAATTTTACGGTACATTTTAGGGAAGACAAATTATTCTGGATAGGTAAATTATGAAGTTTTAAACTTATGCAAATTGTATTTATGTATTGTAATATACCATTAATTTAATTTTATCTTTTAAAAATAAAATGCATTTATTGTAATACAGAAATCGCTTTTTGAAAATAAATTTTACTCTACGATTCATGAAAGGCAAATTAAATAAATTCTGGTCTCTTAAAATTATACAAATTGTATTTATGTACTGTAATAGGCAATATCCAATGGTTGGAGTATCATAGTTGAGATTGTTTCCAACAGAGCGAAAATATGCCGGTACCAGAACTCGAACCTGGGTACTTTGGTTTGCCGTACCAACGCTCTCCCTACTGATCCGGACCGATATACAATGGTAAATTATATCCAATGGTTGGACTATTGGATAATTTACCTAGTCGGATGGTTGGATAATTTACCTAGTAGGATGGTTGGATAATTTACCTAGTTGAATATACTTTCCTCTATTCATTATGGCCTAATTACATGGTATACAGTAGTTTCCGTGCTATTTCAAGATTCATCATGTAAATGCTATAGTTATAGTTCGGATGAATGAAATTAGCGCTGCAGTTCGCTTCCTTGTCCAACAAATAAGAGTCCAGGATATCGTTGGGATAGCTCAGTAGGGAGAGCGTTGGTACGGTAAACCAGAGTACCCAGGTTCGAGTCCTGGTCCCGTCATAATTTCGCTCTGTTGGAAAAAATCTCAACTATGATACTCCAACCATTGGATATAATTTACCTAGTTGAATATACTTTCCTCTATTCATTATGACCTAATTACATGGTATACAGGAGTTTCCGTTCTATTTCAAGATTCATCATGTAAATGCTATAATTATTGCTCGGATGAATGAAATTAGTGCTGAAGTTCGCAGCCTTGTCCAACAAATAAGAGTGAAATATGCCCGCCCAAGATATCGTAGGGAGAGCGTTGGTACGGCAAATAAAAGTACCCAGGTTCGAGTCCTGGTCCCGGCATATTTTCGCTCTGTTGGAAAAAGTCTCAACTATCATACTCCAACCATTGGGTATAATTTACCTAGTTAAATATACTTTCCTCTTATCATTATGAAATAGGCAAATTATTAAATTTTATTTTTTAATAAAATACATTTATTGTAATACAGAAACATTACAAATTGAAATTTTTATATTATCTTCTTTCACAAGTGCGCAAGGGAGACATAACAATCACGATATTCCATTTTACAAAAAAAAAAAAAAAAAAAAAAAAAAAAAAAAAACTTTCAAGAAAATATCCATTTTATAAATAGGTTGGTACATACGTTCAGCAATTCTTTTATTCCACATATGGGAGATCATTTATCGCATATTCGAAATATAAATTTTACGCTTCATTTTAGGAAAGGGAGATTCTCCTGGATAAAATCCGAAAACAATGGCTGTTTTCGGAATAATAATAATAGAAAAATATAGTTTTCGTTATCGTGTAAAGGGAGTGTCTAACTGAAAAAAAGAAAATGATATTTTTGAACTAGTGCTACTAACTGTGATGTGCTTTTCTAACCTATGGAGGGAATGTTTTGCGTAAGAGAAAAATTTCAGACAGTTTAATAAAAAAAAATGTGTTCTACTATTTTGAAACTATTTTCAAAAGCAAAAGATGTGCAAAATATGATTTTGTGCTAATTTGAAAAGGTTTAGCTTAATAAATTTATTCGTATTAGGACAATTTTAATAGTTGAAATTTTTAACTTTAATATATCATAGTCATAAATTTCGGAAATTCAGTATTTAAAGAAAATAATTACTATAAAATTTTAATTATAACTGACTCCATGGAATAATTCAAAATGTATGTTTTTTTAATATATATAAGTTTTAAAATATTATAGAAATTTTATAGTATTAATATTTTTTTAATGTATACATAAAAAAATCTCATACAATAACAACTCTGTAAAATAAAGGTGTTTAAAATCATCTTAAAGAAATCTATATTAAAGGATATAACTTATTTCATTTTGCCTACAAAATGCGATTAATGCATGGTATTAACTCTGCACATTGAAAATTTTAATTAACTTTATTTTAGAATAACAATGGACTTAATACGCATGAAATTTTATTTCCAAGAAAATATTTCTAGAAAGAGCCATCATATAAATCATATGCAATGGTACAGTCGGCCAAAATTTATAAGCAACACATGTAGCGAGTTCAAATAATATATAGCTTGCATTATATTTTTGAAAGCACTCTTCTCTTTTCCCAGGGAAAGCAAATACCGGACGTCTCCAATTAGCCAATACTTTTTTAATACACAACACCTCTTTATTTGTATGCTTTAGTATAACGATATAAAATATGTATATAATGCTTTCAATGTTAGAAATACAGATGCACGAGCTATAGTTGGAACATAGAATGGATAATAACTGAGTATATGCGCATCTCAATATCTAGTATATCTCAATCTTAAGTTGAATGAAGTAATGTATTTATATTTTAAATAATTTCAATTGTACTAGTTTGTAATTATTTTAATTATTTTTTTTCGTTGCCTTTTTTACCGTTAACCTTTTTACCTGTTAACCTTTTTAATATTGCCTTTTTTTTACCTGTTGTAGTTCTTACTGTTGCCTTTGGGGAGTAGCTCTTACGAGTAGTTCTGACTCAACCCGCCTTACGCACGGCCGAGGGCGTCCGAGGACGCCGTAGCGGCACCTTTTAGTTTCGAGAGGACGCCAAAGCGGCGTCCCAGACGAGCGCAGGTACCTAAAGAGTCTCCGCTTCCGAGTCCGTGGGTGCGCCTTGTCTTGCGGGTTCTGTGTGTACCTTGTCTTACGGGTTCTGTGTAAGCCTAGGGGTCTTAAGCACTCCCCGGGTGAGTCTGATCCGGATGCGGCATCGTGCGGCCTATCTTTCACTCTTCTTCCTCTAGTCATTCCCAAGATGAGTGCTTCTTTCGGTCGATCTCAGGGCCCTGGCGGGGGCGCAGGAGACAGATCGTTGAGAGTTCGGATTTAGCCGTCGGGTGGCGGTTGGTTAAGAGCATGGAAAGCACACTGTTAAAAATTTGCAGCAAACGGTCCAGTCATTCAATCGTTTTTACAGAAAACGGTTTTATAACCGTAATTTAACTATATTCTGACCATATTATTGCTCATATTATGGTCAAAGTAGAGTTAAAGTGCGGCTATGTAACAGTTTTTTCCAAAAACGGTCAAATGATTGGACAGTTTGCTGCAAATTTTTAACAGTGCTGGTGGTCGTATCTAGAGAAGGCGGTACCAGGTCCATCTGGTCCATGTTTTAGCCGTAATTTCTACTCTTTACGGCGTCCCGAGCCTAGTCACGTCGGGTTTTGACAGTGATGGGGGACCAACTTTTCTATTTTTTATATCTATCTAATTTTTAAGTTTGCTATTTTTTTATGTTTTTGTGTTAATTAGTCCCCTGGAACGGAGCTAGTGGTTGCCTCTGTAGGCTTTCCATAATCTGAATCGGGGGTAAAGCAATTCTCAGGAAGGAGCTCTTAGTTAGTCTCTGGGTCTTTGGTTTGTTCTTATGAGCTGCCAGAAGTGCCTGGTGACGATAATATCAGCTTCTTCGCGATAATGCGGCCTTTCAGATGGGAACCGTGTCCTGTCCCGGCCTCTTTTATATAATGAATGGGAGCCTCGATTTGCAGTTGTCCGGTTTAAAGATAGTGTGCCGTGTCATGTCCAGTAGTGGATGAGTACCGCGAAAGTGTTGGCCTTTGCTGTTCAGACGACCCGGATGCCTTAGGCAAAGAACGGCGAATGACTTTTTTATCCTTGACCTTTTTTACCTTTAACTTTTTTTACCATTGTGTTTTTTACCGTGGCGCAAACATTAAGTCTTCATAACTCCTAAATTATATGACAGAATGACTTCTTGATTGTTATCCTGAGGTACATTTTACCAGAAAAATATGCCTTAAAATTGCTCTCAAAATTGTTCGTATTTAAAAAACAGAGAGTGGTAAAATTTCAGTATAAAGCCGACACACTCAGCTTATTTTTAACATAAATTAAAATAAGATATAATTTCAAATCAAATGGCTAATTCTGTTTTTTGCTTACGACAATTTGGTGATTAAAATGTATGAAGTATTTTCTTTCTTGTGTGCCAAATGTATATATAATCAACATATATTATTTTATTCCACATATGAGAGATCATTTATCGCGTGCTGGAAGTATATATTATATTATGCTGCCTTTTATGAAATGCATATTTTATTGGATAAAAAAAAAAAAATTCAACTCTTTGAAGTAATATTATTTTTTAAAAATGTCGTATCGTTACCGTAAAAAATAGGTGTCTAAATGAAACAAAAGTTTGATTTCCGGAATTCATACAATTGTGTAGGATAGCATTTTTCAACCAAAAAAGAATGAAGAAATGTTTTATATTAGTGAAAACACTTAATAAATAAAATAGAAAAAAATCAACTGAAAAAAAAAATTGAAAATCAAAATATAGAAAAATAACTTTAAAAAATTTAAAATATTCTATGTTGAATATCGTAATAATTACATTTGAATACCTTGAATTGTTTTATTATATTTAATACGTTTCTGTTTGCCGCTCTGAACTCCTGCTGTATTTTGTTTTGACGATTGTATATTTTTGATATTCACCATCTATAAGTCGAAAGTAATGAAACTAATAAAATTTCAGTTAAAATAACTTCTATTACTTTCAAAAAATATTTGTGAAACTAGTAATTATATATATAATATATATATATATATAAATTGATAAATAATTATAAAATTTGCTTTAATGAAAATATAAAACCCCCATACAATAATATCTCCGTAAATTATGAGGCTTAAGCTCGTTCAAAATATGTGCATACATTAAATTAAAGAAAATATTTAATAAAAATTTTTCTTGTGTATATTTTTATATTTGAAAACTTTACTCGTTTAAGTATTCAAAATATCATCTTTTTACAAGTACACTATGGAGACTTAAGAGAACCCATTATTCCCCTTTGAAAGAAATCCTTCTAGAAATAGCCATTTTACAAATGCTTTAATACATACATTCAGCCAATCCCTCTCTTCCCCGTTTCAGAGATCATTTATCGCGTGTTGGAAATATAAATTTTGCCTTGACTTCTAGAAAGGGAAAATTCTCCTAGATAAAATTCCAAAACTAAGTTTTTTTTAATCTGAGTAATAATAATAAATGATCTTTTCATTTTCGTGAAAAGGGTGTATCCAAAATACCAAAAATAATTAAACTTAAATTAGGAGAAAAATTAGGTTATAGATACGTATGAAAAATACACACATATCATATCTATAATCTAATTTTTTAACATCGTTAAAGGATGGAAGAAATTAGATTCTTTTAGGTGAGAGAAAACTTTTAGGCAATGCAATGCAAAATTAACACAGAATTAAAATGCATAAGATTTTGAAAATAAATAATTATATATATATAGATTGAATAACATTAATTCGGAATATGAACATTTAAATTCCTAGAAGAGTTTTCATTATATTTATTACTTTTTATATCAGTGTTCTCAGATCTTTTTATCCTCTCCGCCCTTTTCACATTGTCTCATAAATTTGACAAACCTCTTTGGAATTCAGTTATTCTGGTTATAAATCTTAAGAAAATAATATGAATAAAATTCAAGTTATAGTAATTAGTACTGCTTTCAAGATAAACATTTAAAATTCTTTATTTTTACAAATATATTTGTTAAAAAAAAGGTTCCAAATACTACACAAAATTTGCATCGTACATACTTTTTAATGCAAGTACTCTATCATCATAAAACATAAACTATGTAAACAAGGACGCCTTGAACCACTATCAAATGCTAAAATATTTAAATGTACAATTTGTTTCATATCATTTGTTAACCTTCTCACCGCCGCGACCTGATATATCCGTTCACTATGCTGTAGGTTTCACAGCAATTCAAGGTTTGTTTAAATTAATATAATTCTACAAATGTAATGCATTTTTAAAACATCAAGTAATGATTGATACTTTCAAGGATTATACTTATATACGTAATTAAGTTTTTTATCTCAAGTTTGAAAATTCAGATTTTTTAAGCATTTTAAAAAAATTACAGAGAAAACAACATTACAAATTTGCCCTTTTGCTCGGCGGTCAGGGGGAAAATTAATATAAATCGTAACACATTCATAATTTATAGTTATCTAGTGTTACCAGTAGACTATGGAGACATGACAAACACAACATTCCTTTACAAAATATGAATACACATTTTATCAGACAATTAAATACACTAAACCAACATGAGTGAAAAATTTAACTGGGCCAGGACTTGAACCTGGGATGTTCAGCGTCCTGGCCCAGGTCAATTTTTCACTCATGTTGGTTTAATGTATTTAATTGTCTGATAAAATGTGTGTTCTTATATTGTAAAATAGAGTAATCAGACGTAGTGTTTATGCTTTAATATATATATATATATATATATATATATATATATATATATATATAAACTACATTCCTTTTTTGGAAATATCTTTCTAGGATATAGATATTTGATAAATGTTTTGACATATAGTATATTCAGCTCATACTTTTCTTCGACATCTGAAAGATCATTTATTATGCGTTGAATATGTAAATTTTGCCCTGGTTTCTAGAAAAAACAAATTATCCTGGATAAAATCCCAAAATATTTTGCTAGAAAAAAATAATAATGAAATGGCCTTTTCGTTATCGCCACAAAAGGGAGTAACTAACTGAAAAAAAAAATAAAAAATAAAATGTGATCTCAAAACTGGTGACAGTCTCTAGTATACGATGTTTCTTATACACAAAACAAAGAAGTGAAGGGATGAAGAAATTTTTGGAAAATATTTAGAAATGTAATAAAAAAAGAAACTCGCAATTTAGAAATTTAAAAAAAAAACAAATATGGTAAAATTTAATTTTGCGAGAATTTGAAAACGAAAGTTACGTAACAAAATTTTGTAATATGAAATTTGAAGTACCTTGACATGTATTTATTATTTAATATTTCCCATATTTAATATTTAATATTCAATATATTAATTTCATATTTAATATTTTCCATTTCAGAAGTGCACATTCCACTTGAACATCTCGTCGTATCACGATTTTAATAATCCTAAAAAACTGGAATTCAACATCTAAATTCTTGTATCTTTCAATCTTAAGAAAAAAACTATAATATTTAATTCATAGCATTTATGCTAAGAAATAAGTAAAATGTTAGCACTAATTGAAGAAATATTTTAGATAATTTTTAGAAACAATGCTTAAAAAAATATATGTATATAATATTTCGCAATCTTAATAGCATAATAGTTTTTGTAATGAAATAAAATTTCATATTAAAGTATATTATCTATTTAAATTTAAACTTAAAAAAAATAAAATGCGTCGATTTCAGTTTAAATAATTTATACAATGAAAATTTCATGCTGTCTTCTTTTAGAAATATATAATAGAGAGATAGCACACAATATTCCTTTTTGGAAAAAATTCTTCAAAATAGACATTTTATGTATGCTTTTGTACATGCATTCAGCTCAAATTTCCAGAAAATGCGGTGCGTTTTTATTAACAATCTACCCGCGATCAGCATACAGAGACTGCTCCTGCATTTTTTATTTTATTTTGTTTTGCTATAAAATAAATCGACTGCTTGAAAAAACTTCTTTCCGTATAAATTTGAAACCAGTCTTTGAAAGTATAAGTTATCGACTTTTACCTGAATATTTTTATATGCAGAATGACGCTTTTAAAGAAGCGATAGATTGAAGGTTATGTATGTGGTCTTCCGAAAAAGAGTCATTATTATTTAGCTATTAAAAGAACACTATAAAAATCATACTTTTTTCAGATCTAAAGCCACGATAGGTATCATCGTCAATTAGAAAAGAAAGAGAACTTCGAAGTCTGGTTTCAATTAGAAATGTGCTCCAAGATAGAAGTTTTTGAAAATTGGATAGTTTAGAAAATTGGATTTCTTCAAGTATTGGAAAGGTGATAATTGTCATGTTAAAAGACCCCCCCCCCCTTTCGATTCGATATCAATGGACTACCGCAAAGTTATTAAGATGCTTGATGTCAACTGTATACGAAGTGTTGAATTAACACTGATTTTAATTAAAAATGTCAAAAATACAATAGTCATCGTCTTTCTCCAAGGCATGTTGCTGAACGCAGAACATGCTGTTTTAAAATTCCTTATGAGAAGTATTTCTTCATAGAAAAATATGGAAAAAAAGATGTAACAATATGTGGAATTTCGGTGTATTTAAGTCACTGAAAAAAAAAGATATAATCATCAAAAAGAGAAAAAAAAATCTCACAACAGTGTTGAAATAATCTATAGAATGTTTTTCCTTTCTGATTGTTGGTTGGGTTTCAACTAATTAAAGAAAGATTAAAAAAATAGAGAATGAACAAAAAGTTTAATATCAACTCTACTATTAAGGACATGTTTTATCCACAACCATGAAATATGAAATAACATGTTCGTAATCACAGTGTCATTAATCAGTTGAATGCCATCAACACAAAGCAAGCAGGAACAAATCACAATCCGTGTTTTTTGTTACTGAAACAAATTGGACAAGATACGTTTATCAAAACCACTGATTAGTGATACCTCTGTTAGATTTCCTGATGTATCAACCATTGGTTTTTCTGCTTTTAGACCTTTAAAAGGCCATTATCCAAACGTCGACCTTCACTCAATTTTTCGTCAATTTTTCATGCATCACGTCAATTTTTCATGTATTTGAGAAGGTATTCAAGAGAAATGGCACAAAATACCTCTTCCGATTTCCAATACAACAAAATACATTCTTGTCATGGAAATTACTGTGTAGAAATGCAGAAAAGAAACAGAGTTATCAAACTAAGCAGATAACATATAAATATATTTTACAAGAGAATTGTGCAAATATCATGGATATCGTCTATACAATGCGCGAACAGCCTCTGTAAAACGAAAACCAATTCACAGAAATCATAAAACAGAGTTATTGCTAGTTGCCTATTTTGATATAATATTTGAATAAACATTACTAGATGGAACCCGTCAAAATTTGACGGCAAAAAACTTGATAGTACCATAAAAATAAAATTCATAGCTGCTTTAAAATGTTTGAAACTTTTGCAGAATAATTCAAATAAATAAAAAACCCACTTTGAATTAAAGCTAGGTTGAAGAACAGCAATTGGCTAAGTTTCACTGGCACATGCACTCGCGGAATTTCTTTCATTTGACACATTTAGCGCTGTTGTGCAAGTAAATGGTAAGTGCCCCCTTGGGGAGGGGGAAATGGCAGGATGGACCAAGGAGATGCATAACATGAATAAGCAGTCAAAGACCTTTCAAACGATATGTAACATGAGGGGTGTGTGCAAAATTAAAAAAAGTACCCCCTTGGGGGGGGGGTAAAGTAGGGGATGAACACGGTACATGCATAATATGATTAAGTGGTCACAGACCTTTCCGACGATATATAACATGAGGGTTGTGTGCAAAATTTAGAAAAGTACCTCTTTGGGGGGGGGGGCAAAGTGGGGAGATGGACATCAGAGATATGCATATGATTAAGCAGTCACAGACCTTTCCAACGATATATGACATGAGGGTTGTCTGCAAAATTTAGAAAAGTACCCCCTTGGGGGAGGGGGAGGGCAAAGTGGGGAGATGGACATTGGAGATGCATAATATGTTTAAGCAGTCACAGACCTTTCCAACAATATATGACATGAGGGTTGTGTGCAAAATTTAGAAAAGTACCTCTTTGGGGGGGGGCAAAGTGGGGAGATGGACATCAGAGATATGCATATGATTAAGCAGTCACAGACCTTTCCAACGATATATGACATGAGGGTTGTCTGCAAAATTTAGAAAAGTACCCCCTTGGGGGAGGGGGGGGACAAATTGGGGAGATGGACATTGGAGATGCATAATATCATTAAGCGGTCACAGACCTTTCCAACAATATATGACATGAGGGGTGTCAACAAAATTTAGAAAATTGCCCCCTTGGGGGGGGGGGCAAATTGGGGAGATGGACATTGGAGATGCATATGATTAAGCGGTCACAGATCTTTCCAACAATATATGACATGAGGGGTGTCAACAAAATTTAGAAAAGTGCCCCCCTTAAAAGGGGGGAAATGGCGGGATGGACCCCGGAGATGCATAACATGAATAAGCAGTCAAAGACCTTTCCAACAATACGTAACATGAAGGGTTTGTGCAAAATTTACAAAAGTACCCCCTTGGGGGGGGGCAAAGTGGGGGATGGACACCGGAGATGCATAATATGATTAAGCGGTCACAGATCTTTTTAACGATATATAACATGAGTGGTATGTGCAAAATTTAGAAAAGTGCCCCAATTGACGGGGGGGGGGGGATGGACCACACAGATGCATAACATGAAAAGGCAGTCACAGGCCTTTCGAACGATATATCATATGAGTGGTGTCAGCAAAGAAAAGTCTCTGCCCCGTGTGGGCAAAACATACTCCCCCCCGCCGCCATAATTATTGATGCGGACTCATTTTTTAAATTCGTTCGCACCCCTCTTCTCCCGCAAAATGTGAATTTTAAAAACTCCCCTTCCGAATTTTTTTATACCAAAAGCACTTATGTCCATCGTCTGCATGCAGAGTTTTGTGCTTACAGACGCCAGACACAACAACACACACACAGACAGACGTTTACCGACATTAATAGCAGTGTTTCACCCAGACAGTTTCAGAAGGGTGCTGCACCCTGCCTGCCCTTTGGTTTGCAAAATAGCACCCTTCTTGCCCCTCATAAAAATAATTAGCACCCTTCTTGCCCCCTCCAGCAAAATAATTAGCACCCTTCTTGCTCTCAGTAAAAAAAGTGCCCTTTCTCCTTTTTGCATTAAAAAATTTGGTTTCATAATAAAAACTGACTCAATGTTGTCTTAAAAAGAGTGTTTTGACTTTGAAATATCAAAAGTGGCTTTAAAAACCAAAAGAATACCTTTAAGCTTTAACAATTAAAAAAGTGCCCTTAAGATTCTGAAAAGTGCCCTTAAGATTCTGAAAAGTGCTCTCAAAAATCCAAAAGTGCCCTTAAGAATAAAAAAAGTGCCCTTTTTCTCACCAGCAGCACCTTGCCCCTTTTTAAACCTGGGGGAAACTCTGTTAATAGTATAGATGATACTCAGTGCCTACACATTTCACCCTTTATAATTCAGCCAATGAGTTGACAGTCGTTCATTTCCAGAAACGAAACAATAATTCTTTAGGATGAATTTTGTTTGTTTGGCGTCGCAAACTTTTTAGGGCACCTGCAGACTAAAAACATATAATCAATCTTCGCGGGAAAAAAATCCTAGATTTCGTCAAATGATCACAGGAAAAACACTAATTTCATCAAAGGATCATGTAAAACGTGAATTTTGTTAAAAGGCCACAGAAAAACGTGATTTACGCAAAAGATGAGCAAATTTTGTCAAAGAATCGCAAAACAGGAAATTCCACCAAAAGATAGCGCTTTCTTGCCAAATTTCGTCTAAAAATTTGCGGAATAAAATGTATTTTATCAAAAAATCGCTGGAAAACGCACATTTCGTTAAAGTATCGCGAGAAAAATGCGAATTTCTTCAAAGATTGCTGAAAAAACGCGAATTTCATCGAAGGATTGCTGAAAATTCATGAATCTTATCAAAAGGCAGCAGAGAAAATGTGATTATTATCAAAGCATTGCGAAAAAAGAAAATTTCGTCTAAGGATCACAGAAAAACACAAATTTCATAAAAGAATCATGGAAAATAACGCAAATTTCGTGAAAAAAAAAATCGCAGAAAAAACACAAATTTCGTCAAATTATCGCTGAAAAAAAACACGAATTACGTCATAGGATAGCTGAAAAAATTGTGAATCTCGACAAAAAAAAGATACAGAAAAAAATGCGAATTTCATTAAAGAATCACGAAAAAAAATGCAAATTTTGTTAAAGGATTGCGCAAAGAATGTGAATTTTTTGAAAGGTTCTTGTGAAAAATGAAACTGTCTTTATTAAAAACAGCACACACACAAACATCTATACAAACCTCAATACACACAAACATATTATAGGCAGGGCTTGAAATTCAATTTTTCCAAGGACGGGAGTCTCCCTACCAACATTTTTAAATGGAGGGGAGTTGTAATGTTTGGGAGGGAGAAAAAAAAATTTTAAACCCCACTATTATTTTACGTGTTATTTAAAGAATTACATTAATGCAGACATGACAAAATACCATTGAAAAAATTATGTTAACTGAGAATGATTATGTAAAATGTTTATTTTTATTATAAAAAAGGGAAGAATGTTAAGTTTTATATATGCAGTGTATTTTTCAAGTTCCATTAAATGTGTTAGGGACCCTTAACAATTAGGTTGTTAAATAAATTTCTGACTTTAGATTTTACTTGATTGAGATTCACCGATCGATCGTGGAAAAGACGCAAAGTTCATCGATCTGTCGCAGAAAAAACGCTAAGTTTGTCGATCAGTCGGGGGAAAAAAGCAAATTTCGTCGATCGATTGCAGAATAAACACAAAGTTCGTCGATCTGTCCCCAAAAAACGCAAGGTTCGTCGATCAGTCGCTTAAAAAACGCAATGTTCGTCTATCTGTCTCAGAAAAAACGCAAAGTTCGTTGATCTGTCGCGGAAAAAACGCAAAGTTCGTCGATCAGTTGCGGAAAAAAGCAAATTTCGTCGATCGATTGCGGAATAAATGCAAAGTTCGTCGATCAGTCAGGGAAAAAAGAAAAATTTTATCGATCGATTGTGGAATAAACGCAAACTTTGTCGATATGTCCCCAAAAAACGCAAGGTTCGTCGATCAGTCACTTAAAAAACGCAATGTTCGTCGATCTGTCGCGTTCGTTTGATGTCGTTGTTGAAAATTTATGAATTTCTATTATTAAAGTAATTTTTTCATTTTACCGTATTTATTTTATTTTTGTGTTGTATGTATTTTGCTACTTTGAATTTTTTTAAACTAACCCTTTTTTTTTTTTGGAGAGTGAGAGAGAGAGATTTAGTAATTTGGTGACACGAAGTTCCGCAAATTCTTAAAATCCACAAATCGTTTCCAATGTAAACAATGAAATTTACAATTAAGTTGCAAGTGCAAAATTTCAGTTTTTTTAAATTTTCATGTCATTCTGTACACATTTTAATATGTCATTCTGATCATTATACATATTTAGTTACGCATTATTAATTATTTACTTGACCTTTACTTTTAATATTTTAAATATTTCAAACTTACAGCTGAATGTAATTATTAAAACATTTGAAATACTGCATTCGAAAAATGAAATTTCAGCTTAGAAACGCGACAATTACTATTAGGTTAAAAAAATTTAAAGTAGAAAAGTACTTATGATATAAAAAGAAGAAAAAAAAATACACCAGAATTTATCTGTATTACGAAAGCGGGAGAAATGATTTTCTGTGCTATACGAAAAGATATCCAAATAACTCAATCATAAACATAGAAATAGGTATCGGTTTCTATGTTCATGTGCACTCAATCCAAACTTGAAACTTTTAAAAAGGTCATTGAATGAATGAAATTCATCTCCGCCTTTCACATCCAGAAAACTTGCTGTGTCGCCAATTATGTTTATATTTTATATATATATATAAAAAAATAATAATTCAGGCACTTTTCCGTTATACGGACACCATTGTCGCCAAACATACATACATACATACATTTTGGCATAGTGTCCGTATAACAGAAAAGTACTAAAGTTCATGGTTTAAAATCACAATAAAATATCATGAAATTTATTGATTAGTTGTGGGAAAATATCGGGGAAATAATGTGTTTTTCGTGAATTTTTTGTTTTGTTAACAATGTGGTTAGAGAGCCAGGGAGAAATCCAGAAAACTTGCTGCGTCGCCAATTATGTTCATATTTTATATATATATATATAAAAATAATAATTCAGGCACTTTTCTGTTATACGTACACCATTGTCGCCAAACATACATACATACATTTACATACATACATACATTTTGGCATAGTGTCCGTAAAACAGAAAAGTACTAAAGTTCATGGTTTAAAATCGCAAATATCATCAAATTTATTGATTAGTTGTGGGAAAATATCCGGGAAATAATGTGTTTTTGTGAAATTTTTTGTTTTGTGTTGTTGTATTTAATTGTAAGCATTCATTATAATTTTCAGTGCATTATTAAATTGAAATTTTTGTTTAAGATATGTAAACAAAACAGTGACCAGAAACCTGCACAATTTCTAATATAGATAGATAGATAGATAGATGCATGCATGTAGTACTTTTAATTATTTGGTAAAAATACTGTGATCGTCACTGAAAAAACCTTAATTTAACCTAAAAGTAATTGTCGAGTGTTTAAGCTGAAATTTCATTTTACGAATACAGTATTTCAAATGTTTTAATAATTACATTCAGCTGTAAGTTTGAAATATTAAAAGTAAAGGCCAAGTAAATAATTAATAATGCATAACTAAAAGTAATTGTCGAGTGTTTAAGCTGAAATTTCATTTTACGAATACAATATTTCAAATGTTTTAATAGTTACATTCAACTGTAAGTTTGAAATATTAAAAGTAAAGGCCAAGTAAATAATTAATAATGCATAACTAAAAGTAATTGTCGAGTGTTTAAGCTAATTTCATTTTACGAATACAGTATTTCAAATGTTTTAATAGTTACATTCAGCTGTAAGTTTGAAATTGAATGCATGATTAAAATTAAAGGCCAAGTAAATAATTAATAATGCATAAGTAAAAGTAATTGTCGAGTGTTTAAGCTGAAATTTCATTTTACGAATACAGTATTTCAAATGTTTTAATAGTTACATTCAGCTGTAAGTTTGAAATATTAAAAGTAAAGGCCAAGTAAATAATTAATAATGCGTAACTAAATATGTATAATGATGAGATTTTTTTTTCTTGAATTATACAGTGAAACTCGCCTTATAAATGTACGCAAATAATTCACATCAAAATCTTAAAATAACAAAGTTTTCTTTCGTGTTTAGCTATGCTTAATAACCAAAAAAGCTTGATTAATACAAAAAATTTTTCGTAAAAATACTGTGATCGTCGCTGAGAAAACCTGAATTTAATCATATCACACAGAATTACATATTAAAAGTTTAAAAAACTGAAATTTTACACTTGTTTACATCGGAAACGATTCGCGGAATTTCGTGCCACGAAATCTCTCTCTCTCTCTCAAAAAAAGGGTTAGTTATAAAAAATTCAAAGTAATAAAATACATACGACTTAAAAAGAAAATAAATACGGTAAAATGAAAAAATACCTTAATAAAAGAAATCCATAAAGTTTCAACAACCGAACAACCAAATGGAGTCGTAGTAATCCACATACGCTTCTAGAGAGAGGAAAAAGCCTTCACCTCATTGGCTGAAATATCGCGTCTGAAGATAGTAAAAGCCTCTAGCTGATTAGCTGAATGCTCGCGCATGCCTATAAAAGGCATTTTTGCACGAAAAACTAAAAAGCAGGTTAGCTTTAAGTATATGGATTATTCTATAATTTTTAATAAATGCTAATAAATACAGAATGAATTATATATATATTTTCATATGTAGGACAGTTTTTCCAACAGTTTAAGCAATCATAAAACTTTTGGCCACAAAATATGAATTTTTTTGTCTATATGCAATATATTTATTAAATAAAAAATTTCTTATGAAGTCTTGAAACATTGTTAGAATTTAGTGCCATGCCTAAATTCTAAATAGTATTACACAATACTATTTAGAATCATTACGTACTAATACATGAAATTATTCAGATAATTTTTGTTTTCCTATTTCTTGACATGGCAAGAATTTAAAAGTCTTTCAAAAAGTATAGCATTCACCTAAACGTGCACTGTGATTACAAGGAAAACAAGAACGAAAAATCATGCGTCAAGCATAGATTATATAGCACTTTCCAACGCTTCCAAAATAATTTTACAAATCATACCGTTTAATAAGCTAAAAGCTAACATCTAAGTAAACAATTTAGAAAACGCATAACATATTTAAAAACATAATTTCAGGAATTTCTAACATATACAATATTCGGAAAAATATCCGAATACTTTTATTCAGCCCTGTATAGGATCTATAGATTTGTATATATACTACATAGGATGATAATTTTAGTTCAGTTAGGAAACGCGTAGCACAGTTTAAAATTCTCCGTCTGGAGTTTGTCAATAAACAGAAATGTGTTCGCGAACTTTTGTGCTGCCCTGTGTAGGATCTACAGAATTTATACACACCACGTAATAGACAAAAAGCAAGTTAAAATTAAAATCGCGTTCAATAACTTAAAACGCACTTCCAGGAATTATTGTTAACAGACAGTAGAGAATTCTTTTGCGTGTCCCTGTAAATGAGCGATGACTGCTATACACACAATATTCCGTAGTAAGTCTCTTGTAATGCATCTTAGTGATCTATATAAATTTCAATGCGTTTAAAATAGTGAAACATTATTTAAATAAACCGCAGACGATTTTTCTCCATAGACGTAATGTAACGGAATTCTTTTGACTGTCCCTGTAAAGTAACTATAAGTGCTATGCACACCCTGTTCCATATTAAGCTTCTTCTAATGCACCTTAGTAATATATATAAATTACAATGCGCTTAAAATAGTGAAACATTATTTAAATAAACCGCAAATGATTTTTCCCCATAGACCGCAATGTAACGGAATTCTTTTGAGTGTCCCTGTAAAAAAACTATAAGTGCTACACACTTCCGTTGAAATAGGGAACATGCTATAGATAACGACAATAACATATAAAAATTGCAGAGCAATCCGAGCATATTTACGGGAGTTAGAGCACGGCCAGACGGCCAGACGGCAGACGGCCAGACAAACCGAAGTCATAAGCACTTTTCAACTAGGTTGAAAAGTGCTAAAAACAATAGAATTTTTGATTAAAATGTGTATATACAACACAGCTCAAAAATTAGAGTATTCTTTTCAAAGGGTTTCCTATATCCGACGGAAGTCTCTGAGGACGATCCAATATGATCGTGAGTTTTATACAAATACTAATTTATCCACACACGCTGAAGTAACAATTGCCAGGATGGATATTTTTACTTAATTCATCATGAATTTTAAAAGAAAAATGCTTTAAAACGTAACTACAAAAAATTCAGTTAGCGAAATAAAGATTACGATATTCTACAACAGGTGAGTCAGATTGAGACCCGCCATGTCTCGACGACACCACTTTCGAATTATAATATTCTTCTTATTTAATGGCACATCGTTAAATAAGGCGAAAATTACTATTTGGAAAAACTGGTGTCATTAAAATCTCGTGGACCATGGACAATCCTGATTTACACAAAAACGTTTTTTTTTAACTTAACGTATAAACAAGTAATATAATTTTTTTAAAGTCAATTCCAACTTTTTAATCATAAATATATATAAAAAAGAAGCCGTGCAGCATTAATGACCCACGTTATCTTTATTGAACATTATTTTATAATCATCGTTGCGGTATTTTATTTCTGTGGCATCACTAATTTGAGATAAATCTTTCATTTCATTTATGAAAACAATGGGAGTAATTTTTTTCTCCCATTTAAAACTGAAATTAATTAATTAAATTTAATTAATTAATTAATATTTAAAAAAAACTATATTAACATAAAGTGTCATCCACTACAAGTTTTAAAAAAATTATTTGAACTTGAGTGGATAAACAGAAAATATTTTATTAACGATTGAAAATTTGAACAAGATATATATAGAGAGAGTGTGAGTTAATAGTAGGAATTTAATAATTAAAAATAATTTTAATATGTAACTATTTAAATGTGGAGGATCTACGTATATTGATTTCTCAATACAAGCTAAAGCTAGAATATATATTGTTTTTTTTTTTTTGTTTTTTTTACTAGCGAATGTGCTGCATTTCAAAAATATGTATCAAAATATCAACAAAAACATAACCGAACAAAACTCAATTAACGGTTACTGTAACGAAAATTAGTTACTTTACAAGATAATTGTGTAGCATCTAACGTATATCTTTAAGGTGCTTTAATGCTTAACCGCCAATTTGTAATCATTTAAATTATCAAAAAACAGAAAGAATGTTTTCATTAGTAACATAAAATATCCGATTATCTTACATTTCTGACGTGGTAACTGAAATGTTTTCGGATACATTGTTGAAAATTCAATGCTTTTATTATTAAAAAACATTCAGAAGTCAACAGATTTCTTTTAACGTGTAACTTTACAAGAATAATGGTTAGAATAAACGTTTATTTATTCATTTTGCTCATGATTGCTAAATTCTACAGAAATCTAAATAACAGACTGCTATGAAAACATAACTGCAAAAACCCCAAATAGCTATTGCTGCAACGAAGCTTACGTTACTTTATAAGCTAACATTCATGACTTGTTACGAAAAGTTTTAACGTGTTCCTAACGTGTAAGTTTAGGAAAACAATGGCTAGAAACGATATTTAATTTTCTTTACTCGTGAATGTTGATTTCCATGATATATCTATACACAAAATTGTTATCGAAACATAGCAACAAAATCCTCAATCAGAAATTAATGCAACAAAGAAATTAATTTATGAGAAAGTGCCTATAACTTGTAACACATTGACTTTAACACATTTTCAACTTGTAATATTTCAAAAATACTTGATAAATGACGTAAAAATGTCAATAAATAGGAAAACAAAAATTATCTGATGGAATTTAATGTATTAGTACGTAATAATTCTAAATAGTATTGTGTAATACTAGTTTAATACTATTTAGAATTTAGGCATGGCACTAAACTCTAAAAATGTTTCAAGACTTCATAACAAACATTTTTATTAATGCAAAATTTTAAAAAGTGGATTCAACAATAATTACATTGCCAAATTTCAACAAGATTTATATATACGTAACAAAAATGAACATTTGAGAATTAAAAAAGTACTGTAAAGTTTTAGTTTAACAATTATGGCGTAATACTCTTTTATTTAGAAACAAATGTATTTAGCGGCATCCATATATAGTTTAAAACGATACTCTTCCAGATTAAAGTATACTTAATTTAAAAAATAATGTTAGCAATATCGCAAAAATTTTGATTTTTGATTACTATCACTCTTCTCGAAACCTGGCGAATCGTGTTGCTGCTTTTGTTTTTCATTTTCTCTTTATTACTTTCTGTCTGATAAGGAATTACTTTCGAGAGACCTGATAATCAGTATATTTATTTTATTACTGTTTTCTGTGCTTATCATTACACTAACTTTAACTTCACACATATCTAGTAGTTTTGCTGTAATAGTTCATATATATTTTATCATAGCTGTATAAGCTTATAAAGGTGAATCGTCAAGCTAGTGATAAATTTGATATATTTCTTTCGCTGGAAATTAAATTACTAAGATTGGTTAAAAGGTCATATGTGGCAGTTTACAAATAAATTAATAAGACTATAAAAATGAATCAGCAAACTAAGTACTACACACACCTCATTAGAAACGAGTATCTGCTCCTCTGTTTTTGATAACTGCCACATGGCAAGGCATTGTTTCAACAAGTATACAAGACATGGCATGCCAAACAAATGCTATAAATTCCAATAAACCAGTTAAAGACTGTGGTGTGGGATGACGTGTTTGTATATTGTTTTTCAAGAGTGCTCCACTCCCAATCGCACTGAAAGTGATTTAAATATGAAATTCCAGATCATCATTTCAGTAAGCTGAGTTCAGTGGGGATTTCCTTGAACCAGGTGATTTCTACAGGAACCTATTGCAAGAGCAGCTATTCTGTTTGAAACTCTATTTTTATACGTATGACAAAAAATTTATAAATTATTAAAATGATCGCCCAGATTAGAATGTACGAACACAGAGGCAGAGACGGTGCTTTCCACATAGACGATTAGTCGCCAAATTTTCTAATGAGAAACACATCAGGTCATCGCTGAACAACCATGGAAATGTAAACTTGGAAACTGGCATACTGCACCTATGATCTATAAAATACGTGAACCTCATGCCATATTCTTAGCCTACCATCAGCGTGACGCAGTCATATTTGATACTCATGATGCCATGTTACAGGGTACTAACCATCAGGCGTTCACTCAATGCATTTTCTGGACCACGCATGGACGCGGAAGCGTGCTTTGCCAAATGGTACTTTTGTGAGTATTCTGCTCTGGAAAACCGTTTACTGGTTCAAATGCTGCACAGCCTGTCTATTAACTGTCTATATAAGTCCCACTTTCATTTGAATGGTTACCTGAGTTAAAGTTCACTGCCGCCGGTTGCATAAGACACAGCAGAATATTTGACGTTCAATTACATACAAACCTTCCTATATTTTACAGCTTAGTCAATTACTAGTCTCTTTCCTGATTCTTGTTCATTCCCGTCCTACTATTGATACTGTGGAAAAGCAAAACTGTTGTCGAGCTCGTACCGAATTTGAATAACCCATGCGGTAAGCACCTTTTATTTTCCTTGAATTGAAAGCAAGTATTCCCATCATGTAACTTTTAGGAGTTGTTTATAGAACACACAACTACTTATGTCATATGCAGCGTCGGCACATGTGCAGAAATGAGAAGATGAGCATCCTCTTTTTCATAACATTATTTATGTAAAATTCAATGGCATTTTAGTCTATAGAAGCATATATTTGTTTTTCTCCAATTGTTCAATGTATTTTTCTTATAAAAATGCATGCAAAAATGCTGATTTAGAGGTCATATATTGCAATTTATAAATCTTATAATTATCTTATGTAGGTGGATAGTATTTCTAGTTTAATGTGTTGTATTTTTCTCTTAAAAATTCAAAATTCAAAATGGATTACGAAAGCTAATATAAAGGACATATGTTGCAGTTTACAAATCAATTATTGAGCTTATAAAAGTAGTTAAGAAAACAAGTAATTTATATTCATATATTTTTTCTTTTAGTAAATTAAATACTAAACATAATTTAAATGCTTTTGTGGTAGTTTACAAATAAATTATCATTCAAACAAGAATAATTTTATATTTACTTGATTTCTTACCAATTCATTTATCAATAGGAAAAAGAAATAGTAATTCACACTTACCTAAAAAGGAAAAAAAAAAGGAATTAGTCTAGAAATACATAATAAATTATATTTTAAAAAGTATAAAGATATTTATCATCAATGAAGAATTTTGAGACTATTACAATACACTCTATCTATTTTATATATATTTGATTTATTTATCATTTATTTTAAAACATTCAAAACCTTAATTCATGGGTTCGTCATTTGATTTCAAAATATACATATATATTTCCGAATGTTATATCACAAGGAATCAATGTAATGAAGTCATTCTTTTGATAGGAAACCACTTAAAACTAAATTATTATTAGAATATTAAAAAGGTATTCATTTACCAATGTCAGTATGTATAATATTTATTCCTCATATTATCGGAAGGATGCTTGAGAATTACAACTGATTATGCTCCGGCTGGATTAAAAACGTTTTTTGATAATGGTTTTATGTGAAACTTTTAACACGTTTCAGTGATGGTGAACTGTTTTTTGTGAAACATTTGCCATATTTTTATAAATAGAGTGTAAAAAATGGTAATATGAGAAATAAATATGATTAGTAAATAATTTGTAATGCACATTACTTTATATATTGTATTACAAAAAGATCTAATTTCTCACTAATTTCTCAAAGGCAAAATTATGTACCTAGAGTATTTTTAGGTAGCTTTTTTTACAAAAAGCTACCTATTCAGCCGTTCGGAGGTAAGCAGTTCCAGAAAATGTTGGTATATTTTTACCGATCATGACCCCCATACCCTAAAACCACCATCTGTTCAAATGTTGATTTATATAGATATATCCATACATACTATACATATTATATATATATATATATATATATATATATATATATATATATATATATATATATAATTTAAATAACATAACTTACATGAAGACGTTTGACTTTAATGACTTATTTAATAATATTGATATCAAGGATATGTTCAGGATTGTCAATTTATTATACAAAGAATACAAGTATTCCATAAAATTAAAAAATAACATTTCTTTAAATTACTTTAAAACATTAACTAGATTTATTCTACATCATAATTATATTGTTTTTAATGAGACTATATATATTCAATGCTGTGGATTACCACTGGGTGGCATTGTTTCTTCAATTCTTGCAGAATTATATTTATATTATTATGAACGTAATTCACATATTGCTAATTGTAAAATGTACCGTTATATAGATGATATAATTGTCTTCTATTTTAATAATAATTCAAATTATTTACTACCAATAAAATATCATAAAAATTTAAATTATAGTTACAACCTTATGGTAAATAATGAAATTAATTTTCTTGATCTTAAGATAATTCTTATAGATAATAAAATTTTGTTTGACATTTATGACAAAAGAAATGATTTTACATTTAAAGTTAACTTATTTACTAATTATAAGTCTTGTATACATAAATCAGTATTTGTAAATATTTTACTAAATTTTGCACATAGAATAAACAATCTTTGTTCTAATAATTTTAAAACTCAAAATTTAAAACTTATTCTTCAACATGCAGTAGAATATGGCTATCCCTTTTATTTAGTTAAGTCAATTTTACGAATATAAATTTTGCTTTCATTGGGGTTTATATGTTTACACATTCTATCTGTTAAATCACTTACATTTTGATTACTGATATATTTGGCTAAAGACTGAATTCCTTTATGTGAGAGCTGAGTGGGAATATTTTGGTTAAATATCTTTTATTAATTAAAAAAATTAAATAGTAAATTCTATTTTTTTTTCCTTTTCTAGGGAGAGAACTTTAAATATAATATTGTTCCAATAAGTGTGTTGCCATATTGGAGATTTACTGGGTTTTTTTTCTCTCCTTGCCAGGTAGAGAACTTTTAACAATATAGTTAAATGCGTTTTTATTTTTTATTTATTTATTTATTTATTTATTTTTGCAAGATATTAGATCCAATACGTGAGGTTAACATATTGGAAATGTTTGGTTATTTTTAGCTATCAGTGTGTGAAATCTAATTTTATTTTTCAGAGTAAATAATATTTAGCAAGATGTTAGTGCCATTAAGTGCGTGTAGCCATTTTGGTATTTCTTTTAAACTTGCATAGTTATTTATAAAATGAAAATCTAATTTTATTTTTCAGGGTTAATAATATTCTGCAAGATGTTAGTTCCAATAAGTGCGTGTAGTCATATTGGTAAATCTTTTATGCTTGCATATAATTATTTATAAAATGAAAATATAATTTGACTTCTACAATAATATTTGAGATTTTATGGGTTTATTTATGTTTTGTTAAAATGATATTACACAATAAATATAAATTATTTAAATGTTGACATATGTAAAAAAAAATAGATAAAATAATTTTATACCGGAAAATTTACTTAATCTAAATAATTAATAGTTATTTAGATATTGTTTTAATCTTTAACTAGATGGCAGCACCATATAATGATTTAAAAAAAAAACTATTACTATTATTCTTTAGTATTATTTTTTAGTTATTGTTCATTATTATAAAACCAGATGCCAGCACCATATAAATTTTCACAATTTTTTTTTCTCTTTTACCTGAAAACTTGGAATACAAGTGAAATTTTTAAATATTCCAATAATATAATATATATATTAAAATTATTTAAGTTAAAAAATATTTTTAGTAAATTAATTTATAGTTTTTATATTATTTATTTGTATTTTTATATTTTAAATTAGAAATAGTTAAAATCACAATGGTTAAATTAATAACTGCTACTTTTAGAAAATTAACTGTAATTTTAACTTGTACGTTTGAATTCACTTATTCACTTTACCATGTGCTTAGCACAAAACATTTTTGGCTTCGGATTCTGAACAAATTGATGTTGTAATGTATAGATTTTCTTTGTCTTCCGTTGTATTTATTTGTTTATAAATGGATTTATTTTCTTCCGTTTGATTTGTAGTGTTCTATTTTCAAAGGTATCCTTTTTTTTTTTTCAATTTCTTTCCAATGATTGTTAGGGCTTGGAATTGTCACAAAATTTTGGCTTTAAGCTTGTGACAATTACAGAAAACAATCATTCTTTGCTTATAATGTGGTTTCCCAGCCCTTGAAAAAGTAAATTACATTATAAGCTTACTTTTTTTTTTTTTTTTTTTTTTTTTTTAACTTATGTTTCACTTTTTGAATAAATACTTCATTTGTTAGGACTATGTTTTATAATGTGTAATTTGACATAGCTATTTGGGGTAATAATTTCATTGCATTTGGTCAGTTACTTCTGTTTCAATGGTTAATTTTTGCAATAAGTTTATATATATATATATATATATATATATATGACATTTGTCATGCTGTAACTCTCTTATTTATGAACCGATTTGGATGTGACTGAGTGTGTGTATAGGACATACCAATGTCTCGACCGAATTCGTTGGCCAACTTTATTCTCCCTCTTGTTTCAAAATAACGGCGAGATAAATTTTTTTTTTTTTTTTTTTTTTAATTCAAAAATTATAAATTATAAATTGAAAAATTGTTTCTTTTAAGTGTTAGATCGTGATACATGGATTCCTAAACATTTTTTGTTTTGGCTTTATCTTAAAAAATAGCTGACATATGGCTGTTTGAAATTCTAGGGTGGCTGAGATTTCGAAACAATCTGATATTTGTTACGCACTATCTCTCGTACTTATGAACCGATATGAATGTGACTGATCATGTGTACAGAACATACCAAGGTCTCGACTGAGTTCGTTGACCAGCTTCAGACACCATTTTGTTTCAAAATCACGGCCAGTTAAATATTTCTATTTTTTTTAATTCAAAAAATTGTATAAAAAATATAAATTTAAAAAATTGTTTCAGTTAAGTGTTAGATCGCGATACAAGGATTCCAGAACATTGTTTGTTGTGGAATTTTCATTATCTTAAAAAATGGCTGAGATATGGCAGTTTGAAACTCTAGGCTGGCTGACATTTTGAAAGAATCTGATTTTTGTTATGCTGTAACTCTCATGCTGAAATTCGCATTCAAATTCAGTGTTAACGAAAAGCGGTATTGAACCTTCTATAATCGGTTTCCAAGCATTTTAGCTTCGGGTGTTTGAGAAATTTGAATGTTTAAAAACATGGAATAAGGAAGCTACATTTTCCTCTCGGTGCAGGCCGGAACGACTTTTTTATTAATCAATATGCGGTGCTTGGCATAATTATTTTTACTATCCTAACTCTTTGGTATGCACTGTATTAAATCATTTATTTACAGTTGTTACGAAAATAGCAAAAACTAATAATAATGCACCAGCCATACATTATGAATACTAAGCGAATATGTTTAATCATATATATTTTTTAAAAATAAAATGAGATATCTATATACACAATTGAAACAAACACGTAACGCCGCCGTAAAAATCCATTTTCAGCAACTACTGTTCTTACTCCTTAATGTGTGAGAATTGTTTCATGCAGCTCTCTATATGATCTATTGAATTTATACACACATCGTAATAGACTAAAAAATAGTTAAAATTAAAAATGCGTACCACGGCTGAAAACGCATTTCCAGCAGTTTTCGATTATAAGCAATCTTCAGAACAACATTTTTCAGTGTCTGATTGTAACATTACAATGCACCTCCGACAATTTTCCTCCACAACCATAATGTAACTTTGTTATTTTTGTGTGTCTGCAAATGAACTATAAATGTTACGGGCTTTCTTTTCAATAGGAAATATTCTATAGTGAATCTTAATAACGTATGAAATTACATAGCAATCCGGTAATACATTCCACAATTATAGCATGGCCAGACAAACTGCAGAGAAACCAAAATCATAAAACTTTTAAACTATGTTGAAAAGTGTTAAAATGAATATAATTTCAGTTATAATAACTACTAGGTGTTACCCGTGACTTCGTTCAAGTAACATTGAAAAAAAAAATAAATGCATTAATTAAGCGAAATATTTCACTCCCGATAATTTAAAACGTAAATAATTAACTAACTCTTTATCACATTTCATAGGAGACAATACGGTATTTCTTTGTTATAAAGGTCTTGACATAACTAAGTTGTAAAAAAGTTAAATTTTGTGCCAAATAATCTAGAAAATGAAACTGCAACCAATGGAAAAGGGAGGGCCAAATAAAATCGTGGAAATCGACGAATTGGGTAAAATCAAATGTCAATTATACTTGATAAATCATTTTACTTTGAACGACTTTGTGAAACGTTTTAACAGCCATCCTTCAAAAATAATTAATTGTATATGATTTTTCTTTAAATTCAATTCTTGTGAAAAGGGAGCAGTAATTTGTACACCTAAATGCAAGGAGCTTAAATTTGCCTCCTTGGTTTAATCGATGGCTGAAACAAATATTGATTTCTAAATGACAATATGTTGACATGTTGACAGACGATTTTTGATCTGCAGAATAACTTGATTCATAAAATTTGAATATGTGGAAATATGTTTTTTTTCGTAAATTTTACTGTAATCAAGATGTTGTTTTCGCCATCTATTCAAATTGAAATATTTTTTTATTCAGTTTTAATGATAAAATGGCGTGAAAAATATATTTATCCATTTTATTTCTCCTTTTATCCACAAAAATGATGTAATTTAGTTGCCGTTTTAAGAGAAATTTCGTTAACGTTTACAATATATAGATATATTTCTGGGGGTAGCCCGCGGGGGACATTCTCCCAGGAGCATTGAAATGTCCCCCGGTAGATAAGAGATTATATGCTTTCAATGGTCAAAAAGTGAATTTCCCCCGGAACTATATAATGTCCTCCCCTCCCCTCTCCCGGAGCCACAGAAGTCCCTCCCGGAGAAAACTTTCCGAATTCAACACTGTCGGAATCTAATTCAAAATTTTACATTATGACAGTTTATACGACATCCTCGGATCAATTATAACCGGTGTTAACTAAATAGCGTTGCGTTCGATAATCTAAGATGAGTAGTTGCAAACTACAAACAGACGATCAGATTTTAATATTATAGATTCATGTTAATTTTTCTTATAAACAAATATTTCAATTATTCGTTTTAAATATGGCGTGAAACTCATCTACTTTTATTACTTACTGATACTTGTATTATTAATGTATAAAATTGATTAAAGCTCCTTTAAAAACATACTTGAAAATTCCCGTTTTATTTCAAATATGACGTCACTTTGTTCCCAGAGAAATCTCTTTTTAATGATATAATTCTTGTTAATTTTCTTTTCCTGGCAATCATAATGTGGATTTTGGCAGAAAACTCACATCTGTATCTAACTGACATTCAAGCTTAATAATTAGTAGCGACAAAAAATATTTCAGTTTTTCATTTTAAATATGACGTCATTATCTATCTACTTTCATTATATACTGATTTTCATGCTCCTTGTATTATTACGAATATTTGAAAATGCATGTTTTATTTCCAGTATGACGTCATATTTGTTCAAACCAAGGAGGATCCTTTTCATAGTTCCATGGTCCAGAAATCTTTTCTTCTTATTATAAATATTGCTCATTTTTTTCTTCTAATTATAACGCAATTCTTGCTAGAAAACCTCTTCTCCGGCATTCACACTTCATGTATAATAACAAACACTCCATAATTTTGTTTAAAATATCACGGAAATACATCTTCTTTTGAATTCTTTTTATTTTCATTTTTCACGTGGAAATCGTTACATTGAAAAAAAAAAATTGTTGAGGAAAAATTATTATTCCAGGTTTTGTATTTCTTGGTAACGATATTGCTTAGCAACGTAAAATGGTTAATTAAATTTTATAAGAAAAATATTCATTTATTCTCTATGAAAAGGATGAAATTTTGAATTATTAAGAAAAATATTTGAATAAAATCTGGTCTATATAAAATCTGGCCATAATTTTGTTTAAAAGTTTACGACAATTCATCTTCTTTTCAATTTTTCTTTTTCACGTGGAAATCGTTAAATTGAAATTTAATTGTTGGAGAAAATATTATTCCAGACTTTGTATTTACTGGAAATGATAATGCTTAGCAACGTAAAATGGTTAATCAAATGTAACAGGGAAAATATTCATTGATTCTGTATGAAAATAATGAAAGATTGAATTATTAATAAAAAATATTAGAAAATAATAAATAACAACTACCCTATGTTCATTTCTGGGTTATATTCCATCTATATGCAAAGATACAGGGCCATTAAATCATCTGTTTTCACGTTTATTTCAGCCAAACATTCACACACACAATCGCGTTTATAATATTACTAGGATTCGTGCTTTCAAGAATTATTTTTAAAAAACAATATAAAATTATAAAAATATATTTAAAAATAAATAAATTTCAAGTATTACAGAATACAAATTGGGAATTCTTATATATTATAAAAGCTATGATAAATGGGTTGCTGTAAACCTGTAAAAAACAAATAATAAATAAATAAATAAAATACATAGTTTTTTCATTGAACTTTAAAAAAAAAATTGCATTCAATTATAATGCAATAACTTTCCCATTAAATTTTATAAATTACCTTCCTTTACAAATGCACTATGGAGATTTAAGAAACACGATATTGCTTTTTGGAAAAACTTTCTAGAAAATGGCCCTTTTATAAATGCGTTGATGCATACATTTAGACGTCTTTTCTTCCACATAAGAGAGATCATTTATTGCTTTTTAGAAATATACCTTTTACGCTGCTATATGTAAAAAAATAATCTCAAGGATAATATCCCTAAAGTATGGCGCTCTTAGGAGTAATATTAATAATAATAATTATTAATATTACTTCTAAAATTATTATTATTGTCCTTACTCTATGTGTCAAGAAAGTAAAAAGAAATACAGTAATGTTAGATGTAAGGGAAAAACAATTATTTAGTGTAATAGAAAATAAGAACATGCGATTTAGGAAATTAATTCAAAAGCAAAGACTGTCAGAAATTTAATTTTGAGAGCACTTGAACATATGATGCATTATTCTTATTAAATTAATACTTTTAATAATTTTAGGAGTGCTTCCCTTTCTTAAAATGCTGTTGTGTTTTAATTAGACAATCGTAAATTTTTGGAATTCAGTATCATAAATCGTCCACATAAGAAGATAAAATAAATAATATTTAATTTAAATTAAATATTAATGCTTCGAAGAAAAGTATTAATAATTTAATTTTTGTGTACAATAAAATTTTTTTTTAAATATTGTAACAGCTGGATATAATAAAATATTTTTTAGTACAAATACTAAATTCTCTTACAATAATAATACTGTAAGCTGTGAGGCTTGCAGCTCAAACAAAATGTGAGCATATATTAGCATAAAGAAATTATTTCATATAGTACATATTATTTGTAATGTGAAAACTTTACGCATTGAATATTTAAAGTTACTTTGGTTCACTAGTACATAATGGAAACTTAAAATAAAAGTACAAATATATATTTTTTAAAACACTCTTTTTATAAGTATTTAGTATTTATCTTAAAAATCACGCCTAATTTCCTGACTGCAATCCAGGCAGTTCCAGAAACTGTCTTTAGAATATTTTAACTTGGCGCGAATCCGGATAAATGAAAATTCACCACTTGATTTACACTTAATAGAAAGCGCGAACTAGAAAATATCAAAAAATATAACTTTTGCTCTGTTTATTTTTAGACTGTGTTATGACAACATAAAAGTAAAGGAAAACATTAATTAAATATTCTAATTAGGATTTCTAAGTTGCTTTCTCAACGTTTAATCATAATTTAAATATTATTAAACTATTAAATAATAAAATAATATTTTTTACAAAAATTATTTCGTCCTTTATTTTTTATTTATATTTTCTACTTTTTCGTGTTTGAAATATTTCGTTGTTGCAGTTTCATCTTCAGTTAGTAAATTTTAGTGCATTGTTTTAGCGAATAGTTAACTTTATCGTTTTTCTCGTAAACAGTTGTAACCATACATATTATTTGACGTTTCATCATATGTGACCAGTATAACTGAAAAAACATCGTAAGAATAAATTATTAATTTATAAATAAGTTTTAAAAATATATATATATTGTGTTGCCATCGGAAACACAATTTTGTATTTCATCTTTACATATAAACCCATTTTGCGTTAAATAAAAGAGCAGTAGTTCTTTTTTGTGAGAAATATTTCTACGAAATGAAAAAAAAATAATAAAACCTTTAAGAGTTAAGATATTTTTATTAATTTCAGTTTAGTATATTAACTCAATCATTCTCATTGGTAAATAAACCATATGAGGTGAATTTTTTTTTTCCAACAAAGTTAAAAGGTAACCAGGCCGAGAGTTGAACAAATGACCTCTGGCTTAAATTGCCAACGGTCTACTATATAAGCTACTTGAAGGCACCTTCCCGACACAAATTGTTCGTTAATTGTTATCAAATATTATTAGTCTACAACAAGTAAGTTCTAAATCATTGAGCTCTATATACAACAGGAGTTCAGAATAAACAGTCAGAAGCATGAAAGGCAAATGAAAAAAATAGTCCGCGTTGTCAATGTTAGATATTAGTGTATTCATTTACTATTTTTCTAATTTGTTTCTCTAATTAGGCTATGCTTATCTAATTCATAAATGATTATCTAATCATGTAAAGCAATGCGATAAAGAGCATGTTTTGCGATGAATGCGAACTTAATGTCACTGTATCCTTCCGCGCTGACCGCTGGAAATCATGTTGGGCATTAGGAAGATAGGAAGACAGATCTCCTGTTATATTTGGAGCTCAGTGTTCTAAATACAGTTCAGGAAATACACATATTTTATCTTAAATTTACCTATACATTCGTAAACATATTAATATGGATGCGTGAATACAAAATTTTGCATGTAAATATTACAGGGTGTTCCGTATAATCAAACAATCTTTCAGGGGTGATAATATGTATCAAGAGAAACAGTTTTAGTACAGAAACCTGCGGTCGCAGTACTGTTGTTCAGACTTAAATACACAGTGCCTCACTTTAAGATTAACAAGGATTTCAGATATATATGTTTTTACAATAAAGTATATAATTAATAAAGTGTAAAAATATATGTTTTTACAAAAACACTCTTTATTATTTTGAGATACAGTCATAAGTCATCTTCAACATTTAGTGCATTGTTAAATTTTGCTTTTAAAACTTTCAATGTGATGAAGCGGACCCCCAAGGACTAGACGAACGTTTTCCAGAAAACCCCGAAAACGCTAAGATGGATCATAAAAATACGGCGTATTGTATGCTAGTTTTTAAATTAAAATAATATATATTTTCTATACAACGCAAAAAGTAAACAATTTTAAAGCATATTGTACACGGAAATATGAGTAATAGCAAAGACTTTTGTAGTAAAATTAGAGACGTGAACATGACTATTTTACAATTTATTATTTTTTAACACAATACTACTGTTGGTAAAGATGGCATACTTCCATCCTGGAGCTCTTTTTCCCTCAGTTCGTAGTATTATTTCAGTTTATTTACGTAACAAAAATAAGACAAAGCAATTCGAAATTTTATATTATACTTAAAATTATAATTCTGGCAATGTACTGGTGGTATGAAAACAGAGAGGGAACGAGCGTAATACGCTTTCTAAAATTTACAATAATACTCACATAGCTGTTTAAAAAAAAATCATATTTATAAATTAATACAA
Organism: Maratus michaelseni; assembly: GCA_963931845.1. Classification (NCBI taxonomy): domain Eukaryota; kingdom Metazoa; phylum Arthropoda; class Arachnida; order Araneae; family Salticidae; genus Maratus; species Maratus michaelseni. Next base: position 231,692,909 of record OZ007591.1, read on the forward strand.
TCAGAGTATTACGTGATGTTACGCTATAGTCATAACATTAGAAATTTGTTTGAAACTTAATTTATTATCCATCCTTATTTTAACGAAAAATACAAACTAAAATAATACGAAAGGAAAATTCTCTATTCAACTTTACTTATTCCAGACATCCTTTTATTACAGAATAACTAACTACAAGAGACTTACTACAGAGCATCCAGAAATGAAATGTAGATTTCCCTTAGAACCTTTTCCTAGAATATTTTCTTACATAGCGTCATATATTCAATTACAGTGTTCCTTTGGAATCTGCAGAACACTTGAGCTAAATGAATTCCTGGAATAATATCAGCTTCATAGTGACAATGAAGTAGGAAATATTCTAAGCTGTGAAGAAGGATTTCAAATATTTGATTCTTTCCTCAAACTATTTGATAAAGATATGATATTGCGACGGCTCTTCAAATACAAGATTGCGATAAGTAAAAAAAGAAAAAAGTGCAAATAACGAGACAGAAAATTAAAGAGAAATATTGAAAGATAGTCTTATCATATGTATCCGAAAGTTAAGAATTTCTACGAGGAATGTACATGTATTTAATTCTTTTCAAATATATATTTTGAATCACCATATTCTTTCCCAAACTCGAGTTTTCAAAGGGATTTTTGATTAAGAACAGTTTCTTAATATTTATACAAATATGTGATAAATATCTGCTTTCAAGGAAAAAAAATTGCAAACTTACAGACTATTGAAAAAATTTATTTGTAACCGGTATTTTGAAATTATGCAGAATGTTCATTATTAGTCAGACGCATCCTCAGAAAATGAGGAATTATCATTTATTTACTCGATAATAAATAAAGACTGTCATAGAAAATGATCTACATTAATTATATATTAAACTATTATGTACAGAAATATCTGTTTAATAATAATAATAATAATAAAAAAACAGTGATAAACGTACAAACAACTTATTTTTAATGTCATGTTTCAATACAAAATATAATTGTGCATAAATAGTTAAAATATAAATATAAACATAAATAAAATAATTACTTTTCTGATTTATAAACCTTGTATTCTTAAATACTTAAAACCTTAAGTTTTCATTACACCAGAAATTTATATAATTTATTAAATGTCGCTCCATGTTTAATTTCGTCATTTATTAAAAGGTTCATATAAAAGGTTCAAAATTCCCACCCTTTTTTTTCGTAAAATTTCTTTATATACACTAAAATCATATTTTATTAGTTAGAAATGGACATAAAAAGTAAAAGGGCAACTTTGAAGCAGTAGAAGCAGAGCGTGAAACAGCGAGTAAACAGAAAGATTACTACATTAGAAAATGTTACGCGCTTTTTTTTTTTTTTTTTTTTTTTTTAACAGCATTTTCAAATAGGTGGAGTTTCAACAATTTTAAATCCGTAACCGTGGTCTTTTTACATATATTTTTCACATATATTTTTCACTAAATATACGAGGGAAGTTTGATAAGTTCTCGGCCTAACACATAAATGGAACAAGTATGACCAAATGACAATGTTGTTTGTAAAGTATGATCTTTTAGATGACATGCCGCCTAGTTTCAGACGCGTGAGTTTATTCGTTATTGATGGCGATAAAGTAAAGTAAACAAGTTCTGACATTTTCGAAAAATGGAAAAAATTGAAGTTCGAGCTGCCATAAAATACTTTCTTAAAAAATATTCAACCCCCACAAACATACAAAAAGAGTTATAGTCTATCTTAAAGGATTCTTGTTACTTATCCATCATACGTAGTATAGGGTGTCTTGTAATCGTTTTGAAAATCGAAAAAAAAAATTTTGACGGATTTACACGTTTCAGACACTGGAGATTCCGAAAAACATATTTTTAGAAAAAAAATTTTGCCGTCCGTCTGTGTGTCTGTGTGTCTGTGTGTGTGTCTGTAAACGCTCTATCTCCCGAACAAATTGAGATAGAGACTTGCCATTTGGTATGTACTTAGTATGTAATAATGGGAAGAAGCCTATTTCATTTCAATAACCTCGATTGACCGGAATTTTTTTTTTCGGACTCTCGAAATATTCGTTCTGATGAAAGTTATATAAAAATTTTCGAAATTGTTTATTTTAAGGAGTAAATATAAAAGACAATAAAAGAACATAAATTTTGCATAAAACATGAAGTCGATCGGATAATTAGTTGCCAAGATATTTGTAATCCTATTTTCCACACTCTTAGACTTTTCATGACCCTGTATTTCATCCAAATTTCACTTCAAATATATATTTTAATTGGAAATTTGACGCTTTATCAGATGCAATAAACCGCTAGTTAATAGATGTATTATTTTTGGAGTTATAAGGAAAAACCTCTTTCAAGCAATTCAGTAATCGAGCCTTTTTATGAAGTCATCCAGCCACGATTTTATTTGAATATCAATGCATTTTATAAGTAGTTTACACATTTTTATTTTAATATTTTGCATTATACATATACATGATGGGTAAGTATTACGGTGGCCCCCAACGACTAGTTTTTCATATTCGACGATAAAAAAAAAAAATGGGCTGCTGAATTTAAACATGGTAGGAAATCAATTCACGATGATAAACGCTCGGGACGCCCAAAAAACCGCTACGATCGACGAAATCGTCTCAAAAATTCACAATGCCGTATTACATGATCACCGATTGAAAATACGCGAACTTGCTGGCATTACAAACATATCGATAGACCATATCCACTACATTTTACACAATGTTTTGGGTATGAAAAAGCTTTCCGCTCGATGCGTGCCGCACTTGTTGAAGGTCGACCAAAAACGCCAAAGAATGAACATTTCTCAAGAGTCTTCTGAAACGTATTGTGTTGCAAGTTGAAAAATAAAATGAAATATTGTCAAAAATCTTGTACTTTCTTTTTCAGGCCGGGAACTTTTCGAACCATCCTCTCCTGCTAATGAATTCGCACACAGGAGTGTGTCTTAAATGTGTTGAGTTGCAAGGGGACTACATTGAAAAATAATATAAAATTATGTCAAAAATCTTGTGTTTTCACTGTCAGGCCGAGAACTTACCAAACCACCCTCGTATCTTGTTTTTCTGTTTAACTTTATGTTACGATACTTTTGGTTAAAAATTCTGTGCAACATTTTACTTTAAATTGATGCCATTTTACCAAAAAATCACATTTTTTAAAAATGTTTTCCTATTTTGCTAGCATTTGGAGTAAAAAATAAAAATAAATTGTTTGTTTCTTTGTTCTAGGTTAAGTCTACGATTAGTTATCGTGTTCGCCACTCGATCATCTTTCATCGAAGGGCTATCTACTATCAGTTGTCAAACCCCCATAAAAGAATGCAGTTTTCTACCTTAATATATGCATAATAATTTAATGTAAATGGGTTTTTATAAACACTTGTTATTTAAATTTTAAAAATCTCGTAACAGCTCAGGTTTTAGAACGTCAAAGTGAACCTCTTAAGTATAATTTCCACTTTATATTTGTCAAGTTTTTCTGTTCATTTTTAGTAATTACAATAAACATTTTTCGATTTTTCTGTCGTTAATTGCGCATGTACTTTGTTTATCGTTATGCAGCGTTATTTTGTTTAATTTTTTAAATGTAACTTTTAAAATATTAAAATTCGATTAATTTGTTAGACTGTAACATTTATTTAATGACGTTTCCTGTACAGTTATGGTATTCATTGTTTTAGCATATTTAGCTAGATAATTCTTGTGGCAATGTACGCGTTAAATCTAAATTTTCACAAGAGCTTTGTTTCGAATTGCCGTTCTGTTTCTGCTACATTTTACGGTTTTTCTACCACTTTTAATTTTAACTATTATTTTCTTTGTCAGTCTTCTTTTATAAAATTGTAATTAACTTAACTTGATAATTTATTCTATTTTTTATTAAATCTTGTCGCCTCTTTATTTTTGTCATTCAGCTTTCTAGAACATTAAAACAGATAATTGTTGTGCTCTATACAATTTTAAACACATTTTTTCACAAAATATTTCTTTCGAATTGCCAATCCTTTTCAGAGTTGAAGTGTTTCTCTTGCCCTGCTTTTAAGTATTACTTTAAAAATATGTATAGAGCTCAATTTCTAAAAGGTTAAAGGCTGAAAAAATCAAGTTATATACTTTAATAAATAATGCTAAAGGTTTCATTTTGGTAGTCCGTTTTTTAGAAAACTTAGACAGGTAAATCATTCTACACCTTAAGCCCAATTTTCCACAATCATAAGGTATTATTAATTTACTTGGACATGTAGTTCTGAAAAATATTAAAAGAAATATATATTTTCGTACATAGTTAATGAACTTTTTCCTTTAAAAAATAGCTTTTTTTTTTTTAATTTATAATTGTCATATTTTCAGAACATAGAGTGATAATATTTCCAAAACAGATAATTTACAATTGAAACATTTACCGTAAAAATAAAATTAAATACAAGTTGACAAGAATTTAATTACTACGTACAGAAAACATATGAATATGACGTCATACTTGAAATGAAAAAAATGTATTTATATTTTTGAATAATACACGGTGCATAAAAGTTGTGCACAGAAGAGTGTTTGCAGCCATTATGAGCTGATGGCTAACAAGAGAAGAAAATAAATATGAAATAAAATGTAATAATAAAAACAGTTTTGATGTAATAATTGAAACAAAATGTGTCTTTTTCTTTTCAAATATATTTAGTAGTACAAGAAGCAAGATATCATTAAGAATTTTAAAAAAAATCTGTCAAAAATAACATTATGACAAGCAGAAAAGGTTTATTTTAGTAATATTTCGATAATTTATTTAATTTGTTATGATTTAGTAAATTATTTAATTTTTTATGATATAGTGAATTATTTAATTTATGATATTTTTTTTATGTTGGCACATTTTTAGAAGAAATTGAAATTATGATAACAGTTCATTTATATTCAATACTTTATTTGTGGTTTTTACATGTGAAAGTGACGCCACGAATGCATTTTCATTTATAAAACATTAATTTCCAACCACCTTCCAGATTAATGTTTTAAATAAGAAAATGGGTGAGATGGTGGGCATAGGAAACATTTTTGTTAATACTGCCATAAATGCAAAATATTTAAACGCTTTCATGTTTGACATAAAATAAAATGAATATTTGCATATGATTCATAAAATGAAATTTTTGTTTTTGTGGATAAAGATTATTCCGCACGAAAAACTTTCGCAGGTGAAAGTGTCAACGCATTTTTATTTATGAGCTGACTTTCATTCAAAAAATTATTTTAATTCAATAACGCGAAAAGGTGTAATTTCCACACATTTTATCATTCACAAGTTCATCAGTTTAATTTTCTTTAATCTTCGATAATCCTGATTTCACTAAAACTTAAGAAATACATTAAGATAATGCAAAAATTATGAGCGTTTATTTATAATTTGAAACTAAATTTTTATTGTGACAACGTTGACAGGAAATAGAAAGAAAAGCCAATGTCACTATTTAAATAAATTTTCTCCTCTCACCTCTATATTTATAATGGCACTATAATTAGAAAAAAAAACTGAGGATAAAAGCCAATAGCAATATCAGTAGTAATTGGTTGTTACATTTGCCAATACTTACCCGGAATGCGTGAGACGAAAAAACGGATAATTCCTTTAATTTTAAAATGCCTAAATCTATATTTTAAAATATGTCTGGGAGATATCCTTTGTCCTCCGATGGAGTATATTCTTGCCAATTTTCGAATGTTCCATAATCTTAAATTACAACAAAACAATTGATATGACATTGTCTTTCCATAATCGGGGTTCTACTTTCATATATAAGACTTTGTTTTTAGTAGTTGAAAGCAATAAGAAACTCTACTGCTTAACAAATAAGCATTTAGATCGTGAGAGCGTTTTTGGCGTGATAAATATTTTGACATTGATGGAGACTAAATCCACATCCATAAACGAAATAAACGTAAAATACAATAAATTAACAAGGAAGCAAAGGTACTCAAGACACTTAATCTTAGAGAAAGCGTATGAAATTTCAAGCACATGAAAGAACAGGAAATAATGTATATGAAACATAAATGACCAAAATGCAATAATGAGAAAATTGTCTACAATAAAATGTGATATGAGTTCAATGTTATCGCATATATTTTTAAATATTGGAGAGTAATTTTTATGCTAATTTAATGCATTTGTTTCTTTAAATGATACGTAAATGAAGTTACGGGTAACAGCTAGTATATTATTGTTTAGTATAATATGCTATAGCAATGTCTCATCATAACTTTAAAATACCGGATCGATTAAAACCTTTTTTTGATAGGGGATTGATTGTGCTAATATCATGGAAGAGTTCGTTAATTAAAAAGCTTCTCTAGTCCATTCAAAAATAGCAGTCTTAAAATCCAAATAACATTACGGCCATTGGGGCTATACTTTCTGTTTGTTATTAATACATGTTAAAATTCTACAACTTAAAAATAAAAGTAGGAGTTATTTACATAGTTAGATGAGAAATGTTACAAATTTCAATGAAATTCATTGAATAGTTTGGGCCCGAACCTCTTTTGAGCACAAAATATATATTATAGCCTAGGGTCGATTTTTGAACTATGGTGATTTCAAAGAAAAAAAAATCAACACATTTGACATAATTGTCTGTTTATTGGTATTTGGTAAACTAAATTTAAAGATTCCTCACAACTTATCGTTGATGCTAAAATAGCGAACGTTTAGGGTATTACCATTTTGTTTAATTTGTCTTAAATATGATGTATATACTTCTTAAGAAATCAACCTACTAATCCAACTGAACTGGAATTACTTATAAAGTGTTATAATAGACATTTTTGGATTTTTCTCTCACTCTTTCTTTTAAGTATTACTTTCTAATTTATATATTTTAATTTCTAAAAGTTAACAGTTTGATTACATAGTTATATTGCATAATTTATTAAATATTACAACTTTTTAATTTTGTGATTCCTTTTTCGAGAACACTTAGACAGAAATTCTCAAGAATACTGCATACCTTAAACACAATTTTTCAGTAGTGGTGTGTTTGGAATTGCCATTATTTTTAAGGAGTAGAGAAAGGTCAAAATTTAAAATCCAGAAATATTTCAGCTAGGAATTTTCTCTTTTAATGGGATCGTTGGGGCATAAAAGGACATTTTTGTGCTAAATATTACTGCGTTTGAAAATTCTGTTATCTCTGATTTGCTACGTATTTACCAAATAGCAACTTTAATTTCTGGTTCTCTTTTCGATGAACTATTAAAGATGCATTTAAAAATTTTGCGCAGAATGGAGTGCAGATTTGTGCTTCATACTATATAAGAGAGAAAGTAGAAGAAAAAAAAATGCATTGGGAGGTGAGAATTCTTAAAATAATTTTTTTTGTTTAGATTCTTAAAATATAATTTTTTGAATTTGTTAACATTATATATAAATTTTTACTAAAATAACGTAATAAATCTTACTGAAAGTTTGAAAATACAGATGCTTCAAATCTCCCAAGAAAAATTGTGGTTTAACTTAGTTCTATTCAAGATAGTATTACATGGCAAAAATGTCATCCAAACTGGTTTCTCGGAAGAATTTTGGAATATATTGAAACTCTGAGCGTTAGGTCCGTATTTTTCCATTATTAAAAGTCATGTTAAAATGGCTGTAGACAAAAATATTTTTAACAAAATAATTTTTTGAACCGTATATAGAATGAGGTGATATGAAAGATATTATAGCATCAAACTGCGATTAAAAATAAATATATATATTCTGGGATTTAGAAGCATATTTATGAAAATATAGGAAACCCTCATACGTTGAAAGGGTTAAAAATTGGCACTTTATGAAAACTGACGTAAAATTTAAAACACAGATTACGACATATTTTGTTTAATTACTAGTCAGTATACTCCCGTAATATATTCATCTGCATGTTTTAGAGTCTTCTTTGTCTTCCCAGTTGCTTTTCTTGCTGGTTGAAAATCGCCATTTGTCATCTCTCCCTATATTGATTTAGAATAATCATTTTGTGATCTTTCTCGCATTCTTGTCTTTAAACGTTACACTTCTAAAAATTTATTTTTCTTTAAAAGCTTAGAGCTTGATTAATTATTTAAGTTGCCTAATTTATTAAATTTTCCATACTGTTTATTTTGTTTTTCGTTCCTATTCCTCTTACCATTTACTTAACCCATTCAAGCGCAGAGTAATTCTGTTTGCAAGCGCAGAGTAGTTCTGTTTCTGTTTCTCGCTGGCACCAGAGTTTACAAACCAATTTATTAGAAAATAAATACATTCTTTTCTTTTAAAAACTATTCAACTGTTCAATTGTTCACGTTCACTATGGAAGAAAAATTGTATTAAAATATTCTGGGAGTCTTTTGGTAGTTTGGAATTAAATTTAAGTGGTTGCATTTTCAACCCCCGCCCTTGTAAAGTTTAACGCATAATTTTTACGCATGACGCACAGCTTAAACACGATTTTTCAAAAGGTATTGAATATTACCAATCTTTTTTTAGAATTGCAATATTCATTTTGCTATTTTTCTCAAAAATTCTCTTTTAACCTTTACATTCTTTAAAAGTCCTTTTTCATAATTTTTAAATGCTTGAATTTTGATTACTTCTTTTACTTGTGTAATTTATTAAATGTTGCATCGTCTTTCCTTTTGTCATTCGTCTTTCTTGGGGCTTATGCCGATAATTCTTCTTTCCAATGCACATCTTAAACACAATTTTTTACAAGATTTTTTTTAAAGCTACAACAGACATTTTGCGATTTTTCTCTCATCTGGAAATATTCCAAGAGGTGGTCTAAAAGAAACCCCATTGCGGAAGGAATGATTTCCTTTTCAAAATGTATTGTCCATAAACCCATTTTATTCAGTACAAATAAATTTGTTTATATTCATGAAGAATATAATTTATTACCCAGAAATGAGTGTGTTCTTCACCTTCTATTTCTCATATATAATTTTTCAAAACTTACTTTGAGAATAATCTTTTAGCAGCTATTGTGATAAAGCATTGTTTTAGAGTACATTGGAAAGAGTTTATTCCTCTTGAAAAGTTTTATTAAGTATTTATATTAGAACATGCATAATAAATTATTGCTTATTTTTTATATGCAGACATTGTCAAAGCGTTTATAAAACTGAGCATTTTTGAAATCCATGTATGCTAGTTAAAACGATGATTTTATTATATTTAGTGCAATCAAAAATAAAAAGTTTATTGAGATTAATTTCAATGAATAATTCCACGTGTGCTAGTTAAAATAATTATTTTATTATATTTAGTGCCTTCGTAAATAAAAAAAGTTTATTGATATTGCTTTTCTTGATGGTCGAAAAATATCCTTTTTATCATCTCTCTATACCCTGAACTACGTCGGTCCTTTTTTCGATGTTTATCGCGTTCTCACCTTTATAGGTTACACATTTAAAAAATTGTTTATCATAATTTTAAAAAGTGGATTATTTTATTAATTATTTAAGTCATCTAATTTATTATATATTGTACACTGTTTATTTTGTTTTTCAATCTCCTACCTAGGCACTTAAACACACAGTTCTTTTCACCTATGCATATCTTAAACACAACTTTTCAAAAGATTTCGAATTGCCAATCTTTTTTACAGTTGCTATGTTCATTTTGGAATTTCTATCCCATTATCACTTTTAAGAGCCTACATCAGTTCTACGAAAAAACACGCAAGCTAATGTTAAGTCTATGGGAAGGCTCTCGGCAGATTTCTCGCTCGCATTTTAATATAATTTAAATGATGTTTTTTGCATGGGTTTTTTTGCTGAGGTCGATCTCTAACGTTGTTAGTTTTTACTTTTTCGATTTTGGTTCCACTTTTTTTATATAAGGGTACTTTCACTTTTCCAAATTTGAAAATGCCCGCTTACAAAAAAAAAAAAAAAAAAAAAAAAAAACTGTAACCAAAATAAAAAAAAAAACTAACAACGTTAGAGATCGATCTCAGCTATCCTATGCAAAAAAGGCATTTAAAAATATTAAAATTCGAGCGAGAAATCTGCCAAAAACCTTCTCATAGACTTAACATTAGCTTGAGCATTTCTTCGCGTGATTAGCGTAGACTCGCATTACTTTCTTAAAAATTCATTTTTCATAATTTTTAAAAGATTAAAGTTTGATTACTTCTTTTAGTTGTATAATTTTTCGCATCATTTTTTATTTTATAATTCGTCTTTTTCGGAGCTTAGGCCGATCATTCTTGTTTCCAATTCACATCCTAAACACAATTTTTCACAAGATATTTATTTCGAATTGCCTTTCTTTTTAAGAGTTACCAGACATTTTGCGATTTTTCTCTCATCTGGAAATATTCCAAGAAGTGGTCTAAAAGAAACTCCATTGCGGAAGGAATGATTTTCTTTTCAGAATGTATTGTCCATAAACCCATTTTATTCAGTACAAATAAATTTGTTTATATTTATGAAGAATATAATTTATTACCCAGAAGTGAGTATGTTTTTCACCTTTTCTTCTTAATTATTTTTTTCAAAACTTAGTTTGAGAACAATCTTAAGTTAGTAGCTATTGGACTAAATAATTGTTTTAGAATAAATTGGAAAGAGTTTATTTTTCTAGAAAAGTTTTGTCGGGAATTTATATTAAAACATGTATAATAAATTACTGCTTATTTTTTATATGTAGGCTTTCTCAATGTTTTCATATAATTGAGCATTTTTGAAAGAATGAATAAGTTCATGTCTGATATTTAAAATGATGATTTAGTTATGTTAAGTTCTTTCGTAAACAAGAAAGTTTAGTAAAATATAAAAATTAATTGTTTTGTTTTTACTATAAAAATAAATATAGTTGGAAAAATGAATAATGTATGCTTCTTGATGGACTTAAATGGCTGTGCTACACTTTCATTAATAATATTAATAATTTCATATTAATAAATTACTAATGTTAAATATAAATAATTTGATAAATTTGTATTATCAAACATTAAAAATGTTTGGGGTTCCAGACGATGATTATTATTTCTATTTATTCAACTGCATAAAATACATTTATTTGAAAAAAATTGTGTATAAAAGTTCTTTAAAAGGGAAAACTGTATTAAAAGTCCCTTTAAAATTTTTGCTGTTTCCATCAAATATAATCATTTTATAATATTATTAAAATTATATTAAATATGTCCCGAAAAAATAAGTATAAATTGTTAACACGACAAATAAATAAGTTAAAAATATTAAAAATAAATGTACAACGTGAAATAGCACAAATTAAAATTGATAAATTGGCAAACAGCTGTTTCGGAGCCCTTAAAGCTCCATCATCAGTGTCAACTCAAAAGATTAAAACCGATTTAAAATCCTAAGCCATGTCAATTTGCTTGGGTCTTTCGCACGCGCCAAGATGAAATGGCGGCGACCTCTTCAAAAACAAGAGCGGAGTAAGAAAACACATGTGACGGAGAGACCAATAGGAGGCAGACCAGGCGAGTTTAAGTACGGAGGCGAATAAAGGGAGAACGAGGAGAATGAAGTAATTGAAGAAAGCTTAGGATTTTAAATCGGTTTTAATCTTTTGATTTGGCACTGATTATGCAGCTTTAAAGGCTCCGAAACAGCTGTTTGCCAATTTATAAATTTTAATTTGTGCTATTTCACGTTGTACATTTATTTTTAATATAACGGCACAAAGTTTAATCAACCTTTTTAGATAAATAAATAAGTATTTTCACGCATAAAAAGCACAATTAAATTGCTTAATATGCATTTTATTTTAGCAGTCAAATCTTTAATAATTGAAAAAATTGTAGATTTTTTTTTTACATACACTTATTCCTAAATTAAAAATGTTAAGCATTTTTCACAGGGAATTTTAAGCATTAAACATGCGTATTAACAAATGAACTTTGCAAAGAAACTTCTATAATTTTATTAATTATTTTAATATTTCGTTTTTTTAAAAAAATAGATTTTCTGTATGTGGACCAACAAAGGGAAAATTACTTTCATTAAATAAAATAAAGTATATATATTAAACTGATGTCTCGCTATTACAAATCTTCAGAGTATAATAAAAGAAATTCGTTGTAATTTTTTATTGTATAATTCAATAAAAGCTTTTTTTTATTTAAGTGACATAGTTACATATTCCTACATAATTTTTTGTAATGGAACACACGTGTAAAAAACAATTTATGAATTTTATTTACCAATAGCAAAAATATCCATATCCTAAAAATGCTATCTTTTAACAAAACTGAAAAATTTATGGATGTTTTGTTTTGAAATAGCGTATTTTGTGTTTTAAAAATACATAAAAGATTAACGATTATGTATTAAACAATACTGTTTTCGTTAAAGCTAAAAAAACAAATGTTTTTACTCCTTTTTTAAAATTTTTGGACAGTTTTATCAATATACTCAAATGCTATCTGTCGACAAAACTGAGCAATTTAGGAAAGTTTTGTTTAGAAATAGCGTATTTTGGATATTAAAAATATATAAGAGATTAACGGTTATGGATTAAACAATATTGTTTTCGTTAAACCTAAAAAAAGAATGTTTTTTATCGTTTTTTTCTTTACTTTTTAGAGCTTTTCAAAATTTCGCTTATCCTTTTAAGTGTCCTTGTGCCAAAAGATCTTAGAAGAAGATGCGATCCAATTATGTGGATCAAAATAAAAGAAGTACTTCAAAACTGAGAAAAGTTTTTTTGGATAACGACAGAATAAAATTATTTCTAAAGAAAACGGATAATTTTTTCCCAGGTTGGTTTACTTTCGTTCTTTTACTTACAATTTGTTTCCTTTTACTCTTTTTTAAGAAGATATTTTGCTTTGTATTAATTGGAATGATATTTATATATCTTGAAACATAAATTTTAGTCAAACAATGTTCTAGTATATATAAATATAATACTTATTTAAGAACTGCGAGTTTAGAAAGTATAATAGGCGAATTAATTTGAAAAAGCCTCGAAAATTTACGAAATTTTTATTTATACCTGTAAATGTCAAAAATATTTAATAGTTTTTTTTAAATTTATATTTGTATTTTTTTATGTCATTTTGTCTGAGTCATTTTATTTTCCAATTTTTAAGCCTTTAGTTATAAAATAAAATTGAAATATTGAAATATTATAAAATGGATGGATTACTTTTCCCCTACAACCTTTTCCATTTTTTTCCTTGATATAAGTTTTTACAATAGAAGAATTTGAATAATGACACTAAATTTATGAAATACTGAGTTACTAAATGATCATATATAAATTTTATTAAAACATTGTTCTAATTTGCATAAACATAACGTTCAGTCAAGAACATGAATGTATAATGTATAATACTAGAATTATTTTTAAAAAATACTAAAACGTGTGAAATCTTTTTTTTATAATTTGCTAAATACTAAAAAGAGCTAGTCTATTTAAACTTAAGTTTCCGACATTTTTTCAATATTTTTACGTAGTGCGACTGGCTGTCTTTTTATTTTTGCATGTATGTGTTTAAAACATCCTTAATATAAGAAGATAGTTCAGTTTTTCTACAACAAATTAAAGAAAACAAGGGGTTAGAAAAACCTTTCACATAATCTTTTTTGACAAGTAATTATTTTACTTCAATTTGTTACCTTTTATTGTTTGATTTAAAAGATGTTTTACTTTGCAGTAATTTGAATTATTACATTAAATTTATCTTTTTTTAATCGAAATTTGGTCGAAATTTAATCGATATTGCTCTAATATACACAAATATAATATTCAGTTAAGATCTGTGAATTGATAAAATATAATTTTCCAATCATTTTAAAGAAATTTCTCTGACACTTGATAAGTTTTTATTGATAATTTTAAAATACTAAATATAGCAACGATATGTATACTTACATGTTTAGCTAACACTTTTACATATTTTAATTGAGTGTAATTATTAATAATTTGATTAATAATTATTAATAATTTTAATTGAGTGTACTAATTAAGTCTATGCAGAAACAATTTGAGATATACGTAAATGGCTTTAAATATGTATATATTACTTGCAAGCTCTCAAAATGGTAGGTTCAAGTACAAAAAAATTGTTTCTCAGTTTTAATGATGATGGTCTTGATATTTTTCAGAATGTCTTTAAAGAATGGAAAATAGTACATTGCATCGAAAAAGGGGACTACTTAGACCAAACTTAGGTCAAACATACTAACTTGTATAAAGATGAACTAAACTCACATAGAAAACGTTGCATTTTTATTAAGGTAAAGTTACTTTACTTGCACAAAATCAGAAAAAAATGTTTCAATATTTTTTATTAATTCGTATTTAATACGGCAAATGAACAGGAATAATGAATGAACAAAAATTTAAAGACGATGAAACGAACGATTGAATTTCGAACGATTGAATCTGCTGGACAAATGCCCCATTTATTAGCACCTTATATGCTCGTCTAGTATCGCCTAGTGGTAAAACCGGCCCAGGTTTTAATATAACTTTAGATCTGTGGTACAGTTAAAACAATATATATTTGTTTCATCTAATAATACATGCTCTGTATGGAGAGTATTGCAGTGGACTCACTGATCCATGGACGCAAATTGCCATAAAGAATGTTTGGGGTATTATAGTGTGCAATATCCACTGAAATAAAATCCCGTAATGGTCCAATATAATTCGAAAATGGAAATAAAATCTGCCATTTGTCAAGCATTCCATATTTTGTTGCCTCAATAAATTCGAAACCGTGTAAACCCTAAGCGAAAACATTGTGTTGAAATTATTAAACACAAAAAATCACAGTTGATAATTAATATTTCTAAAATTTAGAAATATATTTTCCTTTCGTATAATTTTGCTTCTATTTCATATGCAATTAATATGAAATTCATTGAATTCTAATAATAAATTGTTTTACAATGTTTTTGAATGTTTATATTGCCTATTTATTTTTAATAAAATTAGTGTATGCGGTTTAAAGGAGGTTTAATACAATTCAATTTATTATTTTGTCAATAAAATGATCATCTGTATCATGTTTCACTCCACTGCATAACAACTATCGCATATAGCAGGATTGAACCATGAATTGCACAAAAAAAATCTTAGTAAAATGATACTAAATTAGATGAGGCATGAACAAATATGACAGAATTTCTGTTAGCATTAGATTTTACGGGGAAAAATTGCTACAATACAAGATTGTATCAGAATTCATTTGAATTACTTCTGTAGCACACCAACAAATTTTAGCACAAGGTTATGCTCATAACTATATCGACATTTTAGCTGGATAAAAAAACGTATCAGAAGTCGTCGATATTTTAATATCGAGAATTCTTATCTTGGTGCTTAAGACATAACTTATGCGTGGTAATCTGCGATTACATCACGGACCAGAGAAATCAGAGGGAAATTTATAAAAATATGAAAATCATTCAGCGATGTACTGGATGTAGAACCAGGTAAGAAGAGTGGTAAGAATTATTTTACCGTTAGATGAACATTCCTCATTCGCGTTTTTCTTGTGAACAAAAGCATGTTATGACTTACTATTTCCCAGTTTCATATCTCCCGAATTTATTAACTTTCCCGCAAATGAAGAACAGTTACAAAGTAGCCATTTGTAAGTCAAAAGTCTATATCGACAGCAAATCTAAAACATTTTAGATTGGTTTATGTAAAACAATTTCCATTTATTGCACTGGAATCATTCCAACAATGTCACGAATTATGGAGCCAATACATTGCGGCCTAAGATGGCCACATTGATAGAGATACTGTTCAAACTTATAGGAACATAATATATATTTTATCGACAGAGTTAGTACCGATGGTTTTGGCACACTATATACTATTATATGTATCCGCATACTGCTTTCCACACAAAAAAAATTTAAAGTAATATATTCTTTAGAGTAATGTATTGAGTAGTATATTAAAATCACTTAAGTAATTTACTTATTGATCAATATGTGTATTTTTTGAGAAGTATGATTTCAGTAATATACTTAAAAAATATTCTATTTTCATTAAACAGTTTGCTTGATTTGATAAGAGTACCAACGACAAACATTTCTCGAATTAAGAAACAAAGATCACATTGCTTAGATAAAGCTTACATTATAATTTTATAAGCTTGACATATATTCAGAATTTGTTTTATTTTTTAAATAATGCTCGTGTTTTGTTATTTTATATTGTGATAACCTTACCGACTTTATATAAATTAATTCAATCTAAATGTAATATACTAGAATACATTTAAACTTTAATTTTAGCTAAGTTGTTTTTTAAATTATGCCCTTTAACTTAAAACTAAAATAAACTACGAATACATTAGGATTAAATCCACAAGCTACTTCCTTCTGAACATATTCCTGTCTACAACATCTTTAATATTAGTTGAGTATACTGTAAAACCTAAACTACAAATCTATCCAAGAATTAAGAATGTGGGATATTCTGCAGCTGTACAGGTTTTTGACAGCTTCATATACCGTTTTGGTGAAGTCTTCCAAATACGTCAAAAGTACGTGAGTTGTTGAAGACAAGCCGAGTTAAAGATTTTTGTTGGGAGACTCTAATGGGAATTTTTATGTATATAGGGAATACGGGAAAAGAAAACTTGCCAGCACGTGATTTTCATTTTACACGCTGAAATGTCATATTCAGACTCGGAGTTTGACAGATATAAATTTCATTTTTTAGTACCGAAAGAAATATGTTAGTGATAAAAAAATAGGTACATATGTATAAATAATTGTAGTGTATAAGGTGTTTATAAAAGATGAGATAATCTTTAAAGGGGGGTGGGTGTATAATACATTAATATAAGCAATTTTTGTATATGAAATTAGGCTTTCAATCCATTTAATCAGTCTAAAATACAAGTTATTTTCGTTCTAAAAGCGCATAGATTTTTGTAGATATTTTTAACAATACTGAATACATTTTAAATGAGTTGTCTTCAGACTACTCAGCTTCTTTGTACAGCTTCTTTTGTGTGCAGTACGATGGCATAACTAAACGTGAATGATGTGTACAGCAATATAGTTATAGAATGAAAATATTGTATAAAATATATATTACAGCGTTTATTTCACCACTATTTGAATCCTGATAATAAACACATCTAATACTTTTCATGATATCATCATATTTCGGATACGAAAAGTATATCTCTTGAAAATTTCGTGGAAATATATCCATTATTGATAGATTCATGACTAAATATCCGTGATCGGCGGTACAAGAGAAACAGCCTGTATCGTTGGTAAAATAATTTGATTGCATCTTGGTTTCTAGTAGAAAAAAGGCCTGTTGTAGTGTTTTTGCCACAATTTAAAGTTTGTGAGTTATCTTTTGGAAAACCCTCTATATAGAACGATTGCAATACACTCACTCGAAGAAAAAGAAAATAAGAATTGAAAAAATTGCCAAAAACCTTAAAAAGTACAGGCAGAAAGTTGAAAAGATCTGTAATTGGAAAAGATTTTTCAGTTAATTTAAGAAAATTTCGTCTTTTGACTGGTGCATTTTAGGAAATTTTGAGCTTCGGTTCGTACATTTTTAGTGTTTTGAGATAAACAAAAAACGCATATACAAAATCCGTTTAGAATACAAAAAAGTTGCATGCAGAACAGATGCCGGATTCACGAAAATGCAGCTGTAGATCGGAGTATTTCAAATTATGTTTACGTTACACTTTTGAATTTTCTGTATTTTGGGTGGAAACGGATAAATCAAAGCGAAAATTTTGCGTTTATAAAAGAAATGCATCAACAACTGCCCATCCCCCCTTAAATTGAGAAATATTTTTTTAGAGTATATGTACAGTAAAACGTCCATAATGGGCACCCCCGAATACCAGACTGTAATTTTTACAGAAAAATATTGTATTTCTTATAGAAAAAACTGTTTTAATGAAAATATGTTTTTTCTGTAAAAAAATGTGGATTTTGTAATTTTACAGAAAAAAAACTGCTTTAATGAAAATATACAGATATTTTCTCTAAATTAAACGGATTTCCACTGGCGCCAAAATTGACAATTTTCTCTCTCAAATTGAGAGTTATTTCTTTACATTGAAGGTAAACGTTATTTAGAGGTTTTACTGCGCATTACTATGAATTATTAATTCTTTCCCATATACAGTGCGTGCCAAAATTTAAAATTCAATAACTCATTTATAATAATATATTATTAAGATTAAGTAAGTGATATGTTTATAAGGTGTAACAGGAATTTTATATTCCGCAATTTAAGTAACAGTTCAATGTTTTATCAATATATGACGGTGTACTGTTTAGTCCTGTAAAAATATTCAGACTTAGAAGTGTATCTATTATCACTCAATCTTTACTTTTTAATTAGTTGAGCTGTTGAAATTCGTAAAATTCATGATGTACGTTTTGGAGTTTCTTAGCTAGTTTAAACATTCTTAGACAATTTAGTGCTATCTATTGACCAAAATTTGTAATTAAGCTTACTATATATAAAATTTGTAATTTATCTTATAAGCGTGTCACCCCTTTTCAAATTATACATTCGAGGGGTTCCAATCCGAGCTCCTCGGTTTATAGAAAATACAGAACGTAATTAGAAACCATTTTCAATTGGAAATTCAATGATCATTTTTACATTAATATATATATATTTAGAGTACTCCTTAACAATACCAAAAAGCAGTTTTATACCAAAAATATAAATTATGTATTCAAGTGAAGCTTCGAAATCTATTAAATGCGTCTTTCTTTCTAGCCGCATGCAACTCGTTCTTAGCCGAAAAAATTGTCAAATATTTCGCTTTTTGCAGCAGCAATTTTAATTATAATTATTTCAGGTGTTTAATTGCGTAGTTCGTTTACTTATCGTTTACATTTGTATATTATTTTATTTATTTATTTATTTATTCATTTATGGAGTTTTTATTTTGTTAAGAAATTTTAGCCTGAGATAAATTCCAAATTATTTATTTTATTTTATGTGCAAACGGGTTAATTTTCCATAATTGGGCGATCGAGATAGATTTACAAAAAAAATCATGCTTGGAAATTATTTTTTAAAAAATCCCCCAAAATTAGTAAATTGGTCAAAATTCATTTGAATGACTTTTTTTTCCCTATGTCTCGGTGTAAAAATGTAAATTATGCTAGGTGTACAAGTTATTTAATTTTCGATAAAAACAAACTTTTTTACTTAGGTCTTTGCCATCCTCAATATGACTTCCGCGTTATTCATGGACATGTCTTTGCTTTATAATATCTAGATTTCGTATTAGCCGTATTAGTTATACTTTTTAAATGAATATTATAGTTGTTTTTATTATTAAATATAGGACGAATTATCGGATATATATGTGGGTGTGTGTGTGACAGACAGATAATTTCGGGAAATTTTCGTGTTAAAAGGAACTGTGAATAGAAAATTTATTAATCGATTTTCTATAAAATTAGGAATGTTAGAAAGGTTTATTAAAATTAGAAGATCTCCTATAAGATTTAGGAATCAGCATTGTTGGAAAACGATACGAACACCATTGCGATATTATATTTCCCAATGTGTCAGGCAAAATGTGGGTTGTTTAGATGATAATTTATTGTATGATTTGGAAAAAAACGATACAACGATATTAAATAGATTAAAATTATCCCTAAGCTCACAATGCAGGTCTCTTAAAAATCCGTCCAGTGTGCTTTCTAAAATAACTAAAATATATCTCATACTCGGGTTCACCTGATTATAGAACTTTTCCCCCATAATTATACAACTGAAGAACGTAGAACGATATATTATGTATTAAAACATTTCCTGAAAAAATATCTAAATAAAAGTGCAAATTTCATTGAAATTCATTCAGAAGAACTCAAGTTATAAGCGGCCAGAATTCCATTTCCGTTTTATATAGTAGGTAGATAAATAAGAAGTAGTTAAAGAAAAAAAATCATTTTCTTGCAATGTATAAATGTAATAAATGCTACTATTTAAATCACTTAAATTACGAGTGGGTGTAAAACTGCAAACAACTAGAATTCATTCGAGGTAAACTGAGCGATAAAATACGCGTGCACATTTTCAAATGACGTCAACATATAAACAGTTTTATGAAATTAGTTATTTTTTAATTATAAATTCTACTTTTGTTTTTCTGTGAATGAAATTTTATTAAGATACACGCATTAAATTAAATGTAAAAATGAAAGTTGACTGAAACATATTAAAAAAACTTAAAAATCATGTTTAGAAATTTCAAAAGTTTTTAACAAATGAATTTATGGAATTAATTGTTACATTATTTGAAACTCAAATGCGTAATTATTCCTACTTACATAGTAATGTACAGGTTGTCCAAAAATTATTTCCTTGATTACAAAATTTATTCGTATTCATAGTGATATACCATATATAGACATCTAAAACTGGTACCAAAATGCTGGAAAAATAACAGTTTTTTTTTCAGGTTTCCGTAACGTGGCTGTAATGTAGTAAATTCTGTTTCCAGGAAACAGGACAACATACCGATAACTGCCCGTCGATGAACATAATGTGAAACACCTCGTTCAGACTAGAGGATTTAAGTTACTTAACAAAAAGTGACTTAAATGAACGTTTCTAAACGCCGTAACAATGGACGGGGAAGGCAAACCTCGTTCCAAGTCTCCCGCTTCAAAAACGTTAGTTAAATCACTTAAATGGGATAACACCCTGTTCGCACCGGACATTTAAGATATCTTAAACCGCCATTTTTGAGGTGGTACCCTCCCGGAATTGAATACCTGTTCACACCGCAAAACTCATCTAAGGTAACTCACTTAACGTCCCGTGTCTGAGATTTGAACAAACATAGAATGTGCGCTAGCGCATAAGTTAAAGGCAGCCTCAACAGCCAATCGGTTAAAGCTATCCTCCAGAGCCAATCAAAGTGAGGAGTACTGGCTGTATCTAGCAATAGAAAGTTACTCACAAAGTAACCACAAAATGAGTTTGTGGAACTCCCTCAGTAAATTCGGTGGTCTAAGATATCTTGAATATCTTATCTGAACCGGGTATAACCCAAACGGTGTGAAAAGAGTGGAAGAAGTGGGACAGTCTTTTGTGTGAAGTCTTAAGAAATCAGTGCGTACAGCCTGACGTGAATTACAGAGGACAAAAGGGTCTTCTGATACCAAAGGACAGACACACAGAGCTTTTTCCTGTTTTGTGTACATTTCCGGATTACTGGGCACAGATACTGCTACACTACAGCCATGTTACGGAAGGCTGCAACAAAAAATTGATTAAATTTCCCACATTTCGGCACCAGTTTCACATGTCTATTTTATATACAGCGGATAAAAATAAGTTTTTTAATCAGGGAAATACTTTTCTGACACCCTGTACATTTGTTAAGGTTTTTGGTCATTATGATTGCAAATAACCTATCTATATGAAAAATTATTATTATTTATTCTATGATAATATATTCTTTTAATCTTCTGAATAATGTAGAAAATTCAGATTTAGAAAAACATATTTTATTACGTATTTTCCTGAGAACTTCTGAACCTGAAAGAATATTCGACAGCAACTCATGTATCTTTAGTCATACGTTGCATAAACGTGAGAAATACACAAGCTGTTGATGTGAATTTGACAGTTAAAAACGTAGGGGCCATATTAATTTAAGCGTTTTTATCTCATGATACATAAAATCAAAATTTGGAGGCATACTAGTTTTATCTTGTTATTTGTTTACGGAAAGAATATGAATGTGACATCAGAAATGTTTTCATCTTTCAACGTGGTAAAAGCTCGCCCTGTATGATGGCTAAAAAAATATATTTAAAGTATGTTAAACAAGGCATATTTGTTCGTTGCATTTGTTGTAAGGCATAAAAATAATTATAATAGATAGTGCAGAAATTTCACAATTTTGTATGAATTGATGTAATTAATTTCCAATATAATAAATAAACTTTATTGTAGCTTGAAGCTAAATTTTCCTAATTAGTGTCAAAATCAAAAGGTTGGTATCGATCATGAATGTGGCTTTAAATGAACGACTTTGGATATAACTCTGTAAGTAGCAAGAATAAGAAACAAGAACAACAAAACTTAAAAAAAAATACAAAATACCCCGTATAATTTGAACCTATTTATGTTTTGTAAACCTTAGCTCAATTTATATTTTCTATTAACAACAGACGTTATTTAAACATTTGTACATCACTTTTAATATTTCAAAAATGTAATTAAAAAATATATTTTCCCCCCAGTTATGATGAACATTATTTCACATATTTAATTTCAATATGTATCTTATTATAATGTTTCTTATCATTTGAAAGAAAATATTAAGAAATCCTTTTTATCAGATAGAAATGTTTCGAAACATCTTCAAAAGCAATGTAATTGTTGGAAATTTATTTTACATTTTTAATTTATTTTTATTCCGCCGTCATAATTATTTACAACTTATATTACTTCACTGCATTCAGATTTTATCGAGTCGTTTTAAATTATCACTTAGAACTTTTTAATTACTTTCTAGAAATTTGTATCCATTTAATAAATGTTTATTTTCTGCAAAGCTCTGTTAAATATTTCTAAAACAGGATTATCTTACTCTTTCGGTTTAATTAAACACGATCGCAATTTCCGAAATTAATAAGAATTTCATGAGAAGAAATTAATTCGGGACCTAGTAATCGTAATAATGCATCAGTTGCAAATGTAATGACAAAATTTTAATAACATTCGTATCTGGAAACTCGATTGATTTATTGTTGGTAACACCGCCACAAAAGATTCAAAGCACTTGCATAAAATTGGGGATATATTGAATTTCTTGTAGTTCAGCAGGCGAAATAGTTTGCATAACATGTTCTTAAATTATCTCTATTTTACAATCTTTCCATATGTGACGTCAATATTGTGCTTTTATTATTTTAATAGAACGCATATGAGGAAAGATTTCAATCAGTAGGATGTACAATAGTGTCATTGATTACCTCTATTTTGAAAAGATATTTTGAATGCATGTTCTTCGTCGTTATTCTGTATTCTGATTCTCGCATATGAACCGGTCTTTTGTATAGTTATTCAGAAGGCTAATGAAGGAAATTTTATAAAAGTGTTTTGATTTTCTGTTTGTATGAGACCGATTTTTTTTTATTTGAACAATATTCGAATCCACTGCACACATTTAATATGACGATATAAAAAATGGATCTCAACAAATAAGTTATGGATAAAATTATTATTATTTTCTGATACATTTCAATGTGATAATGTAAAATGTAATTCACGGATTAATTTTATGGAAACATGCACTATATATTTCAGTGTGAAAATTCATAACTCAAATTTAATTCATATGATATAAAATTGTGCTTTTATGATAATAATAAAATGTATATGAGGAAAGATTTCAATTAGAAGTTTGTAAAATAGTATCATTAATTACAACTTTTTTGAAAAGGTATTATTTTGAATTTGTGGTCCTCTTCATTAATCTCTGTTCTGATTCTTCCATGGAAACAGAACTTTTGTGTAATTATTCATAAAGTTGTTGAATGAAATTTTATACAGTATTTGACTTTACAACAGTGTTTGTATAAAACTAATTCAATTTTATCCGAACGATATTTGTATCCATTGTAGGTTTTTATTACGATTATATGCTGAAAATTTGCATCTTGGTAAATAATTCATATGGGTATAAGTCTTGTTTACTCTGATAAAATGCAATATGATATTGTAGAATTTAATTGTAAGAATAATTACATAGAATTAACATGTATTACAAAATATGTGAATTTTACAAAAATCCCTAATTCAATTTATTTTTCAAATATTTTTACACATGACGTCAATATTGATCTTTTAATATTTTATAGAATGTATATGAGGAAAGATTTCAATTGGTAAGTTACACAATAGTGTTTTGAGTACCGATATTTCGAAAAGATATATGGGAATTCGTATTCCTCGTCATTACGCTCTATTCTACTTCTTGCATGAAAACCGGTCTTTTATATGATTAAGATACACATTGAAATTTTCTGAAGACAATTTTCTAAAGTGTTTGAATTTGCAACACTGTTTGTAAAAAAAAAAAAAAAAAAAAAAAAAAAAAAAAAGACAAATTCAATATTTTACGAACGACACTTGCATCCATTATATGGGTTAATTATTTTGATATGCTGAAAAGTTGCGTATCAGAAAACAATTCAAATGGATATAAATCTTATTATTTTCTGATAGAATGCAATCTGATATTGTAGAATTTAATTAAAATATAGAATAAATGGATGAATGGATTAACTTGTAGAATGAAGTAATGAATATTTTAATCAGTAGAATGAATGGTTAACTTGCCTTAAAAAATATATCAATTTTACGAACATCCCTATTTCAGAATTTTTTTTTCCATACATGAAGTCAACATTCAGCTTTTTATGACTTTACAGAATGCACATGAGAAAATATTTCAATCAGGAATTTGTGAAATGTTGTCTTTGATTACCTATATTTCGAAACGATATTTGGAAATTCGTATTCCTCCTCATTACACTGTAAATCTGATGCTTGCATGAAAACCGATCTTTTGGACGATTATTCAGAAGCTTACTAAAGGAAATTTTATAAAGTGTTTGAATTTGCAACACTGTTTGTCCAAATTAGACTAATTCCATATTTCACTAACGATACTTGTATCCATTGTATGTGTTTATTATTTTGATATGCTGAAAAGTTGCATGTCAGTAATTAATTCGTATGGGTATAATTCTTATTATTTCCTTATAAAATGGAATATGATATTGTAGAATTCATTTGAAAGATTAATTACGTAGAATATATGGAATAACTTGTATTAAAAAATATACAAAGTTTACGAAAATCAAAAATTATTTATTTTTTCAATATTTCTATGCAGGACGTCAACATTGAGAATTTATGATTTTATAGGATGCATATGAGAAAAGATATCAATCAGAAGTTGTACAATAGTGTCTTTGATTACCTACATTTCGAAAAAATGTTATTCATGTTCATTCATATTCATTCTTCATGCATGCAAACCAGTCTTTTGTAAGATTATTCAAGTTTGCAAAATAAAATTTTATAAAGTGTTTGAATTTGCAACACTGAATAAAATAAATTAATTCCATTTTTTCGACCGATATTTGTGTCTATTGTATAGTTATTTATTATGAAAATACTTTAAACTTTTGGATCTCGGAGAATATTTCATATGGATCGAAATTTAATTATTTTCTGGTATAATGTAGGTCTATTGTTTTGGATTTTATTTCCAAAACTGATTGTTATGGGATGTATTGATTAAACTATACAAAAAAATATGAATTTTATGAAAATTATAACATTATTTCGAGACTATTATTGATATATAAATCTATATGAAAAGAAATAATTTAAATATCTATAAAATATACAATTTAAGTTACAAAAAATGAAAGAATTGTACTTCATAATACCAGTATTGTAATTTAATACGAAGGAAATTTGCATCAAATACAACTAAAACATGTCATATTGATTTATATTTCAAATGTATATCATCATCATTCATGAAGTTCTGAGTTATATTTTTAATCAGTTTATATAAACAAATTGGCATTTTCCTTGTTGTCCTCAAACACTTTTCACAAACATTATTTTCAGTTATGTTGTATTTTGGAATGAAAACATTTCTTTTTTTCACAAGTTATATATGTTTATAGAATATGTATACTTTATTTTACTTATTTAAAAAAAAATTAAACAGTCACATAAACAAATTTAAAGCTAACTAAAAATTATCCGTAATGCTTTTTAGATAATGGTTCTCTAAAGATAAAGATTCATATATGGTTCTAATGTGGATGTAGATTCTACAGCAATCAACCGCAACAATGAAACGATGTGTTAGAAGGAAGTCTTTATATTTTAGTGTTTAGCAGAGTATGTAATTACTTCTTCAAATCCTGGATATAATATATAGTACAATAGGTGAGTATGGTTTATCCTTTGTCTTTTCCTTACGTACTATGTTCTCTATCTATATTAATAAAAGAAGGGTTTTTCATGCATGTCTACTAGCGATAACTAAGGAAATCTGCCGTACGTGGCGATCATAAAATTTGGATAACTATAGAAAAAGAGAGGTCCGGATACACATTAAGTTCAGAATTTTCATTTTTTGATAATTAGGCGAAATATTAATTAAAAACCATGATGGTTATCCCAAAATGGCGAGCTTTGTTCAATCCACCAATTGTGTCTACGACTCTACGGGCTTTCTACGGATCTTCACGCAGGCGACATGGAAGCACTCAGTTTTTTTTGTATTTTGAAATCGCGATCGGCGGGTATCTTATAAATTTACAAAAGAGAGAATATACGAAAACTTTTGCCGTACGTTCCCTTTTCTAAATGTATTTTTCGTTAATATTTACTATTAAAAAAATAGTTTTTCTTAAGCTCGATTCGCGTCAGTTTTACAGTTTTCCATTTTTTGCATTTTGAAACTACCGCATCCGCTTTCCAGATGAGAGTGCAAAAACAAAAAAAAAAATACCCACTTATTTGATGACCCTTCTAGTCGGGATTTTTTTAAATATATATATATATATATATATATATATATATATATATATTAATATTTACTATTTAAAAAAATATTTTTTCCGAAGTTCGATTACATGTTGGTTTTCTTTCTTTCCGATTTCTTTTGAAGATTACTGTTTTTTCTACATTTTACAACTGTCGCAAGCGCCCATAACAAAATGCCCACTTATTCAGTGTACTTTTCAGGTTGTGGTGGTATCTTTGGTTTTCAAAAATATTAATATTTAGTATTTACGAAAAAAAAATTGAGGTCGATTTGCATTTGTTTTCATCCTTTGCATTTTTTCAGCAGTTTTAAAGTTCTATCTCTTTTTCCCCGACGAAAAAAAGAAAAAAAATTCTATTCATTTCAAGTGCTTTTCGTGTTCTAACGATATCTTTGGTTTAAAAAAATATTTTATTGAAGTTGATTCACGGATTCAGCAGATATTTTTTTTCTCTCAGTGCCTTTGAAGATATCATTTCCCCTTATCAGAGAAGTGTGCTTTCAAGCATTTTCAAAGGGGTTTTCGTTTCTGCGTATATCCGTGGAAAACTCTACATTTTCAACACAGGTTGTTAAAAACTGGAAGATATTATTTCACATTTGAAAAGAGTAAGGGGGTGGTGCGCGTTTTATATTATTTTGGTTTTCTGGAAGAACTTTTGGTCAGAATTTAATGTTTAATATATCTTAATGTCATAAATGAAATCGGCAATCACTATAACGGGGTGATCACTATAATGCTTGCGAAGACAGCCAAGCACAAAGTTCGTTTGGAAGAATTTTCGTTTAAAAATATAAAATTATTCAACATTGATTTAAGTCATGGGATAGAGCAACTGGCTGGGCGGTTCAGCTAGTAATATGTATACCGGGTAAGCTCTAAGTTCGCTAAAACCTTAAAAATTCATTAAAAAAGAACGGATGGTATTAAAAAATTGAGATTTGCAGGAATAGGATTAGAGAGAGATCGGGTTTTGTCTATAACAAAAAAGTTATGGTTAAAAATATTACCGTTAGATGACGCTAGCATGTATAATATGAAGCAAATTTATGCAAACCAGGCTGAAAATTAAGCACCTCAATGCACATAGATTCTTCATTCGACGCCAGCAGTATGCTATCCTTACCAGATCAAGCGTTATTGGATAAGCTCTTTTACAAGAACGGCAAATCAGAATGCGGTGAAGTGCATTGAGAAAATTCCGCAATGCAAAAGAACGCAAGTAAGAAAAGGGTACGTTTTATGTACTGGCATTCGCAAGCTTGTCTATATGTATTATATATATAATTTTCCATTGTATATAGTTCATATTTCATTTCTTAATCCATTTGTATTCACTTGATAGCAACTCCTAATTATTTTTTTTTTCTCTCTCCCTTTTTAAATTTTCTTCATGTTTTCAGTATTTTTGGCCAATTACCATTGAAGCACAAGCTATGGTAATATTATGATTGCACGTGTTAATCTATTAACTATGTGGTATTCTGTCTACACATTATCATTAATTATCTCTTTGGAGATTTAAGTAGAATGATACAAGAACTTGATATGTTTTTTGAAATTCATAGATATTATAATTATATAATCTGCATTGCATTAATTTGATTGTAAAACAGTAGTAATACTATTAATTATCAATTTTATAAATTTTGAGATATTTTGAATTGTTTATGAATTATTTAATTAGATATTTAAATTAATCTATGAAATATAAAATATATTTACAATGTAGTATAAATTAAACATTAATTGTTTAATAACAAGTCTAATATATATTTAAGTAGTAGTAAAAATAAAACATTAATTATTTAATAATATGTCTATAATATCAGTGGATTAACACAGCTGGCAGCAAAAACAATTTGAATTAAAATAATATCTCTTTTACATAATATATTCTTGTTAAGAATATCTGAAATGCTGTGTAAGTTGAATTAATTCTGTGTAGATTTATTCATATAGTAGTATTATATTTGATTTGAATTTAAAGTACAACTACAAGTTAGTATTGTTTTTTAAAGTTTATTTATATAATTAAATCTAATGAAGTGAGTATGTAACTAATAAAGTGGATATCTAACTAAATATTAATTATGAATTATTATAATACCAATAGATGGCGACACTTTACCTTTCAGGTAGTTGTTGATAATATTGTTAATATTATATTTAATTTAACTATAGAGAGAGCTATTGATTGTATATTAATTTTACTTTCAGGAATTAAAATTGGATGGAGTAATATATATTCACGGATATAATTTTGTTATAAGTGTATTAAAACCAGAATTATTTTGTGTGTTTTTGAATCATTTTGTGTTTGGGTGTCATCGATGGGGTTGTGTTTTAAAAAAAGTGTGCTCTCAACTTGTCTTTCAAATCATTTCTCTCAACTCGACTTAGTCAACATGTATGATGCATTGCCATGTGGATGTGAATATTATGCAGAAGTTGTGACATTTTAAGGATTCTGTATAATTATTGTGAGTAAAATATTTTATCTACACTTTACGCGTTCATATTTCCAATTTTATTATTTCAGAACTGTTATCTCGTGGTAATTTCGTGAGGTGTTAAATACAGTTTTTGGGATAATCGATGTGTGTGAAATATATTGTATATTCTTAATGGTTTTTTATTTCCTATTTAAATATTTCCAAATTTTAATATTTCCAATTGTTGTCTGGTAATAATTCAGTGTACCTGGATGATTCTACTGATCTTAGCATTATGCTAGTAGAATTATGCAACACTGAATTATTATTTAAAACACATGTGGGTGTATCCAGGCTGATGAGTACATGTGCATGTATTTTTTCATATCCAATTCATATTTAATTCTCATGTGGTCCAATTTTACATTGTATATGGTTCATATTTAATTTATTAATCCATTTGTATTTACTTAATTGCAACTCCAATTTATAATTTTTTTTTCCCTTTCTCTCTATTTTTTCTTTTTTCAATATTCTTTAGGTATGAGTAAAATTTGGCCAATTACCATTGAAGCACAAGCTATTGTAATATTATGTTTGCACATGTTAATTATTAGCTATGTGGTATTCTGTATACACAATATCATTAATTATCTCTTTGGAGATTTAAGTAGAATGATAATAGAACTTGATATGTTTTTGGAAATTCATAGATATTATAATTATATATATATATATATATATATATATATATACTTAAAGTCTAAGTATTTGCAAATACACACTGTACCTTTTAAAATCAATTTTTGAAATGAAATCTTAATTTGATATTTACATTACAATTATAGCAATTCAATATACTATTTACACTCTTCAATTAAGTGTGTTATTATTATTTACAATTTGACACTACATTATATCTTATTTTTACAAGACCTTACATTTCATACTATTTTAAGTCCTCATTTAAATAGATAGTCAGATAGCATATAAAACATTAGTTAGTTAAATACAATTGATACTATATTTGTACATACATACATACATACATACATACATACATACATATATATGTATATATATATATATAATAAAACTTTTGTTAATAATAACTATTAAATCTCAGTTAAATCGACAATATATATCAATCAATAATTATAACACAATAAAAAAAAATAATATCCATACATATGTATGTCATAAGTCTTAAATATATCATATTTATGCTGATAACTAACTCTAAAATATTGAATTTTAATGCGTTACTACATAAACACATATAAGTGTTTAAGCATAAATTTACTGTAATTTAATTTAATATACATTATAGCTATAAAACATAAATCATGTGCAAACTTGAGTTAGGTACCTTTCACAAAAGTTATAATTACTTTACAGGCTTTTATTCGAAAACATTTTTGATCTCATAAATATTTTCCCAAGAAAACATACACTAATATTTTCAAAGCGAAAGTACATCTTGTAAATTTATTTAAAAAAGAATCATTATTGAAAAACTTTCTTCCGAAAAAGTTATAATGTTCCTTGCTTATAAACTGATAAAAATAGTTTGTAAAGATATGAATTTTACATGAATGTTCAGGTAAAATCTTTGAAATAGCGTAACACAAAAATATTTGCATAAATGAAGATAATTTTAGATGATTTCCAAGCTACAATGTTATCATTTGATACCTTTAAAGAAAATTGCTTCGCATTCATTCCTTCATGTATGCATTAGCGCTGGTGAAAAATTATGCACATAAATTTATTTTATATTGGAATTTGCAAATGAATGGATGTCATTTACTCTGTTTATTTTTTTAAATTGCTAGCTTCCATGTTTGATACAAGAAGAAGTTTTATATTTCCATGTAACATTATTTTGAAAAATGAAGTATATATTCGTTCATAAGTTCATTTGTCTGTTGTGTGTGTGAATGCATATTGGATCGCTTTTCAAAATACTTTTAACTATTATAATTAATACAATCATTCACATGTTTGATTTCTAAACAGTTTTTCTGCGGATTTCATGTCATTTGTAATGTTTAATATTTATTATTTAATGTTGTTTTTACTTTCTAAAAGATGAAAAATACGAAACATTCGAAAATATTTTTCAAATTAACAATTATGTTAATTATTAATTTATTTTATTATTTCTTGTTTTTAAAATTAGAATTTTTTGAAGAAGTTTACAGAGGAGATATTTGATTTCAGTTCAGTAAATTCAAATAAATTGACACATGCAACTAGTCTTGTTTCTGTTTTGAATGTGAGATTTAAAAGTCTCTGTACAAACTTTAAGGAAAGGCATAGAGGACATTAAAACACACAATTTTTGTTCAAGAAACCAGAGTCCCATTCTATTAATACAGTTAAAAATACAGCTGCCTCAGTTTAATCGTATCCAAGATTGTTGTTTATATAGTTAAAGAAATATGCACACATTTAAACGGAATTTGCAACAGAAATACCTATATATGTGCAATTTAACCATATCACGAGGAGTGGTAGAAGTAGACAACATCCATAAGCAAATAGTGCTGAATACGGACATATATATTCCATATTTCTGAATGCAATTGACATCACACACGATTTTATTGAATACTCTATTGTAACTTCCTGCATTTTTCGTGAGGTTATTGTAGTTCACACAAAACAACATAAATATGTTGAAAATATCTGATGGTGAGAAATACCACCATCTAGATCTAAACTAGCACACACTATAAAAAAAAAAGTATTTGGTTTTTTTTCTGCATATTAGCAGAGTATTTGGTATCATTTTAATCAGTGAACAGTGAACAATACAAATTAATGATCCATTTTAGGATCAGCGCATACAGATAGATAATTGTGGAACAAAGTGAACCACGGCAGTCAAGGAAATATTTGGTTTTCCGTTCCCACGAATGATTTAACTACACCTAATAAAAATGTCATGGAGAAAATTGTCAGAACAATAATATGACACATTTATTTATGAGAGCTTAAATAGGCACGAAGACCTCACAAGTAAAAGCATCTTTACCTCCCAGACACAGCACGGCGTCAAGAGGAATCGCTATTGTACCGACGGACCTATGAAACACTCAAGGGGAGTACCAAATTTCTCCCGCATGCCAATGGTCATCTCTCTAAAATCAGAGGTATGGCCGAAACATGCAAATTTTCAAGAAGTTAAAACGTATAAGGCCTTAATTTTATGTGAAAAGGGAAAAATGGTTCCATCCCTTTTTTTTTGCTCCACGAAAAGAATGTGATTTTTCTTGAGAGTACAGATTCAAAAAAGATGGAAAAGTAGAAGGTTGACTGCTCTCTAACTAAAAAAACAGATTTTGAGTGTGTGTGCCAATAGATGGAAATGTACGCGCTAAGAAAAAGCGAAAACGCGTCAGCCATTACCTCCTGCTGTCAACGTTATCTAGTAATATAAGGTAACAAACAATCTTCCTTCACCATTGTTCCATTTTATTTAATTAAGCTATATTCTTTTAATAATACGAATTTAAGTGTGTATGAAGATCCTACCCCGATCTAAACATAAAAAGGCTAATCAAATAAATACTTCTAGGGTATGGAACTCTGCCTTTCAAAATCGAATTTTTTAATTCAGTAAGATAAACTGTAATTCTCAGAAAATAAATGTTGAGAATACAGTTCTCAACTAGGATTGAATATTTTTATTTTTTTTAAACATTTATGTTTGTTTTTAATCATATGCTTATAATTACCTTGTAAATAAACTCAATTTTATATTCAATTAATTTTAGTCAGTTTTCCTTTTGTTTACTTAATTTATTGAATTAATATTAAGTCTTTTATTTTAGGAAATGTTTTCTTTAATATTACAATCTAGGTTTTAAAATAAGCCATTATATATTTAATGTTACATAACTCTCTGCAGGTAACCTTTGATGATTGTAATTGGCTCAAAGAGGATCCGAACATCAAAAATCATTCACAACGCAACTTTTTCTTTTCTATAATTAATTGATAATTTGTCTAATAAAATTTTCTAAGTATAAATTATCATATCAGATCCTTAGAGTCATAGGTGCAAAATAGATACTATACGTCTCGGATAATTTAAAATACTCATATTAATCAATTAACAGCAATATAGTGGTAAATCCTATGCAGTCAGACTTAAATTCAAATAATTTAATTGATCACTCTATAGCATTCCATCATAGGGTTTACCGAAATAGAAGTGGTACCGTTACCTCTTTCTAAATTATTTTAATATATTAATTTAATTTTAGAAATAGAACTTTAGGTTATTGTATAATTTTTTAAATATAAAAATATATATGCAATATTAAGACTAAAAAAAAAAATTTTTTTTGCTAACATAAATGTTCTTAATTCTAATTCTTTTGAAAAAAATTTTTTTCCTCTTTTCAACAACTATATAAAAAAAAAAAAAAAAAAAAAAAAATTAAGCATTCATTGGGGAATCTTCATACACTCTGTAACATGCATATACCTGGCAATTCTTTTTGGGTACCTCACTAAATATATAATGATATATTAAATAATAATAAGTGTTATTGGATTGATTTGTATTAACAAAGAATTGAAAATATGACTTGTGTTACATATACTGCAACAGCAGCAAATATAAAATAAATACATAATAATGCTCAAATATTGAAATGATATATATTATATATAATTAATTTCTCGAACAGTGCATAACAATTCACCATTGGGTATCTTTTATTTTATGTTAAACAATTTTTTTTTTTGCTCTCTCTCTATTTTATGATTTTTGTACTTTAATTGGATGAATAAGCGTAAAAGTCAAAGAATTAGTAGAATAGATACTGGTGTCAAAACTAGACAACAATTACGCGAATTAAATAATCAAACTGTAGACACTAATATTATTTGTAATAATAGTAATAATAATAATAAGAAAAAAAAGAAAGAGAAGAAAATTATAAATTCTGAAAAAGCTACTCCTAAAATTACTACAATGGACACCCCAAATGCAGATAGCCTAATTAATCTGATTCCATACTATGATGGAAAAAAGGAAGCAAATATTAACCATTTTTTCTTACAATTTGACAATCTCATCAATAAAACTGAATTGAATAATGATTCTAAATTAACTATATTAAAGGCGAAAATTGTAGGACCTGCTAAAGATAAATTGATGAGGGATCAAAATTTGTTCGTGGAACAGAACTTAGAAACCTTTAAAACAAAGTTAAAACAATTATTCGAACCCAAAACCACATTTCTAGAAGCGCAAAAGAAATTTTGCAATCTCAAACAAAAACCGGAACAAAACATGAACGAATTTATATTAGAGTTTAATGCGGCAGCAGACCTTTATCTAAAAAAAAGTGGGCAAGATATAGGAGCTAACAACAGCTCTACATTCATGGAAATGATCAAATTATCCCAGTTTTTGGAATCAATTCGTAGTGATTTAAGTCTGGAAGTAAGAAAAAACTCTCCGCCGGACTTTAAAACAGCGTGCAACATAGCCTTAAAATTAGAGGAGGCTTATTCACATGTCAATTTAAAGGACATCAACAACATTTCCAAAACTAAAGATTCTGATTTGTTAAATGAACTGCTTAAACTCAATGTAGAAAGTGCAGAGAATATAAAATTATTAACCGCGGAACTAAATAACATAAAATTAAAGGTAAATGCCACTAACAATGATACAACTAGGTTTTGCAAGTACTGTAAATCCACATCCCATACGAACCCACATTGTTGGTTTTACAAGGGCAACGAACAAAACAGCAGTAATTACGTGGACGAAAATAAAAAAATTCCTGAGAATATTCAAATCGAAAAACCAAATTTTTATCAAGGGGGAAACCAACAAGCTCAGGGAACCACATTTCGGATTTTTTAAAACTTATCAAATAATAAAAGCTAGATTCTACTGGTACGGGATGTACAGGGATGTAAAGAATTATTGTACTAAATGTATACCATGTAACACGACTAAACAACATCAAACTATTAAAGTTCCCACACAAAAAATAATCAAAGATAAAGAAATCGGATCAGTTTTGCATATAGATTTAATTGGTTTGCTTCCAATGACGCTACGCAAAAATAAATTTGTATTTATGATTATTGATTCCACATCAAGATTCTTGGAGGCTGTACCGGTTCGCAATTGTGAATCACAAACACTTCTAAATGTATTGAATCACTATTTTAGTAATTTCGGATTGGCGCGATCCATAAAATTGGATAATGGCCGGTATTTTCACTCTGATTTATTCAAAGAATACATGGATTCTCTTAACATAGACCTAGATTTTACGTCCGTGAATAATCCACGCAGTAATGGGCTCTGTGAAATCAGTAATAAAATATTAAAAAATTCAATTGTGGCTATGTGTAAAAACTCTTTAGAATGGGATACCAGGATTGATTTTTTTAAAATTAATTATAACAGTACGCCGCACAGAGCTACGGGATTTTCTCCGGCACTTCTATTTTTCGGTAGAGAAATAAGAACTCCTTTTTCCATACACTTGCCCGACCAAGACATAATTGTCAAAACCTACGTTAAAAATAGAGTCCAACATATTGAGGAAATAAAGAAATTAGCCTTACAAAACCAAAAAAAAATTATGGCGGAGTACATCGACAGTACTCCAGTCCAAAAAGTAAAATTTCTACAAACGGGACAAGAATGCTACTTAAAAGTCGTGGGTAAACCAGGTGTACTTCAGCCAAAATTCTTGGGACCATTCGAGGTGGTAAGGAAGCTTAGGAATAACAATTACCTATTAAAGGAAATTGCATTCCCAGATAAAGCGACTATTAAACGCCACATAAATAAATTATTCTCACCAACGAAAGTGGAATCACAGACTATACACATAAATTCCTAGATAGGGAAGCGAGAAATTTTTTTTCTCTTTTATTGCTGTCGAGGCAATATGTATATATTTATTTTAAATTTTTATCGTTTATAGATGTCTTATTTTTCTTTAGTTTAGTACACATTTTATAATTTTCCATTATTGTTTATTTACAGTACATTGAGGACAGGTTACTATGTAAAAAAAAAAAAAAAAAAAAAAAAAGATCATTTAGGGAGGATACTGCAAGTTTTTTTTCTTTGCTACACAGTGTACTACTGA
This sequence comes from Maratus michaelseni, assembly GCA_963931845.1. Lineage (NCBI taxonomy): Eukaryota > Metazoa > Arthropoda > Arachnida > Araneae > Salticidae > Maratus > Maratus michaelseni. Next base: position 231,729,067 of record OZ007591.1, read on the forward strand.
GGGATTTGGCTCGTCAGAGGGAGTTATGAACAAACATGCACATTAAATAAAAAATAATAATAATTACGGTAAAAATAAAAACAGAGGCAGCCTTGCCAGGGTATCACCCTTTCAAACCCATTTTATACTAATTTATATAACAAAACAAAAAAAAATTTTAATATATAACCTTACCCCCTCTACTAAAAGTGAAAATAAAAGTCTTTATATGTAGCACAAAACATATAACTAATCGATTTAAAATTACAAGTCAACATCTATTCACTCGGCGACACAAATATAAATAATAATAATACAACATTTTATATTGACCAATATTTATAATAATTCATCCTTTGCTTAAAGCCACGGATTGACGAATCCACTTGAATTATTATAACAAAAAAAAAATCTGTCAGATTTTACAAAATTATTTTAGTTTAATATTTGATATAATCTATAACTTGGTTAGAACAACGCGTTTCAATTTTAATTTTAGAATAATCGTACGATTTCATATTATAAAACAAACAAGTAAAAAAAAAAAAAAAAAAAAAAAAAAATTATTAGTTGTCCCTAAGGATTAACATTTCAGATAATTTAAAAAAAATAATAATAATAATAAATAAAAAAAAATACCATTGAACGTTTCAATTATTACAAAACATAAATTGGATGTTTAATTTATACCTTAAATATTTAGGTAAATTATTTCATACTTAAAAAATAATAATGATAAAAAGGTGTTGGATACATGTCAATGATCATTTCAGCAATTTATTGGATGTTAAAGTCTCGTTTTTGCAGGCGAAATTGAGACTATCTGCGCAGAGCATCTAATAATGCATTTAGCTGAGATATTTCTAATTAACTAAATTTCCAAACTTTACAAAAAAAAAGAATTTGTTTAATTTTTTTTTTCTAACTATTATATGTAATATTTTATAAAACAAAAAATAATAAGAGAAAAGAAAAGCGAACGCTCGCTTTCGATTCCTTAAATATGTATATTTACACGTTAATATATTTTAAAATAATAATAATAAGAAGAATAAATAATTAAATAAATATTTTACAATTGCATGCACATTTTCGTTTGTGCAAAGCAACGCTCGCTTGTTCTCGCTAACTTAAATTGTAACTAGAAAATCAATATTATATTAAAAATATATATATATTATACTACATTACGTTTTTATACACAATATAAATAAATAAGTAAATATATAAATTGACGAGAAGATAGTGCGATGCAAACGGATTTGACCACGTTACACGTGTACCGATTTTTTTTTATAGAAAATATTAAACAGATATACAGATTTAAACATACCTTTTTTTTTTTAAATCCAAGCCGGGTATACACGACTTTTTTTTTATTTTATCACACATGTAATCTTATTTCAACAATAAAATACAGATAGCTGAATTTTGGCGAGTAATCCAAAATCTGCACAGACACACGTGCAATCAAATCGTTTCACTGATTTTTTTTTTTTTCCCCACTGTCAGTAATACAGGAGTTTAGTAAACGTCACCCACAGGTGAGGAAAGATACCTAATACACGGCTTATCATTTCGCAAATCGTCCCCTGGGTACAACTGAATCCGAAGGTAGGGAGATGAGTCATTGTCCACAGGTAGGGTCATCTAGCTGTCATTCTCTATCCTTCCGCTTAGCGGTGATGGATTAGAGGGAGAAAAGATTACTGTTTTTTTTTCTTTTTCTTCTTCTGCCTTGTTTTTTTTTTTTTTTTCCCAACCCCGTCCATTCCAAGGCAGGCAGTTTAAAAGGGTATTGTGTTTGACTTTATAGATGGATATTTAAATTTTTGGTATCGAAAGAAGAAAACAAATTTTCATTTTTTCGATCTGTTTCTTTTATGAAAATATATTATTATTGAGAATATCTTTCATTCAGAAAAGTAGCCTTTTCACATATTCCAAAACAATTGTTTTAGTAAGAATGATAAGATTTTTTTTTTTTTAACATAACATTTTCTTTATATATATATAAAAAAAATAAAGAAGTTTTCCTTTCTGCTCAAGAGAAAATAATTCATGTGAGAATTAGATTATAATGTTTATAATACAGATTGTAGTACAACAGACATGTGATTATATAGATGTGTTTTCTCTCAATGTTTTTCATATATTATATATATTTTTTTTTAATTGTATGGTATTCATTATCAATGCATACAGCTTACTGATTATATTGAGTATTTGTTTTAAATGATTCTGTATATTGTGTTTCAACGTATGGGTACCTAATTAGCCTGTAATAATTAAAATAAAAGATTTGCCAATTTATATGTATGTAATAACTAAAAATATAAGAGTGGAAAAGAAAATTAATTTTTTTTTCTTTCTTCTCTCGGGCATTTTATTTTATTATTTGGCTTATTCAAATTTTCCTGCTTTATTTGGATTTGGACCTATTAAAACTCAAAATTTTAATAAATGTTTTTGGAACAATGGAAATTGAAACCAACTACACATGATAACTTGCTGAAGAAGTCATGTCTTTCATCAGATTTTTCAACAGTGAACTTTTGATTACGCTTTATTTCACCAATGTGTAAAACTTTTTTCTGGTGTTGCAAACCTACTTACACTCCAAACCTAGTGACACCCCAGCTTATCCCAAGTTCCTAGACTTTTCCATGTGAACATTTTCAGTTTTGATCTTCAATATAATACGACGATGGACTTTCATCGAGTACTTTGTGGCTATATATATATATATAAAAAAAAGATACTGTGGACCTTTTTTTTTCTAATATCGGGGGAAGAGATGATGGTGAGAAATACCACCATCTAGATCTAAACTAGCACACACTATAAAAAAAAAAGTATTTGGTTTTTTTTCTGCATATTAGCAGAGTATTTGGTATCATTTTAATCAGTGAACAGTGAACAATACAAATTAATGATCCATTTTAGGATCAGCGCATACAGATAGATAATTGTGGAACAAAGTGAACCACGGCAGTCAAGGAAATATTTGGTTTTCCGTTCCCACGAATGATTTAACTACACCTAATAAAAATGTCATGGAGAAAATTGTCAGAACAATAATATGACACATTTATTTATGAGAGCTTAAATAGGCACGAAGACCTCACAAGTAAAAGCATCTTTACCTCCCAGACACAGCACGGCGTCAAGAGGAATCGCTATTGTACCGACGGACCTATGAAACACTCAAGGGGAGTACCAAATTTCTCCCGCATGCCAATGGTCATCTCTCTAAAATCAGAGGTATGGCCGAAACATGCAAATTTTCAAGAAGTTAAAACGTATAAGGCCTTAATTTTATGTGAAAAGGGAAAAATGGTTCCATCCCTTTTTTTTTGCTCCACGAAAAGAATGTGATTTTTCTTGAGAGTACAGATTCAAAAAAGATGGAAAAGTAGAAGGTTGACTGCTCTCTAACTAAAAAAACAGATTTTGAGTGTGTGTGCCAATAGATGGAAATGTACGCGCTAAGAAAAAGCGAAAACGCGTCAGCCATTACCTCCTGCTGTCAACGTTATCTAGTAATATAAGGTAACAAACAATCTTCCTTCACCATTGTTCCATTTTATTTAATTAAGCTATATTCTTTTAATAATACGAATTTAAGTGTGTATGAAGATCCTACCCCGATCTAAACATAAAAAGGCTAATCAAATAAATACTTCTAGGGTATGGAACTCTGCCTTTCAAAATCGAATTTTTTAATTCAGTAAGATAAACTGTAATTCTCAGAAAATAAATGTTGAGAATACAGTTCTCAACTAGGATTGAATATTTTTATTTTTTTTAAACATTTATGTTTGTTTTTAATCATATGCTTATAATTACCTTGTAAATAAACTCAATTTTATATTCAATTAATTTTAGTCAGTTTTCCTTTTGTTTACTTAATTTATTGAATTAATATTAAGTCTTTTATTTTAGGAAATGTTTTCTTTAATATTACAATCTAGGTTTTAAAATAAGCCATTATATATTTAATGTTACATAACTCTCTGCAGGTAACCTTTGATGATTGTAATTGGCTCAAAGAGGATCCGAACATCAAAAATCATTCACAACGCAACTTTTTCTTTTCTATAATTAATTGATAATTTGTCTAATAAAATTTTCTAAGTATAAATTATCATATCAGATCCTTAGAGTCATAGGTGCAAAATAGATACTATACGTCTCGGATAATTTAAAATACTCATATTAATCAATTAACAGCAATATAGTGGTAAATCCTATGCAGTCAGACTTAAATTCAAATAATTTAATTGATCACTCTATAGCATTCCATCAATATCTTTTAACCCTTTATAGGAAACGTGCAGTATCGCAACCAATTAGTAATGAGACGTGTGAGGGACTGCTACTTACTAGAAATTGAAAAAAAATATTATTATTAAATTATCATCACTAAATATAAATCCATTATTCTGTATTGATGCACTAAAACATCTAAATTTGTAATGTGCAGAAAGAAAAGGTTTAAAAATGTTAATTAACGTAGTCTCACAGATTGCCGTTTTTATTAAAACGTTAAATACCGTTTTTTTTTTAAATATGAAAAATATATAATAACATATATTAACTGAACAATATAACCGAATAATATCCTGATTTCAATGATAAACTTTGTATTTTTGAGTGAATAAATGGATTAATACGCTACTTTCGTAAGAAAAAAATGTAATATTTTCTACAAACTCGTACAATTTGTCTAAGAACTTTTGAATGATCTAATAAAAGATTATTGAAAAGTTCTTAGACAAACTGTGCGAGTTTGTAGAAAATATATAAAAAAAAAAAAAAAAAAAAAAAAAAAAAAAACATTTTTTATAGAAAACTAGCGTAGTAATCCATTTATTCATTCAAAAATACAGATTTTATTATTGAAATAAGGATATTGTTCAGTTACATATTTTCAATAAACATTTTTGAGTTACGTTGCGAATAAATTTATTTTCTGTGATTTGATCTTATTGCCCAAATTAAAATCACGAAAAGTATTATAACAAATTATTAAACGATATTCGCTCTTATTTCGTGGCTAATACATATATATTTTTTATAAATTAATTTTCACTCATTTAATGTAAATACAGTGCGCTAGTTGAAATTAATAAACGATTATCACGTGACTTTCATTAGAGCAACAAGATCAAATCACAGAAGATAAATTTATCCGCAACATCACTCAAAAATGTTTATTGAAAATTAAGCTATTTTAAGTTTCGTAAAAGTTTGAGTTGGAATATTTTTCAAGAGCTGACGTAAATGCTAAGCTTAGTCTTTTTAACGAATTTTAATTTTAAGTTTTACGAAAACAAGCTCAGACTAGCACATGTTCAAAGACATTTTCGTGATGGGAAAACAAGCATCTGGCTTCGTGCCTTGTTTTACTCGTATGTTTGGGAAACGTAAAATAAAAAAATAAACTACATGTTTCAATTAGCCTTTAATCCAAGAAATATAAGCAGTTTTATTTTGTTGTGAAACCTATTTATTATTACCTATTTATTTTAACAGGTAATAAGAAATGGTAATAATTAAATTTCGCCATCAGACATAAAGTAAAACTATCATTTGAATTCAAAATTTTCTTTGGTTTTCGCCGTTTACATAATTTTTTAGAGTACCATCAAGTGTATTTTAACTTACTGTTATATTTAAAGAGCTTTACATAATATGAAAGTTAAATGATAAACATCAATAAAAATAATTACAAAAAAAAAAATACTTTTCTTTTTCAAAGTATTTTCTTTCGAATTGAATTCACCGTTCCCCTCTTTCAGTCTAAATTTCAAAGCAAGGGACAGATAATTTTGTATAGGCTATTTGACTAAACTCTGCTTGGCTGTGAGTTTTTTACGTGGAAATTTCTTCAACGTGCATAAATTTATAGTAATACATCTACACAACTTGTTATTTAATTAAAATAAGCATATAAATCAAGTTGTTTGTGAAAGTTGACTATTTTTAGCTATAAAAAAGAACAATGCGTAATCAAAGCATTACAAAGGAATTATGCTTTAAATCTAGGTACGAATTATAATAAAAATGGGTATTTCTTTAATTTTTAATAGTAATATTAGTCAGTAATATTTCGGAAATTTCATGTTAAAAATATAAATTCCAGCGAAACAACAGCCTATATTTATCATGTAATGTTTGTTAATCTTTACTATGTTTTTTGGTCTTTAAGTTTATTTTGCATTTTTTTTATCTTTTAGAAATTACTTATATACGTAAGATATTTATCAGCAATGTTTAACAGCAAATCTTTAATTTAAAAAATGATATAATGCTCATTGGACAAGAAGGCCCTAAATTAAACCAAAACATGTGGCTTAAAATTGAAGACATAAATATCCTGTTACTTCAATTAAACAATGTTATTCTTAGAGCAGTGATCTTAAACGCTTAAGCTTCGCTATTAGCCTTTCAATAATTAAATGTACTTGGCTTACTTTCTTTTCCGTTTGCTTAAAAGACTCATGAATATAAAAATGGAGAGAAAAAAATAACAAAAGCATGTAAAGGAAAATATTTTTTATTTTACATTTAAAGTAAGATTTGGAAGAAGGAATACTTTAAAATCGAGGAATACGCTTGTTTACCTTTGCGTAATTGTTGAATTTTTTATGTTAATCTGCTAAGACAGTTCGTAAGTCAACTTCAACGTAAAATATTTTAATAAATATTTTAATATTAAAACAGTAAATGTGATGAAAACTTTTCTCCCTGACTGATTAAAGATTGGCTGTTCTGCATATTAGTTGATCTAAGGATCTTTTTGTGTACCCCACTTTCAGAAATACTGTCTTAGAGGAGTACTGCGAATCATACATGCCTAACCTTAATTACTTTTCATAATGCGCCGATATATGAGTCCCTAACGGCAGCTCCGTTCAACCAACGAAAATGAAATGTGAACTATAGTTATATGAAAGTATGCGCCCGAGATTGGAGTGAACAAAAACACTGAAGCTTGCATGGTTACGGTTAGAGCGAATAATGTCGAAACTTTCAAATGGCTCCCACATTTTCCTATTACAGTATGATCAGCGCATTCAAAAACCAAACATGGTGTTGGAGCTGTATATGTAATACGAAAAACGTCGACGAAGCACACATACAAAAAACAGCATTTTTAACAACCAATAGCAACAGCTAGACTAGGCACACAACCACCAATCACAGATCACTGTTCGCAAATCATCGTTTGCGTAAAATCTTTAATGTGAAAAAATTGTAATCTCAGAAAAACTTTCCCTTTCTTCTCTGTTGCTATTAGTTGTTTACAATGTTCTTTGCATGTGTCCTACGTCGCTGTTTTTTTTTTTGTGCTACATGTACCGTTCCAACGTCATTTAGGATTTTCAATTCACTGATCATTTAAACATGAGAAAGTGTGGGTCTTGACCATGCATGCTCCATTGTTCTTGTCCACCACAATCTCGAGCTCATACCTTCAAATTAGTACTTTATCACGTATTTCTCTTCGGTTGGTTGAATGGAGCGGACAATAGGGATTTATATATCAACAAAGATTCTTAATGAAAACCATGTACATTAATCTAGATACGGACATTTTTACCATAATTTTTTAATAAACATTTTCGTTTTATTTAATCTCAAAGAAATATTACAAGTCCTTCGATTCAACGGGGTGATTAAGAATTTTGACTACTTAAATATAAATTTCCTAAACTAAAATAATCTAATAAAATTCCTAATCTCGGGCTGTAAGACACTCTGGAAATTCCAAGGAATGTATGAACCTTGATTAAGATGATGAAAATGGCCATTTAAATATGCATGTAGAAAAAATTATATGAATATAATTTATTTATATTCAATTGTTGGAGTATCATAGTTGAGATTTTTTCCAACAGAGCGAAAATATGCCGAGACCAGGACCGTACCAACGCTCTCCCTACTGAGCTATCCCGACGATATCCTGGGCTGGCATATTTCACTCTTATTTATTGGACAAGGCTGCGAACTGCAGCGCTAATTTCATTCATCCGAGTCATAACTGTAGCATTTATATGATGAATCTTGAAAAATAGCACGGAAATTCCTGTATACCATGTAATTAGGTCATAATGAACAGAGGAAAGTATATTCAACTAGGTAAATTCCCTAATAGCAAACCAAAGTACACAAGTTCGAGTCCTGGTCTCAGCATATTTTCGCTCTGTTGGAAAAAATCTCAACTATGATACTCCAACCATTGAATATAATTTACCTAGTAAAATATACTTTCCTCTGTTCATTATGATATAATTTAGTTATTTGATTTAAGACCTAAATTACAAAAAAAATGAGAATACCGGGTTTCCTATAAAGTCGTTCACATTTTATAAATTTCAGAAAAAAATAAAAGTGTTGAATCAGAATGCATTATGCCCATAAGATTTGTCAAAGTGATAAAAGCGAAAAAAAATCCAATATTCACCAATGGTTGGCACAACTTTATTAAAAATATATATATATATTGATACTTTACAACAGGTATCTATTTCTAATTAAGAATATATTATATTTTTAAGTGCAAGTAAATACCAGTAATTGTATTCGCATTATGGGTATTTTACATGTGTAATATATATATATATTTTAAATCACTTTAAAAATACTGATTCGTTATTTTCTTATGAATGAAATAAGATAAATGTTTTGACATTCTTTAGGATCGTTCAAAAAATTGTAACTAACGTCATCATGGAAATCCTGGCTTTACTTTTGAAGTCACACATATCTCTAAAACCGGCATTCGCGCCTTGAATACAAATGCTTTCCTTTCAGGAAAAAGCATTACTTACACTTAAAAAAAAGGCTGAACATCACCTTTATATTTCCACTAGAATGCAGGCTGTAAATGTTCAGTTAAAAATATGTGTGACCAGAATCGAAAATGCCGATGTTATGTAATTCTGAAATGAGATTTTTAGAGATTTTTCTTTGTGCATGGATAGTAAAACTCTTCCATATTTTAGTTAAAGCTTAAAGTATATGCGGTATGGTGAACTTTTCGACATATTTTGCTGAAAATAAAAATACTATTACTCTCTGAATGTTCACGAATAGGGCAAATTGAATGTACAATATAGTTGTTTTAGGAGTATGATTGTAGAGAATATCTAAAAGTGAGTTTTATGTGTTTTGTAAATTAGGTAGTTTTTTTCTGCGAAATCAAAGTATATGTAACCTAATCAGGAGGGGAAAACATGAAATGTTTAGAAATGTATTTAGTGCTCATGAATGACCACTATTTTTTTTTATTAAACAAATTCGCTAGTCGCAAGTTTTAAAGAAAGGAAAACAACTACTGAAATAAAAAAAAAATAGTTCGAAAGATTAAAACTAGAAAAAAAATATTATAGGAAAAATAAAAATGTTTATTTTCCCGTTTAGTCAACGTACGGAGATTTGCATGTAAAAGCCAGTAGAAACTTATCTTTAATATATGATAAAATATATTGTTTTGTTAGCCATTTCCACTCAAAATTTTATAAAGCAATTCTTCGGTCTCCCAACAAACAGCAATCTAAAGGAGACAGTTAAAGACCTATGGTAACTAATTAACAGCATACAAAAAAATAAGCTTTCAGTTCGAAATCACACCTTTTTTTCACATTATGTGAAAGATCTGATTGTCAAAAGTATTTTTTAAGTTTAAAAAGTTCAAAGGTGCTTATGAATCTTTAATTATGAGAGAACTGTAGAAGTCGCAGTATAAAATTCGAATAAAATAAAATATTAAAGGTGTCTCAGCATTATACATTGAACTTTGTTTATAAATAAACTAGCTGTTACCCGTGACTTCGTTCACGTAACATTAAAAGAAGAATAAATACATTAATTAAGCAAAATATTTCACTCCCAATAATTAAAAACGTTAATAATTAACTAACTATTTATCACATTTCATAGGAGACAATACGGTAGTTTTTGTTATAGGGACCTTGACATAACTCAGTTTTAAAAAAGTGAAATTTTGTGCCAAAGAATCGCGAAAATAAAATTGCAACCAATACAAAAAGGAGGGCCAAATAAAATCGTGGAAATAGACGAATTGGGTAAAAACAAATGTCAATTTTACCAGATAAACAATTTTACTTTTAACGCCTTTGTGAAACATCTTAACAGCCATCCTTAAAACATTAATTGGAAATAGTACATGCTTTTTTCTTTAAATTCAATTCTGCCTCCTTGTTTTAATGCATAGCTGAAACAAATCTTGTTTTCTAAATGACAGTATGTTGACAGGCAATTTTTGTTCTCCAGAATAAATTGATTCATGAAGTTTGAATATGTGAAAATATGTTTTAATTTTTCAGATAATTTACTGAAATCAAGATTTTGTTTTCACCATCTATTCAAAGTGAAAATAAATTCTGTTTTTCAGTTTTAATGAGAAAATGGTGTAAAAAATATACTGATCTGTTTTATTTCGCCTTTTTTATACACAAATATGGAGTAATTTACTTTCCGTTTTTACAGAAACTTCGTTAAAATTTACAAAAAAAAAAAAAAAAAACCTTGGTATTTAATTTAATTTTTTTAATTCTGAGAGTTTGTGTGACATCCTCGGATCAATGGTAACCGGTATTAAGTAGCGTTGCGTTCGATAGTCTAGGAGTAGTTGCGAAATACAAACACACGGTCAGATTTTAATATAATAGATCCGTATTCATTTTCCTTTTCTTAAAATTATGATGTGATTTTTAGCAGAAAACTCTCATAAAAAAAAAAAATTCGTTTTAAATATGGCGTGAAATTTATCTACTTTTTATACTTACTGATCCTTGTATTATTAATGTAAGGAATTGATTCACACTCATTTTAAAACATATTGGAAAATTCTCGTTTTATTTCAAATATGACGTCTCTTTTTTCCAGATAAATGCCATTTTAATGACATAATTCTTGTTAATTTTCTTTTCCAGGCAATTAATTTCAATACTGGCATAGGAGAAATTATGTTACTTTAACGAAATAATATTAAATCTTACGTTTTATCAACAAAAATGGAACTATTAACATTCGTCATTTTTTTTAGGTAATCGAGTTATTTCTTTTAGTTTTAAGAATGAAAATAGCTATTTCTCGCTATCCATGACATCATTTCGACATAGATAATTTTGCGGAGCATATTATTGACATTTGCTAACCATTTTCTTTTGAAACTGCTTTTTACTTTTTTTAAATTTAAATAAAAATTACGGTATAGTTATATTAGCCATGCGCAGACGGTAAAACGCTAAGTATTTTACCATACAAAAGAAAAAAAAAAGTGAAGAAAAAACCCAAGATCATTTTATTTCCCCAATCAAAGCCTATCAGCTTTATTTGCGATGTATGACGTCATATTGGCCTGTTTCCTATGGTTACGCATATTGAAACCTTGTATTATTATCAAAAACTAAGAAAAGTACGTTTTATTTCTAATAATATTATTTAATCTTCTTTTTAATTCTTTAATTTTTTTATTTCATTTTTATTTTTCACGTGAAAATTTTTCAATTGAAACTAAATTTTTGAGTATAAATTATTATTACGGCTTTTAAATTAGTTTTGGCAACGATAAAGTATTAGCAACGGTAAAGTAAATTTAACCATTTTAAAATATTATACGAAAAAAATGTCCATTTATTCTCTATGAAAATAACGAAATTTTGAATTATTAAGAAAAATATTTGAATAAAATAAACAAAAACCAGTCTATGTTCATTTCACGGTTATAATCAATCTATATGCAAAAATACAGGATCATTAAATGCTCCATTTTGACGCTGGCTTCAGCCTAACATTTGCACACAATCAGATTTATAATATTATTAGGATTAGGATTAAAATAATATAAGTTTTCAACTGCAGTTTTCAGTTTATTATATCATAAAGTTAATTCAAATTACAATCACTTCAGCGACTCGTAGTTAACTATTTAACCGAGAAGGACACGTACGTTGTCCGGATAGTGTTCGAAACACTCATTTCCACTTTTTGGTGTTTTTTCTCCCTACACTGATAAAAATCAGCAGCAAAGTGTACAGTCATTGATATAATATGGTTACTTGACCATATTATCAAGTGTTCTCATTGGTTAGAATAGAGGTAGATTGCGGTTATGTAACCGTTTTCTATAAAAACTGTTGAATATCTAGACAATTTGCTGCAGTACTTAACAGTACTTATTAGGTTAATTTCTTTAGAAATAGATAACATTTAGTCACTTCATTTATATATCAATAATATTTGTCATCGTCATAACATTCAAATTACTGAACAAATTTGAACCGAATTGGGACAGTGGATCGATGTTGCAAGTAATATAACTTGTTAAGCAAAAGTTAAAAGTTAAAGTTATATAAACTCGTTAAGCAAAAAGATCGGCAATCCGTTCAAAAATAAGTCCTTTGAAAATGCGAATAACATCACGGTTAATGATGCTATATTTTTATAAAAGCAGGAAGGAGACGATTCTATTATGCTAGTTATTTTTTTTTAGGATATATACAACTGCAGAATTAGCATTAAAAAAAATCTAATCCTACATTGATTATTAAAATAAAATTAATGTTCATAACGCTGTAACCGTGAGAATGAATGCATATATTTACTATATGACTATTAAGAATATTTTTTATATTGAATCTGTCGTTATATTATTCCATTTAATACTCTGCTAGGAGTGAAATATTGAAAAAATACTTTTTAAAGTAAATTTTTAAAGTGTTTATGTACAGTTGGCATAAAAAAACACCTTATGAATTTTCAAACTGTCACAGAAAACAGCGGAAACAGGCATTCGGTTAGAATTAACATCTTCTTTCCATTTGTGTTTAAACAAATTAACTTCATATTGAAATTATAGCAAACGCTAACATTTTAATACGAACACCTAATTTTGACATAGTATTTGGCTTTTTCGGTAAATTTATTCTAGGATACCAAACAGACAGTCATTCTGTGAAGTATTTTTTAGGAATTATGAAAGGTTAAAGTTTAGAACTTCTAAACTTAAATTCCTTTGTAATCGTTCCAAAACAGTTTGCAATAGGTGCAGTTTGTTAAGCATAACTCAAGAACCTATTTGGTGGAATGGAATGATATTTGGAATGATATTCGCGTATTCAAGGGTTTTTTAAATTGTTTTATGATAAAGCATATTCATATGTTAAAATCAATATTGTTTTCGAATTATTAATTAAAAATATACATATTTTTGCATATATATTTTTCTGTATTCAAAGTATATATATATGTTTTTCTTCTTTTTTTCCAGCCGCAGTTTTCCCGCCAGATTTATTCAATTTGAAAGCGATCTGGTAAGTTCAGATTTTTATGTTGGTGGTTGTAAAGTTATAATTGGTATTGTGCCGTTCATAATTTTCCACAAACCCCATTCCTCTGCTATTTTCTCATTTTCTAGTTATAGCTGTACTTGGTAATATATGCAGATGAATACTCCATGGAAGGAAACCATGCGATATTAGCAATTGTGTTGAAAGTCAATTTTATGTAACACCGACATCTAAAGTTCAATTAAGGTAGAGTTTGTCACTGAAAATATACAATAATGCAAGAAATAGCTGCTCATCAGAAGTAATAGCCTCTATCTCCAGTGTCAGGATTTTTCAATATCTCTACCACATTTGCCAAATCTCCATTATTTTTTTTAATTTTCATGAATTTAATATTGATCGAATTCTTATAGATAGTATACAGCAGTGGTCACCAAATGGTGGATCTAATATTAAACAACATTATGAAACTAAAGTTTAGTATCAACATATGAAGCTATATATTGGTGCAGATATTGTAAAACAGTGCATGCTGGATTCTGGAAATGTATTATTTTAGAATAGAAAGGATATCGTTGACAGCACTCGACATATTCATTATCTGCTTCTTAAAGCACAAGAAATGCACAGAGGAAAACTATAAAACTTTGAAACAATCTTTAGCTACCACAGATTGTTATGCATTGGCTTTGGACGAATTTTGCGATATTACAAAAACAGCATAGCTAATTATTTTTGTGCTCTATCTGGACAGAAACCGTGAACAATGTTTTGAATAACTACTGACTATTTTGCCTATGTTAGGAACTACTACTGTAGAAAATTTATACAAGGCTGTTACAAAGTATTTCAATCAAGCTGAATTGGATATTGAACATGTTATGTCGGTAACAACAGACGGGGCACTGGCAATGCATGGGTTTAGAAAAGGCTTGGCTCAGCAACTCAGTAGTGATCCAAAATGCAATGAAAGATTGCTATCCTACCACTGCATCATTCACCAATGTGTGTTGTCTTGCATTGTGAACCCCAGTCTTCAGAATAAAATGCAAACGGTGATACAATTAATTAACTTCACACTGTCAAAATTATCTCTTAAGCACCGCCAATTTAAATCATTTTTTAAGAGATTGATGCCCAGTTTCACGACTTCCTTTTTCACAGCATCTTGTGATGGCTAAGTACAGGCTTTTTTCTTTGACAAGATTCTTTGATATCAAAGAATTTATTTCAACTAGTGATAAAAAATATGTCAGTATTTATGTTACCTCAATGACTTTGAAGAATACCTGGCAACCATCGCATTTTTAACTGATCTATTTACGCACCGGAATCTCTTAAACTTTAAACTACAAGGCAAATGTAAACGTGTGTGTGAACTTTCCACAGAGAAAAATAAGATTGACATCTTCTCCGAATATATTAGAGGAGAACGTTTCCGCACACTTTCCGCACATTAAGTCAGTTTGTGACACTAATGAGCGTATTGACATCAGCCACTTCGATGGTTTTTTGGAAAAAATTAAATCTTAATTTCAACAAAGATTTTCTGACTTTCAAAAAATTGAGAATGTTGTGCAGCTGGCCAACAACTCTTTTTCACTTATGACTAATGGCGTATGGACGAGTGAAGAGTGAAGTAGCGGATGTTTTCAAGATCAGCAAATCTGCCTACAGTTGTAAATAATTGAGTTTCAAGAATAAGATGCTGAAGTTGCAAAAACTCTTGAGAGTGACTAATTTTGAATTAAAATTGTGTGTGAAAAAAAGTTTTCAGAACTAAAAGCTCTAGCAATAAAATTACGTGCCATGTTTGGCTCAACTTTTGTGTGTGAAACAGTATTCTCAAAAATGAACTTCATTATTAATCGGTAAATATCTCGACTCACAGATGACAATCTTAACATTTTGATGAGAATCAGTTGCACCAATCTGACCCAAATTTCAGGCATGTTACGCAAAATAAAACGCGTCATTTACCCCATTGAACATTAACCACAATGAACTTTAGAGAGCATCCTTCTTGAATTTATATGTACTTTGTATTGATCGTTTTGAATTCTCAAAATCATAATAAACAGTTATTGATTTGGTATTAATGCACTTCCTTTCTTTGGTCATCCATTCTGTTATGCACATAAGATAACAAATGATTTCAAAGTAAAGTTTTACTAAGCGAAGTAGATGGCCCAGGTTAGTAAAAGGTTGGTAGCGTGATAGAGGGGGAGGGGTGGAAAGAGTAGGGGGGGGCTTAAGTCTTCCGGACTTCGAAAGTTTGACTATGTTTTGAGATGGACCTACGGGAAAAATAATTGCTGACCACTGGTATAGAAAATATATGGTGCTGAATAACGATAAACATTCAGACGTTACATCAACTGTACGAACAGTCTGTAAGTGGGAGTTTCACTAATAGATGCAGTTATCAAAATTAAATAAAATATTATATAATAAAAAAACATTATAAAACATTTCCGGTTTTAGAAAGGTTATTTTCTGTTGATGTAAACGATTACAGGAAAAGGCTACCTCAGACAGTAGAAAAAAAATCATCTCTATCGGGAGAACTTATCTTGGGAATGTGCTGTAATTTCACGCAGTTTGTTTACAAGGATTCTGATTCTTTTTAGGTAAAAATCAATATTATAGTAATTTAAAAAATTGTGAATATTAATTTATTAATAATTTTCATAGTTAAAAATGCGATTTTGAATTACAAAAATATGCAGATTTTATGCAAATCCACTCATTATATCCCATTAATAAAGACGAATTACAATTGGAAGAATATTTTTCATTATATAAAGTAAACTTTGGCGCGTAAATTTAACATTAAATTCAGAAATTTTTGAAAATTTCAAATTGCGTGAAGATTTTAGAAAATAAATAAAATAAAATAAATAAATAAACCACTATATACTTTTTATGGTTGTTTTATTCCGAAAAACTCAAAGTGTCATAAGTGAATGTTGTAATTTAAAAAAGTAACATCTGTGCATTAGCTTTGTATATTTTGGCCATTATAGCCAATGTTGGCATGAAATGTTACTCCAACACTGAGGGTTTATATCTTGCCAATATTACATCGATTTCTTCAAGAAAGATTGCGCCATGTTCTTTCAATATTTTCTATATTAAACCAGCATTTAAATAATTTTGGTAATTCAGTGGATTCCGATGGATGTAATGTTTGGCATTAATACAGCTAATATTGGTTTTATAAATGTTTTTAAATCAACAACTCTGCATAAAAGTTAAATTACTTCGCATCACGTATTTACAGAAAGAATCATTGAATGCAAACTTATTTACTTTATGCAACATTCTAACGATATAAGGGAAACAATAGTCCATATTTAGAGTTTGAAAAATAAAAATTAGGACACATCTGAAGTTGTTCATACTGATGCTTTCTTTTAAATATCTACATTTTTTGCGATTAATATAATTAATCTTTATTACAAATGAAGAGTCAAGAGGAAAAACGATAATAGACTATTATTTTAAATTTGAGATGGGAGTGTCATCTGTTTGCATCTGTTAGCTTGATAGGCGTA
Source organism: Maratus michaelseni (assembly GCA_963931845.1). NCBI lineage: Eukaryota > Metazoa > Arthropoda > Arachnida > Araneae > Salticidae > Maratus > Maratus michaelseni. Next base: position 231,745,928 of record OZ007591.1, read on the forward strand.
CTATCGTTTGGAAGCCTTCGATCGAGACAAAGTAATTAATGTAAGTATTTTTTGTAAAATACTGTTGAAGATTGAAATATAGGGAAATGAACAATGACATCATATTGACAAATCTCTTGAAGATTTACAACACAAAGAAAAGTCGTGCATCAAGCATAGATTATGAAACATTTTCCAACACATTCAGAATACTGAAACGAAACTTCATCGTTTAATAAGGTCAAAAATAATTTCTAAGTACACTTTCAGAAAACGCATAATACCTTTGAAAACTCGATTTCAGCGATTACCATCTGTAGTCAGAAAAATATTCGAATACTTTTGTGCATCTCTGTATATGATCTATAGACGTGTATATATACTATATAGTATACAAAAATTGAGTTTAGTTAAGAAACACGTAGCACAATTAAAAATTACCTTAAGCGATTTCCGCCGAATAGTGGAAATATATTCGAATTCTTTTCTGCAGCCCTGTATATGATCTATAAAATTTATCCACATCAAGTAGTATGCAAAACACTAGTTAAATTTAGAAACGCACATCCATGAAAATATTGTTCACACACATTACTATAAAGGAATTATTCTATGAGCCCCTGTAAATGAAAGATAAATGCTATGTACGGTATAGTTTATAGTAATCATCTTGTAGTGCACCTCAATGATGTATATCAATTTCAATATGTTTGAAAAAGTGTAACATTACTAAAATACACTGCAAACGATTTTTCTCAATAGATCATACAAAAAATTAATTTTTTGAGTGCCCCAGTAATATAGCTATACCCCTCATTTTCAATACCGAACATGCAATGGTAAACCACAATGACGTAGGAACTATAAATGCTATACCACTCATTTTTAATACCGAACATGCAATGGTAAACCACACTGACGTATATAACTTACATGACAGTCCGACTATACTTATGCGAGGTAGAACATTGACAGATGGACAGACATGTGGCCAGATAAATGAAAGTCAAGGTTCGTAAAGGAATGATGGATGATTAACTGTCATCTAAACTATCTGTGACTAGCTTTGTTTTTCCCCGTGATTCTTCAATTTATCAATTAACTCTGATATTGTTTATTTTTTTTTATTTAATTAAACCAATAAAAAATAAAATTTATCTATAGTTTAAAATTTCCAATGAAAGATAAAATTCACTGCATTGATTAAAATATAACATTTGCATTAAAATATAACATTTTCATTTTAACTATGAATAATTCAACCTTTATATAAAACTTATATTAATATATATAATATATGTGCAGAAAGAACAAATGCACATTAATTAACTTATGTTAGGCAATATTGTAAAGAAATAAATGAATTAATAATATATTATATTTCTTTTTAAGTATAAGTATTATGACACATTATAGATATTTTACACTAAATCATTCCTTCAGAAATGCTATAAATACTTTACTGTAAAAGAATAAATTGATAAAATAGTTTTCTAAACGTGTTTTCTTGTAACTACTAATGTAAATCTCAGTGGAAATTCAGATTACCATCAAAACGTAATTTATCTTGCAAGGGATTATAAAAATCTGAAAGATTCGCAAGGAATTTGGAAAACAGTGGAAGCAGCAATGTTATACACGCTATTTTTAAATCTTTGTCCTCCTTTCAAATAATTTTTATTCAGTGCTTTTCTGAAGTAAAGTCGGAAATACTTTAGAAAGATGTTTATAAATAGTTAATACTTAAAGTTTCTTTTCCAAGAGCTGGTAAATAGCCAGAGGGCTTAAATGGAATTTTTCTGTTGTAAAATTCTCTTTCCTGGAAAATGCCTTTTACTTTGAAATTTGGAAAAGGAATTTCCGATATTTCATTTCTATCCATAGTTTTTTTTTCACAGAGTTGAAACATCTTATTTTCTAGGAGAAATGTTAAAATTTAGATAAAGTTACACTTAAGACTATGTTTACTTATCACTCTCAATAGAAGTTTTTATATACGTATATAAATATTTAGTATGATCTGATGAAAATGTAAATAATTTGAAAAATATTTATACAATGTTTTCTTTTCTTTTTATTCTATGTAATAGTTTAAATTTTTGTAAGATATTTTCAAAAGTTTAAGAAGGTAAGAGAAATTCTACCATTAAAACTTTAAATTTAAATTTATTGATTTTTTTCGAATTTAATATTAAGATATATAATATTTTTCCTTAGGGATTTGCAATATTTATTAAAATAGATCGTTCTCTTTTGTTGAAAGGATATATTTCTTATATTTCAAATTTTATAGTTTCGAAAGTATTAAATTGGAATCTTTTTCGTAAAATGATAAGGGAAATACACCATTAATGACATCATATAGTAATTTGTTGAAAAGTATTTCCAAAATTGTCCTCTGATATAGAATGAAAAAATCATAGACGAAATAAACTAGGAATTAGCATCAATTTCTGTTTTCCTTGAACATTATGAAAAATATTTAGAAAAAAAAAGATTATTGTTTTATTTATAAAATTAAGAAAATTTTTGTCATAAATCTTTCTTTTTTTATTTCAAAATTTTATTACCGCTGTATAATTCATAGAAATTTTTCTAATGATATACACAGTAAAAAATGACCAATGTTTCTTATTTTATGAAAATATACTATAACCACGAACGAAAATGTAATATAATCTTCTGAGTTATCCGAAATTCCAAATAGCATGTTCCATTGTCTTTTGAATCCCCAGAAACCAATACATTTCCAAAATTTAAAGAATTTCTTATAAAAACAAAGTATTTTTCGCTGCCCGTATTTTTCAGAAACGTTTCCGAAGGGTTTTTATGGTGTATTAATTGGTATCCTCGGCCTGACATACCTGTTTTTCGAATGCTACCCATTCTCAAGTAAACATTTTCATGCTCAAAAAATATGTTTAACAGACAAACATGCAAAATTAACAGCGTTAACAATAACATTAAATTTAAGATTATTTATTTACTCTTTCATGTATAAATTAACTTATACGGCTGAAAACGTGTACTTGAGAATGGATGACATTCAAAACACAGGTATTTGAGGCTGAGGATACTAATTAATGCGCTATAAAAACCCTTCGGAAACATTTCTGAAAAATACGGGCAGCGAAAAATACTTTGTTTTTTTAAATAATTCTTTAAATTTTGGAAATGTATTGGTTTCTGGGGATTCAGAAGACAATGGAACACGCTATTTGGAATTTCGGATACCTCGGAAGATTATATTACATTTTCGTTCGTGCTTATAGTGTATTTTCATAAAATAAGAAACATTGGTCATTTTTTACAGTGTACAAATTATTAGGTGTTTTTGCATATGAATAGAGGAAAACAATAACATGTAAGTGAAAGCAAATGCTAAATTTAAGATAAAAGATAAGAATAATTTTTCCGATATTTCTGATTCAAATTCCGTTTTCATCTGTACCTATACATTGTACTATTATACGGTGGAATGTCTGTTAATGAACGGTGACTATATTATCATCAACTTTAAATGTTGCAATACTTTATACAAAACAGCCTAAAAAAGTTAACTTTACGTTATCACGATTTAATTAACTGCTATAAAATGTCATGAGGAAATGTAGCAAAATTATAAATAATTTAATTTTCCCAAATGAATTAATTACCCTGCCGAATCCAGTCTTTCAGTGTGGGAGTTTTCTTATCCAAGCGAGACTTTTAAAGATAGAAATAGCAGCTACATCTGAAATCCATTTCCGCAATGTTTAATTAAAGATGCATGTAAGAACATATCAATAGAAAGCTGCCGATAAGAAAGTTGCATAAGCAGGCTTCATAGAGATAATTACGTAGCTGCCAAACAATCAGTGTTTTTAAAAGTACTTTGTACCAAAATTTAAATTCATAAATTAAATCAAATACCGACTATATACAGATACGAGTCTCATTATTAAATAATTTATTAAATAAATTTTCTGATTCATTCCATGTATGTTTTTGATTTTTAAAAAAATCCGAAGGGTGGAAGCAATGTAAATATAATGTGAAACGTATGGACTTTCTAATAGTACACGGTATTACAAAGAAAACGTCTCAGGTGTAGAGATTGCAGATGAAGTCATATAATTCCGGTAAAACTTTGAATATGCATTATATGTCAAAAAATATTAAATAAATATTAAAATTTGATATCATTTAATCAGTGACAGGAAAAATTAGTGAAATTCAAAATTTAATTTAAAAAAGAACGAACTATTCAAATGAAAATATTTAATTTAGAATTTTCAGTCTAAATACAATTAGTCGCTTTACTACAGTGCATTAAAAAATGTGAGAGATTTTTTTTTTTTTTTTTTTTTTTTTTTTAAATTAAGGAGGCATAGTACTTTTGCAACTTCAAAAAAATTATTTTACAAAAATATTTTTAAAACAAAATTTAGAATTTTAGGAACGTTTTAAATCAAATCGTATTGAAATCAGAAAAGCAAATAAAAAAAACTCCTGTAGCAATAAAAAATATAAATATTATGACGTCCTTTGTAAAAAAATATATCTTTAAACTTGATTTTTTCAGTTTCTACTTTTTATACTTTTCCCCAAAATTAATAAAACATTTATGAACGTAAATTTATGAAATTTTACATTTTTGTGCACACGGACCTTTATGTTGTGAACATCCAATTTTTTATTGGGAACATGAGGTTTTAATTTGAAGAAAGCACAATTATGTAAATTGTAGCAATTTCAAAATTGTATGAAATTTTGAATTAAAAATATATTGAAACATTAGATAATTTTAAAACATGATATTTACAGTGTTAAAGAGATAGTTAACTTTCGTTTGATGTATAGTTAATGGAATTTACTGGGATTATATAAATTGTTATCTTACGAGTAACATAGATTGAGTTAATTTAATTTTTAAAATTTTTAGATACATATTGTTATGTTTTTAAAATATAGATTTAATTAATATCAAAAGTGGATTTAACTTTTCCTTCTTTGTTTATTTTGTGATCATTAATTTTTAATATGAGTGGATTTTTTTTTTTTTTTTTTAATGATAAACTGAAAAAGTATGTCAACTTTTTTTTTTTCTGTTTTAAAGGATATTGTGCCTCTTTCAATGAATATACACTGCTCAAGGAACTTATGGAAGCAAGCAAAAATATGTAGAAAACCTTACAAAACGTCTGATTCGTGTGTTGATTGTGCTTTATTGGCCCGGAAAACAATCTGACATGGTGAATGGTGATGTTACAGTTAATCCATACAACTACACTGATCGAGAATGAAATTTCTTTTAAACTTTTTATATGTTTTCATGGAAATTAAATGTTGGACATGGAAATGGTTATAAAAGAAAATGTTCTATCACAATTCACTGTATTATTGGATTAATGTTTTCGACGGGATTAATTTTATATCATTTTGGGTACCACTAGTGGATAGCCAGCTGTCTTTATAGTGTTCGGGAAGCAGTACCACATTTGGGCAACAAATTTTAGCGTCGATTATTTTGGTATGCATGATAGAAAAGTCGGTACAAATAACGGAACTACCAGTCAGCTAGAGCACAAGAAGAGGTGTTTCAATACTACATCGCACAGCTTGCTACAAGATGAAATAATTGGCAAACCGGTCACTCATGTTCATGTATCTCGGAGACATCATCAGTAATCCGGTTTTGATTCAATTCAAGTTGCAGCGGGGTGTGGGATGTTGCTACGGCAACCCCCCTCCTTCGCTAATGCACCAGGTGACTGGCAAATTCGATCTATGTACTTTATAATCATATACAACAAAATCATGGGCTGACGCTAAAATTGTCTGTGATATTCGACGCTGCCTCTCGGACTAATTTGAAAGTTTCTCAGATGAAGTTAAATCGCCAAATTTTTATTTTAATCAGAACAATATTTATTGTAATACTTTTCTTGAAGACATATTTCATTTGAATTTTAGAATAAACTGTTGGAAAAATGTTCAGCATAAAATCATATCAAGATTTTATGCTTGTTTGAATACCAAAGCATGTTTAATATCTTAATTTAATTAATTTTTGTATGACGATAATTTTGTATGCATTTAGCGTCAAGTATTCATTTTAGCATTTTTCTTAAAATTTGTCAATAGAAGTATTTTTACATTTTGTGTGAGGTTTAAGGTCCACAGATAATTAATAAGTTCGAAGAATTAGTCCATAATAATAAAATTCTGACTGCTTCTTCTCAGAAGGCCTCCAATGATATTTTAACTGCTAAGTGAAAACTAAATATACAATGTGGTCGTAAGCTCATCGAAAGTTGTTAATAACGTTTTTTAATACAAAATAAAGTTCTATATTTTGTTCATGCTGCTTTTATCAGAAAATTATTACATGCTACCCAAAGATATTTTATATGTACAGTGAAGATTCGAAACAAATAGGTAATTTACTAAAAAAATATTTTAATGATAAAAAATTATATAAAAACATTATGTTTAATGTAAAATGAAAATCAATCTTTTCGTTGTCAGATTTCAGTTTAGCGTCAAATTTCGGTACCTTATGATCAATCCGATTTTACGGTTAATATTTCGGTTTCAGATCCATAGCTAAATGGTGTAATTCAGCATATCTGATTTGACTATAGGGTGTTTTTTTAAGTGGCAGTTTTCAAATTCACTCTAAGAGACATTATATTCATGACGGTAACGCTTGGAAGCGAACCCATTTACAAAAAGTTAACCAAATAGTAACAATAAAAAAAATTGATTTTGCTTCCACAAGCATGTGCAACCAATAGCCACATGTAATAACTCTTGTATATTAGTTACTTTACTTTATTGTAGTAATTAAACGTTCATTGTTATGACACATATATGACACAGACTCCTCTACCTAATACTGGGGGAAAAAATCCCCATCTGCGAATTTTATTAATATAAAACATTTGAGCTAAAGGATTCCAATATATCCTTAAATAAAAAAATAAAAATTCATTATACTTAATTGTTAATTACATGTGTAATTTTAAACTGTTAATAAGGTGTTTTCTTGGATATTTATCATATTTATTTTCCTTCCGATATATATATTCTCTAACAAATGTTGGAGAGCATGCTTTTATAATTTTTTACGCAGTGTTATTTTTTTTATATTTTGAAGTATATTAGGTATATTTTAAATTTAGTTTTCTTAAATAGCTGTTATTTTGATTCCTGCTGTTGTTTTAATACTAAACATTTTGTAATAAGCTTGGATGAAATACAGCCGTTTAAATAAACAATTAGTCATTTTCTAATTAGTCTTAATGTGCATAACTCAGTTCGATAATCTAAAAAGCCTGAAAAAATATTACGGTGGTTGAAAAATGCAAATGCTAGAGCATTTTTCAAGCCTCAGTCACCCAATTAGCCTAGCGAAAAGACTAGGCTTTTTGCAATAAGGCCGATCCTTAAAGTACCCATCCACAAAAATTAAATGCCCATTTTTCAATTGAAGAACATTCATTTACATACATTTGAAATGTTGATAATAATAAATATATCTGAAATTGATATGTAAGGTAAAAAAACACTATCTGTAAATATATTAATAGATCTTTAAAAGCTAAAAATTATGTACAGCTAGCTGATTATATATTATATATATATATATATATATGTGCGCATAATTTCACAAAAATGAATTATTTAAAACTCTTTTGTACAAGATTTCATGTGCATAAGAAATTTTAACAGGAAATTATATGAGAAAAATCAGTAACATACGAAATGAATTCTTTTATGTCTTAAAAAATCTCTTGATCGGCAAACGAAAGGAATAGAAAAATTGATCCGTAACTAAAACAGATAAAGAAAATCCATAAGCTAGTACCATTGATGCTAAAGCTAAATAAGTAACAATGCCTGCAACTTTTTTCATGCTCATAAATCAGCATCAAAAGTAATAAACTGATAAACCTTACTAGTACTAGTTCCGTCCCGTATTTAGTAGTTTTATCGATAGAAGAATTCGATTAACGAAGAAGTGAAAAATTGTTTGCTAGAGATGTTCAGAAGTATAATACAAAGAGTTATTTTTAGACGGTTGCATAGAAGAAAAGAACAAAGTAAATAAACATTTTTCAGTATAGATAGCTCTCTGAGAAAAATGGTATCAGATATATAAAAAAGAACATGCGTTGAAGCAAACGATTTATTAGAGATTATGTAAATATCCATATGATACGTTGTGAAGAAAAATAAAGTATTTTTTTTCTTTAACGTTACTGCTTGTTTAATTGGGTTAAAGAGATAATTTATCTACATAACTGCATGCTATGAATACTTTAATTGAATTAACAATTCAAAGAGAATCTTTTCATTTAATTTCATAAAAAAATATATTCAAATACATTTTACAGTAAAAACACACATTTAGAATACATTTGAGGAAATATCTGAATGCATATTTGATCAATTGTTATTTTTTATGTATAATTCATAAAGATTGCATTTCGGTAAGTTTAGTTATTTTACATTTAAAAGTATGAGGTATGGATTTAATTATTTATACTTATTATTTTATTAAAATGTACATTTGTACAAAAAAGATAATGTTTTCAATGCATATATTTTGAAACAGCTTTCTTGAATTTTATTTATATATATGAATAAAAAAATAAAATATTCGAAAACTGTGTTCCAAGTATTTCGTGGCTTTATTTAATGCATGCGTTTTCTTAGACAATTTGTTTTTCAATGCTTCTAATTTAAATACTTTTCTTGAATTTGTTTATACACACACACACACACACTATATATATATATATATATATATATATATATATATATATATATGTGCGTGTGATCCGATTATTCCGATTATTTCATGGTTTTGTTTAATGCATGCGCTTTCCTAAATATTTTGTTTATTTTTTCTTTTTCGACAAAATTTTATTCCGGAAGGCACTCTATCTACTAAAATTGGACATGTTGTTTCCGAATTACAATGTGTTCTAATTATTAAATGCTTATTCTAAAGCTACTAGCTCTAAAATTAAATAAAACAATCAAACTGTAAAATAAGAAAGAACAATTGAACGAAACAAAACATAAATTATCTTATAAAGTAGTAGTTATATGCTAGACTACATACCAGATGAAGTTAAAAATTAAAAAAAAAACAATATTCATTTGTTCTTAATGCATAATATGTTGGTCGTCTAGACTCTAGAAATTTCTTAACTAACTTATTCCTTAAGGCTGTTTTCAAATCCAAATTTGCTACTTTCTTACACATTCATCAACTCATTTTTGTTCTTAAATGCACGAAATGTTCAAGTTACACAGAAACTATGAATTGAATCGCATAGTGTTTCACTTTTTTCGATAGAACTGAAATATATATTTTTTTAATGTTGGCAGTGTCAAAGATGTGACAGTACAGGAAAGGTCGGCTAGAGAAAGCAATTAATTATAACCCAAGACGTGTTTCATTTATCGAAAAATGAAAAACGGTATTCGATTCCACATCATTTCAGTAATCATGCCTGCACATTTCAGTAATCATTCCTGCACATTTCATGCTTTTGTGTTTAAAAATGACTCCGTGAATGTGTCAAACAAATTCGGAGTGTTGAGCATGGATTTATTTTTTAACACCTTCCAACATAGTTGAAAAGTGTTTATGAATTAGGTTTGTCTGTCCGTCTGATTGTCTGTCTGCCGTCTGCCCGTCTGTCTGTCTCTCTGCAGTCTGTCTGCAGTGTGCTACTCTAACTTGCGTAAATAAACTCGGTTTGTCTTGCAATTGATATATGATATTGAGGTTTACTGATATCTTCGGCATTGAAAATTAAGTATGCAGCACTTATAATTCGTATAGAGGGGCACTCAAAAGAATGCCGTTACATTATGATCTATGGGAGGAAAATCCTTTGCAGTGTATTTTAATTATGTTACAATATTTCAAATAAATTGTAATTGATATACATCGCTGAAGTGTACTACAAGGTGTTTACTATCGAATATAGCACGTGTAGCAGCGTCATAATCCTACCACATAAAACGGGCCCTTTTGAGTCCTTTTGTCTTGTGTAATTTTCGAAATGCACCGCACTGGTTTCTAATCCCCCGTTGTTGTAAAAGAGCTGAACCAACAACGCTTGATCTGGTAACGAAAGCATATGGCTTTCATCGAATGAAGAATTTATGTGCATTGAGGTGTTTTATTGACAGCCTGTTTTGCAGCAATCTGCTTCATATTAAACAATCCAGCGCCATTTAACGGTAATGTTTTAACCACAACTTTTTTTGTTATTAAAAAAATCTTATCTCTCTTCAATCGCATTCCTGCAAACCGCAATTTTTTTTGCATCATTTGTGTCTTTTAATGACTCCTTTTTAATAAAGTTTTAAAGTTTTAAAGTTTTAACAAACTTTTATAGTGGCACCCGGTAAGCACACACACACACACATATATATATATACATATGTATATATAGTATACCTTTGAAATCAGAAAGTAACTTATAAGCTCGTACAACAAAAATGACCAAATTTATAATTAAAGATGATATATTCATCATTTGATTCATGTTTGATCTGTTATATATATTTTTTCAAAAATTAAAATGTTTGTGGCAGACATTAATTAAAAATAAAAATGAATTTTCATTATTCCAATTTAACGAATCCTGTAAAATATTTACTTCTTTTTGCAAATCCTTTCTGATTTTTTTTCATCAAGAATATATATGGATATGTTTTAGATGCGTTAATTGCTTAATTTAAAATATTCATAATTTTTAAAGTAAATATAAGAAGTTTCACTGTTAAACAAATCTTAAAATATAATGAATGTCTTTAATTAATATTAAAATTCCAAAATTTTATCTTTACTACACATTTTCACTTCTAATCTGTATTTGATATATTTTAGGAAAGAATCGATGAGTTTTGCAGCATTGAATTAATCAATGAATAATTAAAAAGCTCATTAAAATTGTAATTAAATAATTAAATGTAGTCTTTTAAAACTTTTATGACTGTCATTTGAATAATTACTTATATTAAACTTTTGCTCTCGGAAGTAATACGTTGATTATTGGCTTTTTTTTTGAAAAATGGAGTATAAAAATGTTATGAAAAGGTATGAATAATTAAATGAAATTATCTAATAGCAAGCATATTTTATTTAAATAATATATGCCTAAGATAATAATAAAAAAAAATGAACTTGAAATGTTTAAGACCGATCGAAAATTTTACTCGTTAGAAATTTCTAGTATGCGACCATGAATTAAAATTATAATAATCACCAATAAGCGTCACCGTGAAAAAATTTACAAATTAAAAAATAAATATGACAATTATTAGACTTAGAATTTACGAAAATGTAATGGTAACCAAGTGTTACTCACAAATCGGAATTTTTTTTTTCTTGGGAATAAAACACCGTGTTACAGAGGCACTCTGCTGACGCCCTTTTTGAATCTGAATGTTTTGTCTTTGCCAGTAAAACTGGGAATAATCAGTACTATCACTATCTTATCGATCTCAAAGTTTCTAAAATTGCGATTAAACGCGGCTGAATGCGAGTTTTTAAGTAGATTATTTCCTTAATTATGCAGTGTCAGTCTGTCGTTTACAGTTTGTATTTAAGATGGGTTTTTCTCTGGGAAAAGATGCTGTTTAGCAATTCAGAATGGAACCATGTTAACTGCTGTGGCACAAGTTGGTATGGTAATAGACTTTTAACATTTTTCCAGTGAAATTTATTCCGGTAACCTGATCATTCTGAGATTTTACAGTTAAGTGCTTGATATACTTTAGATTTAAAGAACTAGTTCTCTTTTATTCATTAACCAACTTGATAAGTAGGAAAGTGTTGAGTAGAAATCGAAATTGAGTATGTAAATCTGGTATAGGTATATTTTAGTGAAATTTCGTGATTCAATGGTGTAAGGGCAGTCGTACACAGTGGTATTATATGTCATAGCCAATCACACAAAAACACCTTGAATAAAAATAAAATTTGTTTTATTAATTAAATGGGAATTCTATATGGATTATTAACTAAGAAAACTATTTTAAACCATTGTTCATAAAAAATAAGTATTGTAAACCAAGCTTATAAATTTTATCTACAGCAATTGTTCAGAAGAATGATACACAATACAGTATAATTTACAAAAGTAGTCAGTAAACAAAAACAACAAACAGCTACACAGTATGAGATTAACAACTTATGTTCAGACTCTTTTATTATTTTATATAAATTTCTCTTATGTACTAAAATAGTACTCAGTGAGCTATGAACTTTATTTATTCACAACATTTCAGCTATATTTCTTGTAACAACTGATAATTTTTAGAACTACGGTAAATAAATTCTTCTTCTAATTTTATTCTTAAAATTCACTTTAAGACTTCATGATAATAAAAGAAAGGTAGAGAAAGTTTGTCCTACCTTTTGAATCCGCGAAGGTGTAGTAAGTGTATCCAATTTTACTATAAATCCAATGGCACTATTTAATAACTTCTTTCGATCACTGATGAAAATAAAAAAAAACATCTTCTCTAAATAAAGTATTGCTTCATTGTATAATTTCTAAGTTAATTATTTAATTACTGTTGAAGAAAAAGAAAGATTAATTTTACATTATAAAATTTACATCACACTATAAAAAGTTAAAACATTTAATTTAATAGAATTGTTCAGCAGGTCTGCATTAAATAAAAGTTACTCAGAGACTGAAGTATTAGTTCTTGGATGAGAGAAAAAAAACACAGTCAAGTCTACGTCATTTAGCCTTGAACTCTTGACGTTACACGTGTAAGTTCTTTAATGAGAATCTCACAGAAAACAGAAAAGTACTTTGTCAGCGCACACGTGTTTCGTTTCACCAGCTTGAAGTCGGATGGATGAATATTCAGGCTCACAATAATAGATGAAATGTTTATCTCAGAAATCACTCTTCTAACACCCCTGCTTGATTTCTGAAGTATAAATGTTCTTGAGATTTAAATCTGTTCTGTGTTTTGTAAAGTCAGGTTTGGGAAGGGGCTTCGTTAGAATGTCAGCTGTCATAGTTTTGGTTGGGCAATATTGTAGTTCAATTATTCCCTTTTCCTTAAGATCTTTTATGCTGTTGTATTTTATATCGATATGTTTAGTTTTCGAATGATGTTTATAATTTTTAACCATGTTTATACAAGCTTGATTATCTTCGAATAAAGTTATGGGCAAATTTTGTTGTAGATCAAGGTCCTTTAGAAGATTGATAATCCAAACTGTCTCTTGTGCTGAAGTTGCTGCTGAGATGTATTCAGCCTCAGCGGATGATAAGGCAACTGAATTTTGTTTCTTAGTTGACCAGGAAATTGGTGTATTTCCTAATTTACATAAAATTCCCGTTGTTGATTTACGGTCATTTTTATCCCCTGCCCAATCGGAGTCAGCATATGTTGTTAGTATTGGCTCATTTTCTTTACTAATAATTAGTTTTAGTTCTTGTGTTGTTTTTAAATATCTAATAACCCGCTTTACTGCGTTCCAATCCTTTTCTCTGGGTTTTTCGTTTCTACGACTCAAAATGTTCACAGCGGCGGCTATGTCTGGTCTAGTTATTGTAGCTATATATAACAATGTTCCGATAGCTTGCCTATATTTACTGTTATTAGAAAGTAAATTTTCCTCATCAATTATGTTTAAGTACCCGGGTTCCATCGGAGTATCACAGGGTTTCGCTTCCTTTAAATCGAATTTTTCGATCAGTTCTTTTATTTTGTTTCTTTGATCAAGTGCGAAATTTCCTTCTTTACTTCTTTTTATGTTTATCCCCAGATAATAATTTACAAGTCCTAAATTTTTGACTTCATATTCCTTTTTTAGTTGTTCTATTATTTCATTTATTTCTTTAGTTTCCCCTGAAATTAATAAATCATCAACATATATAATGATGTATGTTGTACTTTCCTTTAATTTTCGTGTGAAGAGACATGGATCGGAGGTGCTTTGCACAAAACCAAGTTTAGTTAAACTTTCTTCTAATTTAATGTTCCATGCTCGTGCGGATTGCTTCAATCCGTAAATTGATTTTTTTAGTTTGCAAATTTTATTTTCCTCTCCCGGTATTACATGCCCTTCTGGTTGTGACATATAAACTTCCTCTTCTAAATTTCCGTGGAGGAATGCAGTCTTAATATCTATATGATTAACATCTAAATTTTTATACGCTGCACATGCTAGAAACGCTCTTATAGTTGTATACGTTACTACTGGAGCGAAGGTTTCAAAACAATCGCTTCCGTATTTTTGAGAAAAACCTTTGGCTACAAGACGTGCCTTATATTTTTCTATTTCATTATTTTCATTATATTTTTTGGTGAATACCCATTTATTCCCAATTACTTTTATTCCAGGTGGTGGATCAATTAGTTCCCATGTTTTGTTTTTTCTTAATGAATTAATTTCTTCATTAGTTGCTTCGTACCATTTGTTTCTATCATATGGGTTTTCGATTTTCGCTATATCTTTCCACTCTGTTGGTTCAATATTTTCTTTTTGTATTTTAGTAATATAAGAGAATCTATCGGGTGGAACTCCCCTATTTGATCGTTGAGATCTTCTAGGTTCGTTTTCGTTTAAATTTTCCTCATTGTCTGTTTGTTTATCTTCCTGCATGTCTATAAAGAATTTTGAGGAATCTCCCCCTGCTTTTTCAGGTTGTTTCTGAACTTCTAATTCTTCTCTCATATCAATGGATTTTTTTTCGTTTTCATTTGAATTAGAGTTTTCTATAAATTTAACAGTTCTTGCCCTTATTACTTTATTATTGCCAATGTAGATCCTATATCCTTTTGATCTATTATCATAACCGATAAATGTTCCTTTTATTGCTTTATCATCGAGTTTTCCTCTTTGGGATTTATCGAGATAAGCATAAGCTTTGCAGCCAAATATTTTTATGTTTGATAAATCCGGTTTTTTGTTTGTCCATAGCTGGTATGGAGTTGAATTGTGTGATTTTGTTGGTAATCTGTTTATAAGATACACAGCTGTATTTAAAGCTTCGGCCCAAAATTTATTTGGCAGCTGCGCTTCCGATAATAGGCACCTTGTCATTTCGACTAAAGTCCTATTCTTTCTTTCCGAAACACCGTTCTGAGGTGCACAATGCGGAATAGTGAACTGGTGATGAATACCTTCATATTTTAAGAATTTTTCTAATTCTTCGCTAGTGTATTCACCCCCATTGTCTGATCGGATTTCTTTAACTGTGCGACCGAATTTATTTTTCGTTATGGCTACATATTCTTTCACTTTGGTAACTACCTCACTTTTATTCGATAAAAGAAATATCATTGTGAATCTACTAAAATCATCTGTGAATGTGAGAAAATATTTCTTCCCTCCTATGCTTTCTGTTTGCATCGGACCACATACATCCGTATGCACCAGATCGATCGCCTTCTTAGCTCTGTTCTCACTCTGTTTTGGATACGGTGCATTTGTTAGTTTTCCCTTTATACAACTCTCACAAACTATGTCATGTTTGCAATTTTTAATTTCTAGACCTGTTGCTAAATTGTTGGATAAGAGTTGTTTAATTGAATTAACATTTCTATGACCTAATCTCTTATGCCAAAGCTCAATGCAGTTTTTATTCTTGCATTGTTCAGCAAAATTGACATAGATTTCTTGCTTAGGTTTATATAGGTCAATTTCATATAAATTTTCTCTCTTTTTTCCTTCTAAGAGAGTTTTTCCATTATAGGATAAGTTACAGGTGTTATTTTCAAACATGAATTCATAACCATACTTTGTGGCTTTCGTAACCGACATTAAATTTGATTGAATATCAGGGACATATAAAACGTCCTTTAAAGTTATGTCATTTGATTGTGTCCGTAATTTTATTGTACCTGTCCCGTGCGATTTTAGTGTTGTTCCGTTTGCTATCGTGACAGTATTTTTGTTGTTATTGTCAATGTCAACAAATACATTTATGTCATTACAAATATGTGAACTGCTTCCAGAATCAACAATCCAAGTAGATTTAGATTCATTATGTGCGATTAATGATAATTGCCTTTGAGACATTGTTTTTTCGTTTTGATTTTCTTCGCTTTTACTCTCTTGAATTTGTGTGTTTTTTTTTGCTTTAGTTTTCGGAGTAAAATTACTTGCTTCAAAGCATAAAGACGAATTTTGTCTGTATTTTTCATTTGTTTGGTTCTTAGAATTTTTATTCTTAAGAAACCAACAATTTTGTCGCACATGGTTTTTTCTTTTGCAATTCGTGCAAAAAAGGTTTTGTTCTCTTTTTGGATATGCCCTAGTGTTTTGTTTTTGTTTATTAAATGTTTTGTATACAGTTTCATGCGATGAATTGGAGCTTTCTTGTCTCCTTTGAAATTCATCTGTTAGTTTTCCTTTTATAAATTCCGAATTTAATTCTGTCTCTGATCGGGCCTCTAATGCCGTGATCAGAGTATCATAGCTAGGTGGAAGGGAGCACAACAAAAGTGCAGATAGATGAGAGTCCTTAATCTCTTCTCCTATTGATTTTAACCTATCAGCGGTTTCTAATATTTTAACAATATGGTCGTTCATATTACAATTTTCAACTAGTTTTATACTATATAGTTTTCTTAGCAAATATAATTTACTAGATAAATTCGCGCGCTCATGTATTGTTTTTAATGCTAACCATGTAGCTTTAGCTGATGTTTCGTTTTTTATGTAAATCAGCTGTGAGTCTTCTAAGCTTAAATTTATAATAGCCCTGGCTTTATTGTCTTTCTTCGTCCATTCGCCTGTTAAGGGGTTTGGCGGATCATCAGTTATCTGGTTGATTAAATCCTCTTTCATTAACAGCATCTCTACCTTGAACTTCCAAATCGCATAATTATTGGAGTTCAGTTTTTCTATGCTACACATTTCTTTCATATTTGAAGCCATGATGTTGTATTTTTATTAATTTTAATAATACTTTTATAGTTTCTATTGTTTAAAATATAGTTTTTTTTATTTTTCTTATTAGAGAGCGGTTTTACCGTGTTCAATCCTCAGTCTCATAATCTGATAATTTTTAGAACTACGGTAAATAAATTCTTCTTCTAATTTTATTCTTAAAATTCACTTTAAGACTTCATGATAATAAAAGAAAGGTAGAGAAAGTTTGTCCTACCTTTTGAATCCGCGAAGGTGTAGTAAGTGTATCCAATTTTACTATAAATCCAATGGCACTATTTAATAACTTCTTTCGATCACTGATGAAAATAAAAAAAAACATCTTCTCTAAATAAAGTATTGCTTCATTGTATAATTTCTAAGTTAATTATTTAATTACTGTTGAAGAAAAAGAAAGATTAATTTTACATTATAAAATTTACATCACACTATAAAAAGTTAAAACATTTAATTTAATAGAATTGTTCAGCAGGTCTGCATTAAATAAAAGTTACTCAGAGACTGAAGTATTAGTTCTTGGATGAGAGAAAAAAAACACAGTCAAGTCTACGTCATTTAGCCTTGAACTCTTGACGTTACACGTGTAAGTTCTTTAATGAGAATCTCACAGAAAACAGAAAAGTACTTTGTCAGCGCACACGTGTTTCGTTTCACCAGCTTGAAGTCGGATGGATGAATATTCAGGCTCACAATAATAGATGAAATGTTTATCTCAGAAATCACTCTTCTAACAACAACAGCCCTGGGAAGGAGGTTTTGAACGGATGATATAACCACTAACACTAAAACTCATTTACCTACCGTAATTTCGCGCGTATACGCCGCACCTCAGACAATTCGATTTCCTACCAAAATTTATTTTAAATAAAATGTGACTTACTTCTGCTTAGCACTTATTTGACTTCTTATTTTCAATAAAATTTCCGGTTTGAAAAAGACTTAACTAAGCTGCGGCGCATACGCGCGAAATTACGGTACACTACAACATGTCTTTTATGCAAAGAATGAACCGAACAACACCCACAATAATTTGCATAAGCACTTAGTGTTAAGTTTATTTCGACGGTAACATTTGAATGTGGAAAAATTAAAGAAGTTTAGAAGATAATAACTATTCATAACTATTACTAAAAATGTGTTAAAGATGCTGAATTTTTTTAAAACTCATTCAAAAAGTTTCAAAGTTACAGTTTTCACGCATAATCAGAAATTTACTGAAAGTTTCGTAAACCATTCAGAAAACGCATTTCTACTATCAATAAAGGAAAAATCTGGTATGATACCTTGATAAAGTAGAGGAATGCTATTATGAACTAAGTTTCACTATCACCCATAAACGGTAACCTAACTCCCTGTTGATGAATTAAACACTACATAGCACAATTATTGGTGAGCAAAACACATCCCACTTCTACTGGATTTCATAACCTAACTTCTAGACTTCGCAGCCTGCAAACTTCACAGTAATTTTAAATATATGCTGCTTACAGAGATAACCATTGATGAACGTTAATGAACTGTTTTGTCTTGTTATTGTTAATTAAATGTAAGTGTTTATTCGGTCAAACACTTTCCTGGTCATAAGTTTAGGAAAATATGTTTCAGTTCATTTTGTTTTCTGAGGTTTCTGTTGGATAGGAAATGTTTCAAGAATTGTGTGTATATATGACATCAATTTTTCGGAAATGTTTCTGATTTTCTTCTAATGTTCTAAATGCCATGCAACAACTCCTTTTTAGTTCCGTTGCATTATCACTTATTTCTATCATGTAATTTATTCAGAACAAAATTACAATCAATCTGGAAATAGGCAAACATAATGTCTTCCAACTACTTTGCAGCTGATCATTAGGGTTCAATGAAAAGAAATTCATTTTATTTGACAAATTTGTAAAGTTTATCATAATGAAGTTTGTATAAGAAGTATTTAGTCTGCTTATTACAACTACATTACCAACAAATTAAATTAGCGTTTTATTACCATGCAGCGCATTTCTTATTTCTTTCTATAGAGTGCTCAAAAGCATAACAAGCTCACTAAATAACTTAAAAATCGGTTGCAATAACAAATAACTATAAAAATAAAATACATGAAAATTACATTTTTCATACCCATCATAGTGCAATTTCACATTACCGATTTTTTCGATAGAATTAAATTAATCGTCACTCTGCATAATTTTGTTCTAATAAGCGTTTACTGTATTAGATTGTTTTTAGGAAATTTAAAATATTTCAATTAATTAATAAAAATACATATTATACAAGTTAATAATTTCGAAATTATTATTTATAGAAGCATACATTAAATTGCATTTTAGTATTTAGTAAGGAATTAAATTATAACTGTCATTTTAATAAATATAATTATATATAAATACATGTAAATATTAATAAAGATACATTAATTAAAATATAAAATGATACTCTGTTCTAAAGAAGACGATTATATGTGCTTACAATGCAATCTTCAAACGAAATTGTGTTATTAATTCTCTGTGCAATTTCCATATATTTGGAATTTAATTAAAATGAATATTTCAGCTTTACGTTTCAATTGAATTACTAGATTAGGAGAAGACTTAATTTAATTCTTAGTAAATAAAATTATTTTGTGTAAATATGTATACACGTTATATTTGAATTGCTTTAGCTTGATTATATTCTATGACTAACACATTTTGAAATATACTTACTGGTTGTTCATTTCCAAAATTTAATTCTCATCTTTTATATTGAAGGAGATAAAATTGCGATTGAATTACAAATATAATGAAAGTTTACATAATTATATGTTGTTTAACGAAAGTTCCTCTCTCATTAACAAATTGAAAATAAAAACTGCGAAATATTTACGAGACGTGGAATACGTAGATAAAAATTAACTAGTTGGATGTGCCAATCCCAAAACTGAACACTTCTATCTCAAACAGGATTCGCATACACTAAAACTGAATCAGCACCATTTTATGTCAAAGTCTAACTGATTCTAAAGTTTTATTAAATTCCGTACTTTAGTTCTTCAGATATGACTATCGCTAAAATCGTGTAAATCCTGAAAATTGCAGGTTACCAGCGACTCCTGTTGGGAAATTTAGACCAAAACCTAAACAACATCTTATGCCAATGTCTAACTGATTGTGAAGTTTGATGAAAATCCGTGCAATAGTTCTTGTGATATAGTTATCGTTGAAATTGTGAAAAAAGTAGCATAGCAGCGTCACCTTTAAGTTATTTAAGCCAAAACGTAATTAGCATCTATTTATGTCAAGTTCTTACAAAATCTGAAGTTTGATGACATCCTGTGCATTAGTTCTTGAGATACAGCTATCATGAAAATCATGAAAAAGTAGCATAGCAGTGCCACCTGTTGGGATATCTGCACCAAAACGTAATCAGCGTCTATTTATGACAAGGTATAACTGAATCTGAAGTTTGATGAAAATAATTGCATTAGTTCTGCAGATAGAGATATTGCAGAAATCGCGAACATGCAGCATAGCAGCGTCCTCTGCTGAGCGATTTTCACCAAAAACTAATCACCATCAATTTATGTCAGTGACTAAAGGAATATAAAGTTTTATTAATTTCCGTGCATTAGTTCTTGAGATAGAGCGCCTACAAAATTTTTGTCACATACAGACAGACGGACAGAGTAACAGACAGAGTAACAGACAGAGTAATAGATAGAGTCACAGACTCACAGACAAACATTTTCTAAAAACAGTCAAATCGTGTTCAAGACCTTCTATAACGTATAAATCCGTCGAAAACCAGAAGTCGAACATTTTCATGAATCCAATACTTTCTTCTTGTAAAGATAGAAGAAAGTAAAAATAATACGCATAAACAGAGAACACCATCAGTGTGCCTGTGTATGTGGAAGAAACAATGAAAGATAAAAAGGACCGGAAAGATTTTCTTTGCAGCAATTGTTCTTCCTCGTTATTCGATTGATTCAACGTGATTGATTATGTACTTCAAGTAATGTAATGAAAGGCAAAGAAACATCTACTCACAGTATCCTGATTTAAATAATTATTGCTACATAGAAATTATTTGTATAAATATGTATGTATGTAATATTTGATCAGCTAGTATATTTCACGAATAATGCATTTTGCAATACATTTACCATGTTGCTAATCTTAAAAAAATCATATTTTATAGAGAAGAGAATTGATTAGTGACACAGTTGCAGGTTAGCACAAAGATTATATAATTATCTGATGCTCAACAAAATCACTGTATCACTAATAAATTATCCACGAATTGTGATTTATTTATGAGAAAGGCAGTACATCACTCGCACGATGATTAACAATGAAGGGATTAAGCAAATACAGGCATCGCAGTGCATGTCGATAAAGAAATGAAACAAATAATAGTCTAGTAAAATTTTCTATATTTCCCTTTATTGTCTCCAAATTCCTTTGGTTTTTTTAAAGATAATTGATTATGTGTTGTTAGTGCACTCTTAAAGGAAAGTATTTTTTTAAAATAAGAACATGGACTTACTCGTTTTATTTTAAGTGCAATTGCATCATACGTAAATGCATGACATGCTCAAATATAAACAAGTGGGTAAGTGTGATCGAAGATCGCTCAAAGGTTTCGTTTAATATTCCTTTCAAAACACTTTATCTTTCCTTTAATAAATTCAAATAAATATCATTTAGCCATAATACCCCGTCATACGGACTAAATGCAACATTAAAAAAGTAATTTCAAAAACAAATTGTACACCTTCAAAATGTTAAAATATGCGAATATTTCCATAATCGGATTTTTATCACGATTCAATATGTTTCTCAAATCATATATTTACTATTCTCTATTACTCATATTGATACTCGCTTTGTATTATTCTCAAACATTTGAAAAATTCTTTAAACTTCCAATAAGACGTCAGACTTTCTTTTTAATTCTCTAATGACGTGATATTAATCTGCTTTGTGTACATACACGTACTCATACTCCTTGTATTATTGAGAAATCTTAGACATTTTCCACTTTATTACCACTAAGACGTCAATCAATTTTATTTCATATTAATCTTTTTTTCAATGGGTGAAACTTTTTATTTTATTTTAATTTTTCACGTGGAAATCGTCTAATAGAAAATTAATTATTGTAGAAAGAATTTCATTGTGGATTTTAAATTTTTGGCATCTGCTATTACGAAAAATGTTTAAATTTAATAGGAAAAGGCTGTTAGAATTTTGGTTTTTTATCTCCATTTATTAAAATAATACGAATTTTTCAAATTTTAATATTTTGAGCTCTTTACAGTTGGTATTCATCTATATACCCAAAGTTTCAACTCTATAAGTTATATAGTTTTTGAGAATGGCTCTGTGACGGACAGACAACGGAGCGGGAGTAATAGGGTTTCGTGAGATGAACGAAATCCTAAAAATAGACTAATTTAAAATAACGTTGTCTATAAATAAAACGTTCGCATTACTTCATTTTATATAATTGCAGATATCAAGACAGATTGTTTTATGTAGTTGTTCCTGGCATTTCTTCATAGTTTTTTCGCAAATAAGGATAACTTGCATTAACGTCTCATCACCCTTTCTAGACAAATAAGTGTTTGTAAACTATACAATCAATACTAAATTATATGTTTGTAAACTAGACAATAAATAGATAAACTATAGATTGTTCAGATAGCGCAAAAGCAATAGTTAGAAAGCAATAATACCAGTAGCACTTGGTTAAACACATTAATCAAAAATACAACTCTACTAACTCAATTAAAAAGTATCACTTACAGCATTTTTTAGAAATAAAGCTAGGATTATCTGAACAAAGTATTTTACCACAAATTTATTTCTCCTTAATAAAATTATAAAAGTATACATTCAAGAAATTTTCAAAAATCTAAAATTAATATTTCTTACGGCAAAAGCGAGTTCCAGAATTGGCTGGGCATTTCGCATTTTAGTGGCGAAATATGGCTATCTATATGAAATCACATTGTATATTAGGGTGGATCGAAAAATAAAATTTCACAATTTCAAAACCTACCTATGCGGAAAAGATGTTCTATTGTATGGAGATTAAGAGAAAATTAATTAAGAAAATTAATTTCAAAATTTAATACTGCCGCAAGGTGTTTGAAATTTATGTATTTGAGTCTTTTTTCGGTAAAAAGTCAAAGTGATTTTTGTTAAATGAAATATACATTTTAGTAATTTTAAATATTAATTGCAATAAGAGGACACTTACTTGGTTTTGATTTGATTTGATTTGATAGCCTAAGAGGGACTGCTCAGACTAGTAGAAGTCTGTAGAGCCATAGTGTCCCTCCCGGTCCCCTTTATTAAGGTCTTTAAAAAAATACAAACTACAGCCGAAGCTAGACCCACCGTTAAACGTGACAAGGAGCTGGATAGAATGTTTAAAACAAATACAAATACAAACTATGGTCAACGATCAGATCATATATAAGCCGGTCCTGCTAGGGAAGGACCCTTTTCGCGACAGTTAGCAGGGACTGAAAAGGAGTTGTGCATTGAGAGTGGCAGCTGACGGCTACTAGGTAAGGTTAGAGAGTTCTGTTAGAAAAATATAGATTTTATGTAGCTTTCTGTTTAGGGTGTGCCTCTTTAGAATATTAGGAAGCCATTCCTTGGGAGGGATTGCAGGCTTCCTAATATGCCACTTATTATTCCGAAACTATTCAAGTTTTACTTACATACATTACAGGTGTTCTATGTGTGAACCCTTGGTCACACGGCATACATCCATGCGATAGTCCAGCTCCTGCCACACTCCGGTTCTTTAAATTTACGGTACCACACATGAATTGTTTTGTCAGTTGGTCCCTGTTTTCGATATTTATTACGAAAGGCCCGTTGAACTGACACAACTGATTCAGATTTAAAGAAACGGAGTATGGCAGGAACCGGACTATCGCATGGATGTATGCCGTGTGACCAAGTGTTCACACATAGAACACCTGTAATGTATGTAGGTAAAACTTGAATAGTTTCGGAATAATTTCATATGTTTCTTTTTTTCATATTCGTCTTCGTTTTTTTACTATAACGTTTCGAAACCCCGGAGGGAATTACGAATGACCCTGTATTACTTATGTTGTTGACATATTTTTACTTACCCAACATACGTAGTATAGGGTAAGTCTTGTAATCGCTTTGAAAATCGAAAAAAATTTTTTGACGTATTTACTAGTTTCAGACACTGGAGATTCCGAAAAACATATTTTTAGAAAAAAAAATTGCCGTCCGTCTGTGTGTCTGTATGTCTGTGTGTCTGTGTGTCTGTGTGTCTGTGTGCCTGTAAACGCTCTATCTGCCAAAAAAAATGAGATAGAGACTTGAAATTTGGTATGTATTTGGTATGTAATAATGGGAAGAAGCCTATTGAATTTCAGTAACCTCGATTATCCAGAACTACTTTTTTTGGACTCTCGAAATATTCGTCTTGATAAAAAGTATATAAAAATTTTCGAAATTGTTTATTTTAAGGAGTGAATGTAAAAGATAATGAAAAAACATAAATTTTGCAAAAGCATGAAGTCGATCGGATAATGAGTTGCCGAGATATTTGTAATACTATTTTCCACACTCTTCGATTTTTTATGACCTTGTATTTCAACCAAATTTCAATTCAAAGATATATTTTAATTGGAAACGAGACGCTTAATCAGATGCAATGAACCTCTAGTTAATAGGATTATTTTTTTGAGTTATAAGGATGTTTCTTTTAAGCAATTCAGTAATCGAGCCTTTAAAGTTTATGACGTCATCAAGCCACGATTTTATTCAAATTGCAATGCATTTTATAAGTCGTTTACACATTTTTTATTTTAATATTTTATATTATGCATATTCATGATAGGTAAGTATTACGGTGGTCCCCAACGACTAGTTTTCTATGCATTTCCAAAGCGCACAACAATGAATAGGGTGTTATTCGAAATGTTTTCGAATCGGCTTCTGACATAGTAAACTCACATTTCCTTAAAACATGCTTCTTTTTCTTTCTTTCTTTTTTTTAAAAATTGCAATTAATTGAAAATTAAATGAACACTGTTGTCATAAATGAAATAAAAGTTTTTTCTCAAACCAATGTTGCCACAAAAACAAAATATAGCATTATATAATCGTCAACAATGATTATAAAATAAAAATAGTACATAAAATATAAAGTGAGACCGCACGGGTTTATTTTATATTTATTATTAAAAAAGCAAGTGTTTAAAAGAAAAATACCCCATTGATCGAATGAAGCAGTGGTGTTTCACTTGTAGCCAAAATTGTATGCTTTGTTTTATAAATGAAATTGTATTTTATGTGTATTAAATTTATTTATCTTTGTCTCCTGTTTTTCCTGAAGTATCCTCTAACATATTTAAAATACGATTGTTATTATTTTTCTCACGCGCGGGCCTTTTGCTATCTTCGGTCAGTTTTTACTGTAACTTTGATGGAATAAATGAGTGGATATTCTGGCTTGACTAATGTTGTTTGCATATACTTTTATTCTCAATTTTTCTTTAGAAGTTTAAACCTGCACCTAAAAAGTATTAGATATTGTTAAAAAAATATTAGACTGCAATGCGAAATCCTCGCATGGGTCCACTGCTATAACTTTAAACTTGAAGCAAAGTGAAGTGTTAATGCACAAATATTTACAGTTACAATATATAAGATAAATTTTTAAAGGTCATTAATTATTAAAACTATGGTCAATGTTTTATTTATTTGTTTAAAGGTAAAGTACACGTTTCTACTGACATACACTAAAAGAAAGACAATTGTTTCTTAAGGTATCCGCACACCTTTGAAACGTCATTTTCGATAAAAATATCGATTTTTCATTTTGCAATAATATTAAAATCCGATCTTTTATCTATCGAATTCTGCTTTAACTGTGTCTGTATCTGAATTAGAACACGAGTGATGGCCATTTGAAATTACATCTATTACAGCTTGCTAAAGAATTTCACAACCGGAAATATTGTTCTGCAAACCGAAAGTAAGTCGAAATGTATGTTTATATTCTTCTTTTTCGAGATTTAGCATTTAAATTGGGATTATAGGTTTAAAAAAATACATGGAGTATGTAATTAAAATTTTAAAGAATATTAATTATTTTTATATCAAGATTTAGCTTTTTCTTAAAATGAAGTTTTTCAGATTTTTACTGTAAGCAAAACATCCTATAGCAAACATTTATGCATGAAATGCCTTGAACTTTTAAAAACTTATTTTACATATGTGTACTGAGGAAATAGACTACAATCATGATGATATATTAATTAGTTTTATATTTACGCTGGTATAAGTTTAAAAGTCGCAAGAAATTTTACGAATTTTTCATTACATTAGTACTTCAAGAGCCATAGCTTCTGCGATAGAGATGCTATTATAATGCGGCTAGTCTATGTCCTAGAAAAAGTTATTCTCACGATTATGCAAATTACAAAATGTGAATGCATTGATTTGATTTTGAGTGATCATGTTTTGCGCAAATGTCAATTTTTCACATAATTTTGACTATTTTTCACTTAAAAAAAATCATTTCTGTGTAATTTCTAAAATATTTATTTATTTTTCAAAGTTTTAACTTAAATGTCATTAGAAAAAGTTTGTATAGAGAGAAATTTTTAAAAAATTCAAAAAATCACTTTCAAAGGTGTGCGGATAATGTAATCTAAGAAAAATATAATGTAAACACAAACGAAAATATACAAAAATCTCTTGAGTTACGCTTGATGCAGAACAGCGTTTTTTATCTTTAAAAACCACAGAAACGCATAAATGTTCGAGATTTAAAAAAGCATTTATAGAAACAAAATTTCTTTTGCTACCAGTGATTTTCGAAAATTTTTACGAGTAGTATTTATAGTGGATTAATAAGTTTCCTGGAATATAGGTTTTTCGGATGCTATTAATTAGCAAGAAACCATTTTCATGCTCAACAAATATGTTTTAAGGACAATCGTCATAAATTAATATCATTAGCACTAACATTAAAATAAATATTATTTTGTTATTCTTGTATGTATAAATTCTGTTATACAGCTGAAAATGTTTAATTGAAAATTGATATCATACTAAAAACCGATATTCCGCTTAGAAAAAACTGTTTAATACACTATAAAAACTATTTGGGAATGGTTCCGAAAACCTGCGGCAGTAAAATAATTTTCATTTTTATAAATACAGTGAAACCTCCCTGAAAGACCACCTCTATAAGGAGACCACCTCTCATAAAGACCGTTTATTTATCGTCTATAATTTTTTGCTATAAGCTCAATGTTAATTTTCCTCCATTAAAGGACCACTATTCCCCGTCTCCCTCCCTGAAAGACCATTTTTCAACTTTTCAGTCATAGAATAGGATTACTTTCCTTTGAATGGGAAAATCTCGAAATTCCATTTCTCTCCGGAAAACACGCTCAGCTAAGTCTACTTCCTTAGACTTGGTAAATCAAGGTCAAGGAAAAAAGCTGGTTCTCGTGCATTACCACATTTAATGTCACTATAGTTACGGAGGGATAGTTGGTGTTGGTGGACTATAGTTACGGAGGGATAGTTGGTGTTGGTGGACTAAAGTTACGGAGGGATAGTTGGTGTTAGTGGGAGAAGGACTATTGTCCACCTGTAAAGTGCAGGAGTCTTTTTCAAGAGGGAGAGTGGTGGTGGTCCAGATCCCAGCTTATCTGTTGCTTTTCTTGGAAAGATTTTCACTTGTTGTTATCACCTCAGTTTTGTTTAACAGTGGAAGTTATAACACAGTGCATATCGTATTTTTCTTGCTGTGTGCTTAGTATACCAAGTTAGATGATGTTTAAGAGAATTGTGTTAACTTTGGAAGACAAAGTGAAAGTTGAGCACACGAGAATGGAACATCAGAGAGGAAAATTGGCGGCACTGTTTAATTGTTTCATTTAATCGTTTCATTTAATTATTTAATTTAATTTAAACAGTTTAATTATCTATTTCATGTCAAGAAACACTTGTTGAAATCAATAGATTGATAGAAAGTTTGATACCTGTTAGAGATACTAAAATAAGGAATTTGTTTAAAGAGATCAAAGAATGTTTAGAACTAAACATTGTTAATGAGAAATTGTTAAAATCAAAGCAAACTACAATTAATTCCTTCTTTAAAGCTGTATAGACATAAAATATAATAAACTAATTCAACAATATTTTTTTCTTGTAGTATGTATTTTATGAAACTTTGCTTTACCCCTCACCTCTATTCAGAGACCACCTCTCTGAAAGACCGATTTTTTATGGTCTAATAGGTGGTCTCCTTAGAGAGGTTTCACTGTACTTCTTTTGGTTTCTGAGGTTTCTAATGATAAATAACGCCTTCCAAAGTCGTGTGTAACTCAAAAGGTGTTACAGAATATTTTCTTTCGGGGTTATATTACATTTTGCTAGATTAAGAATTTTTTTTTTTTTTTTTTTTTTTTTTTTTTTTAGTGTATTGGAACATTGCAAGAAAGATCAAAGAGGGAAATTAAGGTTACAATAGGACATTTTCATTGATCATTTCTGTGTGTGACTTCAACTTGGGAATCTTTTCATTTGAATCTCACATTGTCTATAATAAAAAAAAATCTAAGTTAGTTAATGTAAATAGCATATTTAAAGGAAGAATAGATGTCATCTAACTATAAAATTATACGCATGGGCATGAAAGCATGAAAACATCTCAATATGAATAGATGTTCGAGAAAATAAATAAGAACTAGAATTTTAGTTTGATTATCTTCACTGATTGTTTTAAAACTTTCCAACATAGTAGAAACGTCTTTATGAATTCGGTTTGTCGGTCTGCTAGATGTCTTTCTGTCGTCTGTCCGTGTTCTTCAACCATATAAATATACTCTTATTACCATGCAACTGAAATATGTTATTGATGTTTTATTGTTATGTATGACATTTTCGGCATTTACAGTTTGTTTACAGGGACACTCAAAAGAATTCTGTTACATTACGGTCTATGCGGAAAATCGTCTGCCGTGTATTTAAAGATGTTAGACTATTAGAAAATATTGAAATTGCTATACATCACTGTGGTGTACTAAAAAGTGTTCACTATAGCATATTGGGAGCATAGCATACATCGTTCATTTACAGGGACATACAAAATAATTTAGTTAGTTAATTTAGTTCTATGAACAATAAATACTGGAAGCTCGTTTTCAGTTCTTGCATGTGCTTTTATGTTTAACTAATATTTTACACATAACTTGGTGTATATAAGTACTATAGATCATATACAGGGATGCACAAAATATCTCGAGTACATTTCCATTTATTGACGAAAATTGCTGAAAGGGATTTATCAACTGTGCTATACGCTTTCCAACTGAAACAAATTTCAGCATACTATGCAGTATATATAAAAGTCTATAGATCATGTACACTTCAGCACAATTCAGATATATTTTCGACGATTGATGGTGATTGCAGAAATTGGGTTTTCAATTGTGTTATGCGTTTTCCATACTGATTACTTAGACATTATTTTTCGCCTTATTAAATTGTGAAGTTTTGTTAAAGCAGAATGAATTTGTTGGAAAGTGTTTCATAATTCATGCTTGGTACATGCGTTTTCGTTCTTGTTTCTTTATCTACAAGAAAAATTATCATCTGACGCATATAAAACTCTAATAAAATATAATATTGTGTTTCTCAATGAAAGTAATTTATTGATTTAATATATTTTTAAAAATAAACATTTTCATAGAACATACACATTAAACGCATGTATTAAAATAAACATATACATTTTGAGTCCTTCTGCCCTTACAGTAGCTATATATACTATATAATGAATAGAAACTTGTTAACTAAAAGTGTACTGTTTTTTTTTTCTATTTTTATGTCGTACTATTTAAAATGTATTTTTATTTATCAATGTGTTTTTGTATATATTTTTTTTACATTATCTATTTTATAAAATATTATCCTGTTTAACAAAAAGCAAAGATCTTAATCGAGTCCCGAATATAGATTATATGTGAGTTATTATTTAGATCATACTTTAATTTCTTAAATACTTAACATTAAATTTACGATATATTTAAATCAAAATACCAAAACAGAAAACAGACTAGAAATACAAAAAAAAAGTTAAAATTATTATTAATGAAAAAAAAAAATAATAACACTTCATTATTCTTTTAACAAAATTTATAGTAAAAAATTTTGTCAGATCTTCTAATTTTTTATGACAGCTTCTTTCTTCCAAGAAAAGGAAATATATTTCAAAATATGAAAAAAAGTTAAAATTATTATTAATGAAAAAAAAAATAATAAATAACAATTCATTATTCTCCAAACAAAATATATATTAAAAATTTTATCATATCTTCTAATTTTTTTATTACAGCTCCTTTCTCCCAAGAAAAGGAAATATATTTCAAAATATGAAAAAAAAAAAATCATAAAATATTATCTCTCCTTTCAGCCTGAAAAATCTTTAAAATCTCCAAACAATCCTAAACTTCTTACAAGGAACTCTTCTATCACATTCCATAACTTTTTAAGTGGAATAAAATAGTGTCGGAAGTTCATTTCAAAAGATGTAGTCCCCTTTTCTATGCAAACTTAATACTTTAAGCTGATGCGTACCGCTCTTCCGGCGTGTTTGGTAAGAAGCCAGGAGGGGAATTTTCCGAGACTTTTTTTTTCTTTTTTTTCTGGTACTTTTTTTTATTTTGTATTTTAACTTTGACTGTTTGGAGTTGTTCATGTTTTGTGGCATCTGAAGTGATTTCTATTTTAGAGCATAGTAGAAAAAGGAATTTAAAGTTTTCAGAAATTGATGAATTGTACTACGAGAACATTTATTCAAAGGTATTATAAGAAGGTATTTTTTCAACTACGATACCAATTTATAATAGTTATTTATTTAACTTTTTATCCAAGGTTATAATAATAAGTTGTTTCTTTAAGAGTTAGTTGGAATTTTACGAAGAATGATATACGTAAAAATGAAACCTTTTTAATTATTATTCAAGATATTTTTGGCAGTGCCAGTTACAATTCTATACAAAAACATGTTGACTTTTTATGTGTTATTCGTATTTAATGAAAAGGAGTATGTTTTAATTATAGCGCTATTCATTTGTTCACAGAAGAAATACCGTTATTGAAATGGCTCTTGTGTTGTGGATGAAGTCTATAGAAGATTATTCAATACTTAATATTACTATCATTGATAATAAAAGGGTGTTATATTTATTTTTTCATTGAAAGTGTTGTATGTATAAGTGCGTATGCATACAATTTGTGGTGTAGGGTCATTTGGGATAATTGTCAACACATTTTACTAGTTGCAACTACTTACAGCTTTAAAGAGCACATGGTATATGTATAACCTTCCAAAGCTGCCATAAATCCATTGTTTCACTCCTTTTTTCAATTATAAATTAGTTTTTGGTGCTGTTGCATGTAATTAAGTACCTAAAATTGCCTGTTCACAATTAACACATATGTTATATAATTACCTCAAAAACTATGGGGAAATTCTGAACATCTATTTTTGTTTCAGGATGATTTAATGCAAAAAATATAAAGTTCACACACAATATTTGTTCAACCACAAGTTTATACATACATTATTTTAACACTAACGGATCTCCGAGCCCATGATAATAAACTTAAATATACATAAAATCTGCCTACCTTGAATGCTTTTATATTCTTTAACGAAAATCTTTCAAAACGAACCTAATGCTGGGAGTTCCACTGCCTTCGGCAGCATATACCATCGAATTTGTATGACTTTATCTATATTATAAAGGACAAACGTGTCCGTGCGTAACGCTGACGTCATTTTGTGAATGGCAGCACTTGACGATGAAAATTCGGTTTTGAGATTTTTGCTACTGCAATTTTTTTAATTTCTAAATATCGCACATTTAAAATTTTTACACCGTTATATAGGAATAAAATCCACTTTCAACTGCAACTTATTTGAAAACTGTATATTATGTGACTGATTTTTTATATCATTTAAATTAAATTTCCAGCATGATTTAAAAAAAAAAAAATCTATCTCTACGGTTTGCAGACGATTACAAAATATTAATCCGTTTGGACTTTAAACAATATAAAAAGTTCAGCATTTGTTTCTAGCTAATATTCCACAACGAAATTAAAACTTCATTAAACAAGAAATAAAATAGTATAAATAAAACATAAATTTAACAGACATGTAATCGAAATAAGCGCTTAAAACCGCTGAAATTATCAGAATAATAATTTAAAAAAAACTGCTGTAGATAAACGAGATTTTTACCGATTTCTTCGGCTATTAACTTCTGGCACGAGGTCTAGACCAATACAAAATTATCGCTTGTAATAAATGTCAAAAGTTTATTTAAATATATAATTGACATATGCCATATAAAAATGCTCTTTGGTGTTCTTAGAGGGTAATCTAAAAAAAATTTGTAAATTTAAAAAATCTATTAGATTTTAGTAAAAACATAAATGGTTTTCACCTATATTCTCCATCCCGGGAAGCCCGGGTTGCATGCCCTAGTATTTTTAAAGGAAAATCTAACCTTACGAACTTAGAGTTAAATGCCTGCCCACATCTCCCTGCCTATAGAAGCATACACCGGGCGTACTATGCATGCTCCGGTCTGTTTTGAATTTATACATTTAAACGAAAATCTTTTTAAACGAACATAACGTCGAGGCCCCACTGCCGTATAACTTTAAACGAAATTCGATCCAAATGAACTAAAGTGTCAACACTATAACGTTTGCCGATTTTATTTCTGCCATTTAGGTATATTAAACTTTCAGTACTTAACAAAAGTTACTAGGAAAACTCAAGTTTCACCTGCACAATCAGTTATGACTTCACATGAGTCTTAATACGACCTAATATGGAACAAAACATTTAGAGAAAAAAAAACCTGTTCATTGTTACCCGTATCACAAAAGGCGCGGGGTAATTATGAACATGATTCTGTATGTCCTTAAAAGTGGTTTGAAGGAAAACTTAGTGATATTCTCTTAGAGCAATCATAACTTAATAATTACTGATTAAGGACAACGACTTACCTTGCTTTTATCTGATAGAAATGAAGAATATTCACAGGCACTACAAAACTGTTTGTCACTTTGCACTGTTAAGTAATTTGATAAGCGCGAGAAAGGGAGCCTGCACTAAAGCAGGAACGGTGGAAATGCTCTCTCATCGTGTCAACACCGATGTTAACTTTGGATTTATACTTCACTGCAGTACCAGATACTATCACAAGAGTGTTTGTTGCGCTTGTTTTCAATTACCACGTTTTCATAATTACCCCCAACTGACTCTATATCGTCGCTACCATGTCGAACTATCGAATGTGAAAAAAATTAATGTTTCATTACTTTTAAAAATGTGCCAATTGTCACTGCTAAATTTTATTAGAATTCTTCGCGTAGAAATAATACTAATAAAATTGGTGTGAAGAACAGGGTTGCCAGTTTGGCCTTCTTTTATATTCAGCTATTCCGAATTCATACCAGAAATTTTGACTGAAAAATTTTGACTTTAAATCATCACGAAATGTCTGTCAATATATAAAGCAAAAACATCTGTTCGAAATTTCTGGTTTGAATTTGGAATTTCTGAATGGAAAAGGATGCCAAACTGGCAACCCTGGTGAAGAATACTATTAAAATTTAGTGGTGACAATCGGCCCATTTTTAAAAGTAATGAAAAATGCATTTTTTCATATTCGATAGTTTGACATGGAAGCAACGATATAAGTAAGCTGCTGGTAAGAAGTCAGGAGGTTAATTTTCCGAGATTATTTTATTTTCTCTTACTTTTAGGTAGATTTCATAAGAAATACCGCCTATAACAGTCTCCCTTATGTTGGAATTTCTAGAAAATTTTTGAAGATCTACGCCGATCTTGACTCTCAGAACCCAATCTCACCCCCCCAGTTCAAAACTTTATCAATCTATCTATCTATATCACTTTTTTTATGGACACGGTAATTTCAATAATTCTGCACATATCTCTTCCAAACTCATAAAATCTCGGTCAAGCTCGTTAATGGGCAAAATCGAACCAGTGAAGGGGGGGGGGGAGAGGAAGCTTTTTGTGAAAACAGATAAAAAACCATAACTTCTTAATTATGATATGTATCGAATCCGTTTAAAGTTAATCTTACTTCTAGGAAAAGGGCCTAAAATTTATGTATGACCGATTTTTGATATCATTGAAAATGACCTCAAGGGAGAGGGGGGGGGGGGGGATAGTGGTGGGTTTAAGAAGAAAAAAATTCATAACTTTATCAGGTCACAATATATCAAATCCGCTTAAATTTATTATAAATCCTCTTAATATTATCTACAACTTTTATACTGACAAGTTTTTATAGAATCAACCATTACAGAAAAATAAAATAAAAACAAAAAAATCTCTGACGGCTCCCCCTGTAGACGCAGGCAGATTTCGAAATGGGTGGTCCGCATCATGACAAAAAGGTCATTTCTTCTGCAATTTCCAATAAACATGCGCTCCACGGTCTGCGTCTTCGAAATCTACCTGTGCCTTTAGGCCGAGCAGTCAGGGATTTTTTTATTTATGTTTTAACTTTGAATATTTTTAGTGCTTATTTTGTGTTATGTGCACTTTTTGTTTTAGAGTATAGCAGAAAAAGAGATTTAAAAGTTTACAGAAATTCATGAATTGTGCTGCGAGAATATATATTCAAAGATATTGTAATGAAATATTTTTTTCAACTAAAATACAATACCAATGTATAATTGTTATTAATTTAACTTTTATGCAAGGTTATAAGTTATATTCTAGTGAATATTACAAAGAACAACGCGTGTAGAAAAGAAAGGAAATAAATTATCCTTTAAGATATTTTTGTTACTGCCAGTTACAGCTGTAAGTACGAATATATTTTTTTTTTCAAAGTGACCTTATGTTTTATTATGCTTTTTTTAAAAGAGTAGAATAACAATTGATCTTGTTTGCCAAGAACAACATTGCTTTAAAATATTATTGAACATACTTTTTTTTAATATACCGCTAATTAAATACCCGCAATTGAAGTTTCAATTGAATCAGAATTATGAAATATTCTTCATTTAACACTTTCCAACTTAGTTGAAAAGTGGTTATGCTGTTCGTCTGTCTATCTGGTCGCCTGTCTGCCCGAGTTCTCACTTGCGTAAATATACTCATGTTTCCCTGTAATTGATATACGTTATTGAGTTTTACAAAGCATGTTAGGAGTTAAAAATGAAGTGTGTATCATGTACGGTAGCAGGAGCACTCAAAAGAAATTTGTATATTGTAGTCCATATGGAAAAATCCTTTGCAGTATAGTTTAATGATGTTACACTATTTCAAACATTTTAAACCTGATATAAATCACTGAAGTGCACTACAAGCACTTAGCTATAGAATATGTGTAGAACTTATAGTTTGATTACAGAGACACTCAAAAGAATTCCGTTATATTACGGTCTATGGAAAAAAATCACTTGTTGTGTATTTAATTGATGCTACACTATTTCAAACATAATGGAATCGATATGAATTGATGAGGCACACTAAAATATGATTTCTGCAAAATATGGAGTGAAAAGTATTTACCATTCATTTTCAAGGCCACACAAAAAAAATCGGTTACATAACGGTCAACAGGGAACACCTGTTTGCAGCTTATGTTCATTATCATATACTATTTCAAATAGAATGAAATTGGTTTACATTACCGAGGTTTAGTACTAGATACTTGCTGTAGAATATGATGTGTTTTATGTGTATGAATGTGTTTTATGAATGTGTATTTATCGTTCAGTTACAGGGATACACAAAAGATTTCGGATACAGTGCTGTATCTGAAGTACTGTATATTATGGATAACTGACAGGTCTGCGTTTACAATTATGGTACGTGTTTTCAAGTTGAGTGAAATTTTACTACTTTGTGTGTATAAATTATATCGATCATATACACGGCTACACAAAGGAATTCGTAAGCATTACTGAGGGTGAGCGTGAATTACTTAAATGTGTTTTTTAATTGATTTGTGCATTTCAAGCTAAACTATATTTAGTGTTCTAAAAGTTGTTTACAGAATTTAAAATAAAATCATCTACAGGGCTGCGCAAATAATGTGATACATGACGGCCTACAGATGTTAATTTCTGAAAGTGTGGTTTCAGTAGTTTTAAGCGTGTTTTGCCTAAATTAAATTTTAGCTTAATATGTCGCGCGTATAAATCCTGCTTTTAATATACAAAACAGTACAAAAGAATTTATGCGTTTTCGTCTATTGGTAGAAATTACGGAAGGGGAATTTTCAACTATGTTATCAGTTTTCTTATTAAACTAAATTTTAGCATACGATGTAGAACATATAAAAAACTCTAGATAATATACAGAGCTGTGCAAAAAAAAAAAAAAAAAAAAAAAAAAAAAAAAAAAAATAGAGTACTTGTCTGGGTATAGACGGTAATTGCTAAAATCTCGTTTTCAAATGTGTTATGCGTATCTAAAATGTTTACTTCGGTATCTTCTTAACGTTATTAAAAAGCGAAATTGTGCTATATATTCTGAAGTGTTTGAAAGTGTTTAATAATCTGTGCTTGGTGATAGATATTTCTTTCTTTCTTGTTTATTCGTTGCATCACTGTCTCTTTTTTTATTTAAAATGCTCTATTTTTAAAAAAAACATTTCTATCACCGTGTTGCAGGCTTACAATACACATAATACGAAAAATGATCTATGAAAAATAGCTATACGAAAAGTGACTAGTGTTTGAAATCTCTTTTACTTTCGGTCATAGTTCAGCAATGTTGCAACTCAGTTAATCTCCAACTAAGCTGGATAGTAAATAAATGTTCTATTATTTAATGCCTAGAAAAGTCATTACTCTTTTAAAAGCAGTTAGAAATAGTTCAGAGATCATCGGAAAATGTTGCATATACAGCACACATTGCATATTTTTATAATCTTCAAGGATACAATTTACTGATCAGTAAGCTAGGCAAACCAAAAAAAAAAATTGTTTTATAAAATCCTTTCAGTCACAATTTTGATCAACGGGAACTCCTCCTGATTTCGGCATATCTCTTTCTGGTATTATAAGTACAGTACGAAAATACGCGAATATTTTCTTTGTCTTTAATATGTGCTATAATACTTCTTCTACCTCTTATGTATAATAAAATAATGTAATCGGCAGAACAGCATGCTTAACGAGCTCTCAGAATAAACAAATCAAGACGCTTTTTTGGCTTAGTGCCGAAACAATGCCGGAATATTATTTCGCACGAACCTTGAGCATGTATCTAAAGCCAGTATCAAATACAGCCGGACGCATGCGTGGAAAGCAATTTTTAATGTTAAATTCTCACTAATTTATAGAAAATAAGGATAACTAAAATTAAATTTTGCACATCTCTAGATTTAAGTCTATCATTTAAAACGAAAATAGGGTAAGTTAATGCATTATAGTTTTCACCCACGAATTTCCAAAAGAATCGGCATTACATTTTAAATATATAGATAGTAAAAATGTTTAAAGTCAATGATACCTTGTTGCACTTTTGAGGCCTCATCTGTGCCTGCATTTTATATATAATATCATTATAAATTTTGGCATTATTTAAAACATAATGTATAAAACATGATTTTTTTGTTCAAAAACATTTATAAATGCTACATGTATTCTTTTGTTCATCTGAAAATCTCATAAAATAGAGGATATTTTAAAAAAATTATACTATTCCTTGGAAATTATTTCCTAATCAATGCGAGATGCATGATTTTCGTTTCTTGTTGTTTTCATAGTCAAATTCTTCTGATCTAAAACATGATCTCTACCAAATTTGTTTATTTCACCGTTAATGATTTCTACATCATGGGCTTCATCTTTAAATATAGAGCATGAAGCAAAATGTTATAATATGGTTACATTTTCAGTTAAAGCATACTTGTATATTTGCTCATATTGTTTATATCTTTATAAGCTTAAAAAAGATTTCACAGACTTCAGTAAATTATTTTTATTACTCGATTGTTTGCTATATAAGGTATTAATATGCATAACAGGAGTGAGTTACAAATTTTTATGTTGTGGCTCCCATTGATTAACTACGAACTGAATTGAAATTAAAAATATAAGTTTTAAAAACTTCGTAAGAGTTACTGTGCTTTAAGAAGAGAAAGTTTGAGAAAATTAATGCTGTATTCAGAGGCCTCAAATTAATGCCTATTTTTTCCCGTTAGTATATGAAAAGTACAAGCAATTTCATTATTTTTAAATCAATCATATTGACTGAAAGATATCAGACGAACTGAATTTATTGAACTAAGTGAAAAAAAGCCCAGTCCTGGAGGTCTTTTGCCAATAAGTTTATCTCAGTGAAATGTATACGCCGGTTGTTTGTCTAGGTAGCTCCATACGTAGAGAGTTGACAATTTAAGTCAAAGATCATTGGGTTCGACTCCCGGCCTGGGCATATATTCCCTCAGTTGGAAAAATTCAATTTATAAGCAATTTTACTATAAAATATGTTATTTTATATTCAGTATACATTATCAGAACATTTAAGCACTATATATCCTTATTATATGTTTTCTTTGCTATTAGAGGTTAACCGAAATATAATATATATATATATATATACTATATAATAACACTCGAATTATAGAAAAGAACTACAAAACAACGTAATGCTGTTATGCGTAGTCCTTCTTTTTTATTGAGAAACATTTCATTAAAAATTCAGTTTTTTGTGTAAGTTTAATATTTCAACGTAGAGTACAAACATCTTCCAGCGCTTTGGTTGGCGGAAAGAAAAAGTTTTTTAATATTGTACTTCAAACTTTTTTTTCAACTTCTGTGTGTGCATTTGAAGAAATAAATATTAGCTTTTTTATCTTATATTATGAAATTTTAAAGTTACAGGGAAAAAAGTCTCGTTTTAAAGTGCTCTAAACTAAAATTAATAATAATAAATGGTAAATAGGACAGTATATTTTTTTAGGAAGAATGATTTGTGATAAAAGTGATTTGCACTCTAAAATAATATATAAAAAACTTCTGACTTTTATTACGGATATTTAATTTTCGTTTTATTTTATTATCATAAACGATAAATGCAGTCCAAAAAGCATTAAACAAAATTCATAACTTATCTTTTTTAAATTGAATATGTACTTTTAAAACAAAATCATTTTTTTTTTCATTTAAAAATAACGCCTAATGCCTTTTGTTTTGAAACTTTTTTAATGAATTTAGTAAAACAATTTTGCATGCAGTAAATTAATTATGACTTTAGTATCATTAAAAAAATGATAAGCAATCAGGATATATTTTTCATTTTAAAACATATGAGAAAATAACTATTTTATTTAAAAAACAGCAAATAAAACCTTGTGTAAGAATATTAAAAGGAAGAAAAAATGCACAAATAATGCACAAAAAGCAGAAAACAGCCGTTTTGAATCCACAAAATAGTTAAAGGGCAACTGAGTTAAAAGCAAGACTGCGCACAGTCTTGCTTTTTCTAGAACCCTGTGCCTTGCTCTTTGTCGCACCGAAGAAGAATCTCGCTTGTAGATTCGAAACAGCTGTGTGCTGCTTTTTTGTGTATTATTTGTGCATTTTTACCGTTGGTATTCTTCCTTTAACTGTTTATTATTTTTATTGCGATATATTTATTGCATGGATATGTTTTTAGTATATGACAAAAAATATTAACGCTGGAAACATGTCAAAATGAAGATTCTTTTAATATTTAAGTGGACTCAGAACTTTTTGAACCTGTTTTTTGGTGCGTTCGTAATTAATTATATAAACACATAGAACGTATAGGCGTCGTCTGGTTCGTCCGTCTGCCTGCATATAACAGCCCAAAAACTACAAAACCGAATGGTTTGAAATTTAATTTTTGCAATCGTTGCAGAATTTTCTCGAGTCATTTCAAATTTTATGAAAATCGAATAAAAACTTAAAAAGATATTAATAAAAGTTTTCTTCATTCTATTAAATCCTATCATACGTAATTAATTCAATGATATCCCATGATAGGTAATGATTCTAGGTTGTCATGCTGATTGCGTCATAGTTAAGATGGAGTCATATTATTTCCGTATTTCTGAATTTAAAAACCAGATTTGTATACTAAAATTGTTTAATTATAGCAATCATATAATCTACCGACAGTTTTTGGATACATGTTTCTGGAGAAGTATATATTAAACGGCAAAGAGTCTAACGGATTTCAAGTTCTGAAATTTTCAAATATAGGCTTAAGTTTCCCATTGAAATTTTCAGTAAATGTCAACAAAAAATAAAATGTTGCAAAATTAAAATGTACTTATTTTATTATGGAAATTAAGCATGTCATAATAACATACGATATAATTCATTTCACTGAAACTAGTTATAGTACGAACGCACCTCATTTGTCACGTTTGACGTATAATTTCCACCCTTTGAGAATGAATAAAATTTTCGCTTTCAGCTCGAATTCGAAGACTAGTATAAAAATGGTGACCGAGCCCGTTTCGGCCCCAGTCTAGTATTCCGTTTGAGCCCGTCTCCTCTCTATCGTACAAATTTATTTATCAAATTTATTTATCATTTTAATTTCGAAATCTGCTTAATAACCAAAACCCCTCAGAAATTAAAGAATATCATTTGTAGTAACATTGACCCAATTAATTTTGTGAATTATTCAGTATATGGAATACCTTTTATTAACGAAGACGGATCTAAGAATTACTATATTGGCATGACAAGCAGTAAATTTAATTACAGAAAATAGGAGCATATAGCTGATATTCAGTATGATAGAAAAACTACAGCCATGCAAGATTATATCAAGGAGAAACCGTCCAAATAAATTTCCATGGAAGAAAAATAATTTT
The DNA here is from genome assembly GCA_963931845.1 of Maratus michaelseni. Classification (NCBI taxonomy): domain Eukaryota; kingdom Metazoa; phylum Arthropoda; class Arachnida; order Araneae; family Salticidae; genus Maratus; species Maratus michaelseni. The sequence continues at coordinate 231,786,769 of OZ007591.1, forward strand.
TCCCTCCAGTCTATACTATCCATCCATAATAAAAGAAACCATAGAGACAGTAACACGCAAAAATACAATATGTAACGATGCAGCATCTTTTAACTTACCGAAATTGTGGCTCGAATTACTCCATGGTTACAGATATGAAAATAAACAACCAAGTAAAAATAAAAAACGTGCGTAATTTTTAAAAAGTACATGACAATTAGGTTATAGTATTTCAAATAATAACTTCAAAGACCGTACAAGTATAGAATATTCTCACTTGCTTTTGAAAATGGCTCGGAGTGAGCCGAAACATATCAACAATATAATAGTTATCAAATTCCAGTGTGTGTTAAATAGTCGGACGCAGTCGTAAAGGTTGTCCCGTTTAGGTGCAATTTCAACTTGTGAAACATAAAGTAGTCACAGTGGGATAAATCTGGGGAGTAATGAGGATGGTTGAGCACGACGATCCGTTTGGCCAGAAACTCCCTCACAATGAACGAAGGGTCGGCTGGTGCGTTGTCGTGCAAGAATTACTCACTGCTTTGCTGTCGGTGCCGAGTTTAAACTCTGCGTACTCGGGCCATGAAACGCTTCAACACGTCTAAATAGCCACGGCCAGTTGTCGTACTTGTAGTCACAGGGGGATAAATCTGGGGAGTAATGAGGATGGTTGAGCACGACGATCCATTTGGCCAGAAACTCCCTCACAATGAACGAAGTGTCGGCTGGTGCGTTGTCGTGCAAGAATTACTCACTGCTTTGCTGTCGGTGCCGAGTTTAAACTCTGCGTACTCGGGCCATGAAACGCTTCAACACGTCTAAATAGCAACGGCCAGTTGTCGTACTTTTAATTTTATGTTCTTTTGTTGTTCGACCTTCGCGAGCTCCAACATGATAATGTTGCATGTTGCAACAAACCGGATGCCACTTAGCATCACACAACAGATAACAGCGTGAAATTGTACCGCTTTACAAGATGAAGTGTAGTCGTGCATTCTACATCACATGCTGACACGCAGTGCCATCTATCGGCCGGTAATTTAGCCAGTCCAGGAAATGTTTGACGGACTGTGTACTTTCAAAAGAACTTTGTTTGAAAACTGTAGCTTAATTCATTGACTTTCAATGGATTTTTTTAAAACTCAAAACTGATTTTTTATATATATCTTAAAAATAAACGCTTGCTACAATAATGAAAAGTAGTACAAGAGTTGTCAAAATTGCCAATTAAAAGGCGTTCTCTTTGTTTTTTTGGCATTATTAATATTCTTTAATTAGGCTACTTTCAAGCACTGTCATCATGGCTATATTATCCTTTAAAAAGATATAAAAAACACTATAGATTTCACACATAACCGTTGCGCCGAATACTACTATGGACCTTATTACGGAAGTTTGATCATAGGATCATATAACTGTAAATTAGAACATATATTCACTAAAATAAAAATCTGTGAACAAATACACAGATTTCAATTTTCTCGAGTTAAAATAAATTTTGTTAAATTCGGTAGTTTAATTTAAAATTAAGAGTGCATTTGCATATTAGGAAACATAAAATTCATTTTTCAACATAAACAAAAAAAATATTAATTGTCATACTTATAGATATGATCATTTTTCTTCATAAAATCTTTTAATAATATGCGAAAAGGATGCAGTGAAATATGTAAATAAAAAAATGTTCAAAGCATGCCAAGTCTTCTTATAAAGAATTTAAATATTAGATTGATTCTCGCAGCTTAATATACGCAGAAAATGACAGAATATTTACAATATTTCAAAAGTAAAGAAGAAAAAGAATTACACTAGTGGCTTTGATCTTTTGACAGAAGATTTTCGTATCCCCTTACATTTGAAGAGGATGTAAATGGTGCCGGAAGTTAATTTTGAAAAGCTGTATCCCCTTTTCTCATCCAGCTTAATACTTTAAGCTAGTGTGTGCGGCTTTCCTGGCATATTTGGTTAGTAGCCAAAAGAGATATTTTCTTATTTCACTTTTTTACTTTTTTAGCTGTTTTAGAAACCTTTCAGCAGACAACAGAATTTTTCATTTTTTTATTATACAATAATTTGCACTTTTTTTTATGTATATTTCATAAAAAAGGAAATTTTGGTGATTTAAGTAAGTAGTGATGTAGTAGAAAATATAATTATTAAATTTTAATATTTGAAAAAATAATATAAAAATTTTGTTTTACATAAATGTAATAAAATGTTTATACATTCTTTGCAAAAAAAAAAAAAAAAAAAGAAAGAAAGAAAAAAAAAAAAAACATGTAAACACACACACACACAGACACACGCACGCACACACACTCACATATATATATATATATATAAGCTAATTGATCTGAGTCGATTTATTACTACAAAATAAAAGTATGTAGCACTTTGAGTGCAGACACGTTTTCTGTCATATAAATTGAATAAAAAAGTAGATATGAATAAATATGTAGTATTGAATAAAAATGTAGATATTTTGCAACATAATTTTATATTTTGCATCATAATTTCTGATTTTAGAATGTTTAGAAATCAAAAATGGAGTGATTTGGTCAGTGACACTGTGTATGCTGCTAGTTGCGTTACAAATTATAGCACGTCATCATAATATCCAGCATGTTTCGTGACATCTTTATATTTCAAACAAAGAAATGTAATCCATATCAAAAATTCGCTAATGTATATTTATTTTTGTTAAAGTTATAGAGAAAGGTCCTGATTTTTCTGGCAGTGAGGTACCCTATATTTTCCACTGAATAAACGCTTCAGTTCTACGTTCTGTTGCATATAGAGTTGTAGTTTCTGTGCACACTGCCACCTAATCTTTCTTTGAAAGGAATAGTTCTCAGCAGAATTGAAATGATTAAAGAGCAATTTTTAATTTTCACGCACTTTGTTTCAAATATGGAAATGGAACTACAACAACAAACTATTTATAAAATTAACCAACTTTGAATTAAAACTGGAGTCCACTATAATCCACCCACACACCGTAACGTGAAGAAATGGAATTGCATACATAGATAAAATCATTTAATTTAGTATTTGTGCTGTTACCTTTCAAAGGATTTTATCAATCCATCTACTGTTTCCTGTTTTGAACGTTTCTCTTCACATTTTATGCCTCATATCACTTACCCGTCATAACCAGTATAAGGCAAAAGTAAGCTGCGCCGCAGGCGCCCTGAGGATGCTTCCTGTGCGTAGACGACCACTGAACCCAAGTCCTGAGGGACTTTTATCGCGCCAGCAGGTTGGTCTCCTTGCTGCGCTTCGGCCGGTCAGAGAACTGCCATCTGCGGACCCTGTAACCTTAAGCCCACGTGTCGACGACGTAAACCGTTGCGAGGCGTGGTGAAACCACGGGGAGTCACCACAAGACACTTGGAGACGGACCGGCATCCCCAACAGCTTCGGAGCTGAAACCCAGAAAGGAACCAGGCCCTAGGCCTTAAGTCGGGCTGTTCCAACCCGTACTTGCTCTACCACAACTCGAGGGGTGCTTGCTCTACCACAACTGTGAAAATCTACAGATGTAGTCACGGTTCCCTCTCGTAGTGGACCACTGGTATAAGGTAAGTCTTCTAATTGTTTTGAAAATCGAAAAAAAATGACGGATTTACACGTTTAAGGCACTGGAAATTCCGAATTGCATATTTTTATATAAACAAAAAATGCCGTCCGTCTGTCTGTGTGTCTGTAAACGCTCTATCTCCCGAAGAAATTGAGATGGAGACTTGAAATTTGGTATGCATTTAATATGTAATAATGGGAAGAAACTTATTAAATTTCAGTAATCTTGATTATACGGAACTTTTTTTTTCGGACTCTCAAAATATTCGTATATCGGTATATAAAAATTTTGAAATTATTTTTTAAGGAGTAGATATAAAAGACAATAATAAAACATAAATTTTGCATTAAGAATGAAGTTGATCAGATAATTAGTTGCCGAGATATTTGTAATCACATTTACCACACTCTTCGATTTTTCATGACACTGTATTTTATTCAAATTTCAATTCAAAGATATATTTTAATTAGTAAAGAGACGTTTAATCCAACGCAGTAAACTGCTAGTTAATAGGATTATTATTTTTAGAGTTTTAAGGATGTGTCTCTTACGCAATTCAGTAATAGAGCATTTAAAGTTTATGACGTCATCAAGCCAGGATTTTATTCGAATTGCAATGCATTTTATAAATAGTTTACACGTGTTTTATTTTCATATTTTATATTATGCGTATCCATGATTGATAAGTATTACGTTGGCCCCCAGCGACTAGTTTTAAAATATAGTGGCGTCTGGTCTGAGGTATGCGGAAGTATTATTCTTCGTAACCTCTTCGTCTAATCCATCTGTTTGGCAGATTTTCACCAAAATAAGCTTTTGTATGTATGGTAACATGAAAATGCGTCATCTTCTTTAAAATACGAGTTATTAGCACGCCAGAAAATAGCGAATAAATTGCTTATACATTTGTAGGGGGATATAATGTAGTTATTCCATGTTATGCATAGAAAATAATGTATTTTCCAATAACAAATTGTCTAATAATATAATAAATTATAACACCTTGTAATAATATAGTTCTTTTAAATGCTAAAAGATGTAAATTAACAACATAATACAAATTAAAATAACTTGTATTAGGTTGGTTTACATGTTTCGACTCACTCTGAGTCATTTTCAAAAACATATGACAATATTCCATAATTGGGCGTAATAATTCCATAATTCCATAATAATTCCATAATTTAACGGGCTTTGAAGTTTTTATTTTCATGTACTTTTTTTTTTTTAACTACGCACGTTATCTTTTATTTTTACTTGGTTGTTTAGTTTTATATCTATGACCATAAAGTAACTCGAGCCACAGTTTCGGTAAATTAAAAGATGCCGCATCGTTATATATTGTATTTTTCCGTGTTAGTATCTCTATGGTTTCTCTTATTATGGATAGATAGTATAGACTGGAGGGATATATTATTTTACTTTCATTGAAATTTATTTGGATGGTTTCTTCTTGTGACTCGTAGTGAGTCGAAACATATAAAACAACCTAATAAAAGTTATTTTAATTTGTATCATGTTGTTAATTTACACCTTTTAGCATTTAAAAGAACTAAAAGGACTAAACAAATTGTCTTTGAAATAGTGTAACATCATTAATATACACTGCAAGCGATTTTCCCCCATAGACCATAATATAAGGGATTTCTTATGAGTGACTCTGTAAATGAACTAAAAATGTCGCATTCTTCTTTTTCAATAGGGAACATGACAGTGTAAATTTTAATTTCATATATGAATAACGTTGAAATCGAAGTATATTTAAGAGAATCAGATGGCGGACGGGCACACAAACTGAATTCCTAAATAATTTTGGAATTATGTTAGAAAAATAAAAGAACGCATAAAATTATTTTAAATAATCAAAACTGCGTATGAAGTTTTTTTTTAAATTTTAAATGTACTTTTTGTGCAATCATATCTAATTAAGTTCCTTACTGTATTTATAAAGTTATACTGTTACAAATTTAGTTCAAAATTAAATGATTCTTTGGTGCAAAAGTACTAAAATATTGCTCTGTTTAGCTTTTAAAAAATTTCTTCGTGTTTCACCTTTGAAAGTGACAATGTTTCACCAAAAAATAGAGCTGGTCAACAATCAAAGAAATAGATGTATGCACTCTTAATGTACAGATTTAGAATGCGAATTTATTCGTCTGTTTGTCTAGTGGTCACAACGCTGGTTGCAGTGTTATCAACTTGCCCTCCCCCCCATACTAGATTTAGAGGATAAATTTATAGCTGGGTATTTTTAGGCTAGTTTTGGAGGTTTTACAAGACGGTTGGACAAATTGTTATCTTAGATTGAAATCCAGTTAAACTTTTGTATTTATTTAACTTTTATAAAATGTTCTCTTGGCATTTTATAAAAGCAGCGTGTATGCCAGGCAAAAAAAAAGTTACTTATGTTACGAAAGATAATATACTCAATACCATTGATTTTTTATTTACTATGACAGTGCATGACAGTGCTCTGTGTGTTATATCATTCATACACGTGGTTCTACAATTTTTTAAAGTGGACACAGGGTAGATTTGAGGGATAGTCTTGTTGTTGAAGATGAGGATTACCTAGAAGAAAAGTCTTAAAAGAGGATAGCAACACTGGCTGGCTGAAATTTAAAAGTTATCGGGTTCGAATCCCCATTCAAACTTGGATGATCTTAGTATCTCTGATTCTGCTTTAAACAAATGTCTGATTATCTATTGACGGCAAAAAGCAATCTTAGTGACATTATGATGCACAATTATGCCTGTTTATTTACCGCCATCTTACCTGTTCACAGTTCAAACTTTTGCCAGTTCATACTTTGATTTATTATTGGTTCATGGTTGAACATACAAAAGTTTATGTATCAACCGGAGCACCAAAATATGTAACACGGTTTCGAAATTTTATAGCTACAGCTATTGTAATACAAAATGTCGTTTAAACCTTGCATAGATTTTCAATTATGTATATGCAAATTATGTATGCATTCAATTATGAATGCAAATTGATTATTTTTACATTTTGCATTGTTCTTTCACCATTAGAACAATCCAAGAGGTAATAATTTTTCAAAAGGTAATAATGCTTGATATTCAGAACGTAATATTAAAAAAATTAATTCTAATGATCAGCTACAAATCAATTATCATAATATATATTCTACATTTAAAAAAATCTTCAGTGACTACACTCGACTGTCAGAACAATAGTGTAGGTGACTTGAAAGTAAAATGTAAATATAAACTATATATATATGTATACATTTCTGTCACATTGGCGTTGGCTACACTCAGAAAAATGACACTTCCAAATCTGAGTAAATCGATGTTTTCATTTTGTTATGAATTTTTTTATTTCAAATATGACGATCCAATGCTTTCAATTCTTAAATACCAGTAATACTCAGAATATTGAAACAGGGACATACTCAAATCTGAGCAGATAGAGGTCAGTTCAAACTCATTTTTGAAACATGGACACACTGAAAAATGAGCACATAGAAGTCAGTTCATGTTCATTTTTGAAACATAGAGATACTCAAATATGAGCACATGATGTTTTATTCTTGAGTGTGTGCATGTTTTCAGAGATGAGTATATATGTACATGTTTCAAACTTGAGTAATTTTGATTCGGGGCCATTTTGACTATGCGACATAGTCAGATTTGAGTATTTTTTGCTCAATTTTGAAAATGTCGTTTTTAGAGTGTAGATTCGAACGCTGGACATCCCTTTCTAAACCTGGACGATGTACTTCTGCAGTAATAATGCTTGATTACATAGCTGTAATATTGTCAATTATACCCTGTCATATTTGGTGATTTTCACTATAGAATCTTTCTGAAAATACATTGAAAATATTAAAAAAAATGGATTAAATACCTATTCCACCCGCTGATTTTTACGAAAATCTATACAGTTCTTCTGACGTTGGTCTATAACATGTTTGCCAAATGAGGGCTCAATCAGAAGTACCGTTTGATAGATATCGTGTTCATACATGCACATACATAAATCAACATTTCAATACATTCCTTACAATATGTGTTCAGAAAGTAAAAACATAACATTGTTAAGGAGAAAATGCATTAACAACATCAAAACGTGCATTGAATGTAAAGTAAATTAACCCTTAACTTCTGTGTAGAAAATTGTCACATATACAGGGTGGTCCTAAAATATATTTCAAAAATGTAAATGTAGGTAGAGGGGACCTAAATAAGCAGATTTCGTATAGGAATGGGGGTGCGGAAATCCAGCGTTGAGGCAGTAGAGGGCGCTGTTGAGTTCGGAGGATGAAAGCTCTTCGCTGGCCTGAATCATCATTCCCCGCCCGGATTTCATGCAAATTCCATCGTTACGTCAATGCAGAGCTTGCCGACATGCATTTCATGTAACAGGCTGCGCAAGGAAATAGAGCGACTGCTCAGAAAGGATGTACATGGAACTATTCTTGAGTAGGAATCTGCGGGATCGCCGAACGTTTGAGCGTATTCATCGGGTGTTGTGAGCGAGTGGATCGTTTTATGCTTCCAGGCGTAAAACGGGCACTGGAAGATATCGCAGAATTCCTGCAGTTGAAGAAGAAGTATTACACACAGTAGAGGACAGTCCTTCGACAGGCTCGAGAGACCTTGTACGTACGCATCCTTTGAGCAGCCGCTCTATTTTCTTGCGCATTCCCATACATGGAATGCATGTCGGCAAGCTTCACATTGGTGTAACGATGCATGTTGCTCGAAATCCATGCGGAAAATGACTATTCAAGCCAGCGAAATGCTTCCATCCTCCAAACTCAACAGCGCGCCTTCTACTGCCTCAACGCTGGATTTCCACAACCACATTCCTGTACGAAATATGCTTATTTAGGTCCCCTCTACATACCTTTACATTTTTGACATATATTTTAGGACCACCCTGTATACTGTGAGAGGTCTCTGAGACCTCTTGACCGAAAAATGAACAAACGACTCGATTAACTCATAGAATACAGTTTATGTACAACACTTTATCTACAGCTCTATTTTAATTATAGTTCTCTTATTCAGAAGTCTCTGGCGATATTACTAGGGCTCCAAACGAAACAAAATTTTACTAGTATCTATAGCTATATTGAAAATTATAAGTTAAACTGTGAAAATCAACAAATGCAGCGGTCTGTGAGACCGTTAACAACAGTTAATTTTTAAGAACAGTTGGGAAAAATACATTTGACAAAAAATACCAAACCTTAAAAAAATGTGATAACAAATCTGTACTGGTGAAAAAAAAAATCGTATGTATACGGATGATTTTATGTGAAATTTCTGTCTTTTAACAGAAAATTTTATTTTGAGTAGAAATCGTTTATTTTCCCTGAATAAACGGAAGATTTAGTTTTTATCCTCACTAGTAGAGTATCCTTAATCGAACTAAAAATGTTTCTTCCAAGATAGACAAACGGAAGTCTTTCTTTTCAATTGAGAGAAAACGGAAAAGATCCAGTCAAATTTTCGCAATTGATGTTTTTTCTAATACCAAGTCGTTGGATGTAGCCAAGTGGTGAATGAAACAGTGCATTCATCTTCTAATGCCGAGTAACGAAATTCAAATCCCGAGGAAGGCAAGACGATAAAAAGTCCTTCCGGCCTGTACCAGTAGAAAAAGGTAGCTTTCCTATATCTTCTTTTTGTAATTTTAGCTAATGTTACTCGAAAGCAGCAAGCTAAAATGCAAAGAATCTGATTACAGAAGATTCGTTAATACTGAATTTGAATAAGAAATTCACCAAATTAGTCAACTACAGCCAAGTTGGCTTCATTAATGGAGACTTATTTTTAATCGCCAAATTTTGCGATATTTCGCCAAGTGTCGCCAAGTTTGGCGAGAATTTGACGCAAACGGATATGAATATAGTTTTATGCGTATGATTGGGAAAATGATTACAACAATGAAATATAATAATTTGTAAGAAATCCCGTTCATTAAAACTCATAAATTAACCCCTGATTTGTTTTAATCTGCTGTCTTGTTTCAAACTGTCAGCCACCTTTGAATTTCAAACTGCAATATCTCAGATAGAGGCAAAACAAAAATTGCTCCGGAATCCTTGCATCAAGGCCTAATACTTAAAAAAAAAAATTGAATTTTGAAATTTTTGTTTGTACATATTTTTTAGTTTTAAATATTTTAGTGGTCGCCATTTTGTTTCAAAATGGCGGACCAATCTGGCCAACGAACTCGGTCGAGACATTGGTGAGCTTAATACACACGCTTATTTCATCCAAAAAGGTTTTGATTTCCGACTGCTATCGTGTGACATACATCAGATATATATATATATATAAATCAACATTTGAACGGAGGGTGGTTTTGGGGTCTGGGGGTCATAATTACTGAAAATATACCGAAATTTTCCGGAACTGCTTTTCTTCGAACGGCTGCAATAGAAAGTTTTTTACTTTTTGTAATGAAAGCTATCTAAAAGCGGGTGGGTGTGATAATATGCAATACAAATACCTGTTCAATATAAATATGCATCAGTATGTATAATTAATACATAGTTGTTTTTTTTTAATATTGTGTAATTGCTCGTATTTATTTTTGAAAACATAAATTCCCATCTTTAAAACGGAGAAATACCAGAATGAATAATAGACTTGCAAACTTGCTGCCAGTACAATTTAAATGTTTAACGTATTTTTTTCCCTTACAGTGAAAAATATACATTTAAAAGTACTTATTCAACAAATTACTTACATTAGGCTAAATAAAACTGCATCAATTTTATGATTTAAAGCTTAAATATTCATTTCCGTGGACCTCCAAATTGTTTACTACAACATAAGATTTAAAATCATTTAAATAAATGGAATTTTATTATTTTTGTTGAAAGAAAATAAAACCATCTAAGTGCATATTACCTTGGCTTTTATGAACCACATTTATTAGAATAAATAGAATTAAGTTTTCTTTCAAAAATATTCATACGATTATTCATTACATTTTGTTATTTAATATGCGCTATTTTATTTCAACATTTTAATAATATCAATGCAAAGAATTTAAATATAATTAAACATAGATCATTAATTCTTTGTTCCTCGTGAATTTATATATAAAATGAATAATAACAATAAGGGATAAAACATTTTTGATTGGATAAGATTACAAAAAATAATACATTTCAATAAACGTATTTTAAACTACGAATTCTACTATTTATTTATTTTTAAACTGAAAACGCTCTTATTAGTTTACAAAATAAAGAACTGTCACTATAATTTAATATAATTATACATGGAAGGTTTGTACTTGTACTCTAATTAGAAAATCTCAGCTGATGAAGGGAAAACTTGATTCTTTATTCTCTTTACTGTCTGAAGTAATTTTCAAAATAAAAAGTTTCATTTATATTTTAAGCAAGTGAAAACCTTAATAATGATTACAAAATAATAATAATAATAATAATAATAATAATAATACATTTCAATAAACGTATTTTAAATTATGCGTTTCATTATAATTTTTTCTCAAAACTGAAAATAGTTCATTTTTGTCTACAAAATAAATAAAGTTTTGCAAAAATTTAATATAATTATTCATGGAAAATAATCTGTTTGTCCTACAATTGAAGAATTATATAACTACAAAGCTGATGAAGGTAAAGCATAATAACTCTTTACAACTGAAACGTCTAGAGTAATTTTCTAAATAAAATGTTTTCATTTATAAATTAAGCAATTGAAAAACTTCAGAAAAAGCACAAAAAACAATACATTTCAATAAACGTATTGTAAATTGTGATTGTAATTATCTATTTTTCTTAAAACCGATAAGAGCTCATTTTCGTTTACAAAATAAACAAATTATCACTATAATTTAATATAATTATAGAAATCTTCTTCTTCTCCAATTAGAAAAATAAAAAAACTACTAAGATAACGAAGGAAAAAACTCGATTCTTTACTTTCTTGACCGTATAGAGGAATAATTTTTAAAATAAAAATTTTCATTTATATTTTTTGCAAGTGGGAACCTTAAGGAAGTAAGAAAGTAAAAAAGTAAAGAAAGTAAGTTACAGAGGGGTCTCAACAGCTGATAAAAATATGTCTGCTGTTATTTATTGTTATTATTATTATTATTATTATTGTTGTTGTTATTGTTATTATTATTTTAGAAATTGTGGTCCAATATATTAATTATTTTTGCACAAGAAACCGAAATCAAGGAGTTTTATTTATAAAATCATCTTCCAACTTTTGAGAAAAACTGGACTATCGCCGGGACTTTCGATTCCTGATTTCTTTCTTATAGTATACATAAGAGGGAGGTTGTATATAAATGAACTTTAATCAATATGTAAACTAAAGGACGAAATATCAAAACAGAGGTAAGCCCTACATCTAATTTTACAGAATTTATTTTTGAAAGAGGGTAACATTTGCAATACCCTCAAGTGGCATCAACTAAAAAACATGATTTTGAGATTTTTTAATTAATTTTGAAACATTTCAAAAAATCTATGTCAACAAGAAACATTTGTTTGCTATAATAATGTAAGGTAACTTGTAAAAGGCAATTGGCACTATTCGCAATTGACTGCCCAGAGGAAATAATAATAAAAAAAAGCATATTTCGTTTACTTTATTTGGGTATTTTAGACAATTTTTTTCGCATTTGATTACTCTTCCGTGATTGGGTTTACTTTCAAGCGTTGTCATCATGACTGAAATATCTATTGACGTGAATTGCGATGGCCGTTAAAAAGTTTGAAGGGGGTAGGATACCTTTGAACACGTCGAAAAAGCAAAAAAATATCACTATGTTCCAAGCTTCAAAACTTGAAAAATTAGTCAAAAATAAAAATCAAACTTCAATTAATTATAAAGTTCGCATTTAAATTTATATTTATAAATGTATATATACTTGTAAATTCATAAATAAATATTGAAATGATAAGTTAAAAAATATATATGATAATAAGAGAAAAAAAAACATATCACGTCTTGCGCGCAGTGTTACTAAAAAAATATGCATGGCAATTAAAAGAAAATTTCACCACATATTCATTTCTGTATTATCCACAACTTAAAACCAGAAAAAAGTAAGATTTAATTTGTTTTTTGTTTTCGTACTTTGAAAATATTTTTAAAAAATTGAAAATTTGTAATATTTTTAATTAATACGTTAATTTTTTAATTTAGTCAATATTTTTTATAAATATTCTGGTTTTAGTATAAAGGGACCACTATTATGTATTTATTTTCACCAAAATTCTCTCTTTATATGCATATTTTCAGATTTTATCATGCGCGCAAGACATGTTATGTTTTTTTTTTCTCTTATTATCATATACATTTTTTAACTTATCATTTCAATATTTATTTATGAATTTACAAGTATTTATATATTTTTAAATATAAATTTATATATAAGCTTCATATTTAAATGAAGTTTGATTTTTATTTTTAAATTATTACATAAGTTTTGAAGCTTGAAACATAGTGATATTTTTTTTGCTTTTTCGACGTGTTCAAAGGTATCCTACCCCCTTGAAGACGCACAGTTGCACTATTTCATATTTACTCAAATAGGCCATTTTGTTATGTAGGCGGTCATGGAAGATTTACCATAAGATTAGATTAACCCTGATGATACCACACTTCGGTGATGATACCACACCGTATGATACCATTATATATATACCACACTTCGGTGCTAAACTGAAATCCAACGATGAAAGTACAGATTTTTTCTCTATAATGGACATAAAATGAATATAAAGTTAAGTTGAAATGATTAACGGATACGTTGCCTACGAAAATTCGCGGAATTCTGCTCTTAATTAATCTCATTATAAAGTATGCTCCATCTTAATTGAAAGGAAACATAGTGCAATTTAACCAGTTTTCGAATCTTTATCGTATTAATAAAAATTGCTTCCGCATTATAAGCTCAGTGCATGCTTGTATAGTAGTTAGGGCGTCGGCTAGTAGAAAAAAAAGGTGTTGGGTTCAAATTTTGACTGAGGCAAGCATGTTTATACTGTGTGGGATTTCTCCTTACATGAAGATCCGGCCTGTTTAGAACTCGTGTGCAAAAGATGATCGTACCGCCACCTACTATCCATAAACTATGTGTACCATTATTTGCAAATTCTGAAGAAGAAGAAAAAAATAAATTTAAGACATTGCCTGTTTTAAAGTAGAAAAAGTTAATTTTATTAATCATATAGATTTTTCTCCAAATAGTGTACTTTATGTTCTGTTTTTAATTTTATATTATGTACAAGAAGTTTAAATACTAAAAACAAATCTGTGTGATTTTTTCTTTTTATTTACCCCACGTCAATAATTTTCTTTAGAATTCATTTATTCGTATACTACTTCGAAAAGAAAATTCTATTTTATATGTAAGGTATGGTAAATTTCTCAATTCAGTAAAATTATTCTTTCGACTCAAATAAATAGACATGATGTATACTCAGGCAAAAGTATCCGATTATTAATAGATATTTTAATGTAAAGATATATTATACTTCTTTTACTTTTTGTTATACTTCTTTTACTTTTTTCCTTATAATTGCTGAATCGTGTTTATATTTCATACCGATTACCAAATATCTAATGCATTTCTTTCAAATGAGAAATTTAATATGTTTGTTTATTTTTAAATTTATTTGTGCAAAAACGTAGAAACTTTAATTCTAACTTCTTCGAAGTAGCGAAGAGCTGTGCAATGTCTTACATTATATTGCTGATAAATATCTCAAAGTATTATTTACGTATATTTATACAAAGAAGTGTTTTTGAGAAAAACCAACTTGCGGATAATTTGTTATATGTAGGTAAAAGAAAAAAATATATAAATGACAGAAAGAGTCCTTTAAAAGATGTAAAATAATTTTAAATAAAACAAACAGTTATCGTATATATATATATTTTTAATTTATCTCTTGTATTAAATAACTTAATGTATAAGGTATTCTTGCCGTCCCAATTAATTAAATGCAGATATTTGCTGAATTTCTTTAAAGAATATCATATCTTAATCAAAAACAAGAGTAAATTTGTAACTATTTGGAATCGGAACAACAATGTTTGACACCAAAGATAAACAGAATTAAACCCAAAAAATAGTAAACATTTCACTTTATTTCTTGTAATGGAATTTTTAACTAAAATCAACAACAACAACAACAACAAAAATTGCTGAAACTCGTACGCTTAAAATATGCATGTCCTACCAAGTGAGAAAAAACATATTTTAGTTTGCATTATAAAAGTATCTAAAAATTGCGATATTGTGAAATACAGAAAAGAAAAACATAAGATACCCGATGCAATAACCTTGACCAAAAAAAAAATAATTAATAAATAAATAAACCAGAGAGAGAGCGAATGGAACAGTGTAGTCGAATGAGGAACGAGCATATTCACAATACCTACTCTGTTTAGTAGGTATTGGGAATATCCTTTTATGTTTAATTAATATATTTTAATTTAAGTTTAATTAGGCTCTTATGTTTAATTTGTGCTCATTAGCTCACCCAGATATCCAGACCATACTGTTTTTCAATGTGTTGAAGATGCGATATCCGTAAATATTTTTTTTCTAAGCTGGTAAGTTGTAGCGTAGTGCTGTGTCGTGTGCCTCGAAACATAATCACTTCAATCCGATCCCAGCAGAGGGAAGTTTTAAAAAGTGAAAGACGCTACCACGTACTCATTCCAAAGCACTTTAGAACAAAATTCGAATTAACGAAAATTACCACTTCCAAAACATTGAAGATCAGTATGGTTTGGATATCTCGGCTAGATCTAAATCGAGTAGTTATTGCGAATATACGATCAGCAACGAAAAAACAACTTCTTTCTATGTAGAAACATGTGAGTTAAATGATGTTTAGAAAATCTTACTGGTGTCAATAGCTAATTTTGAAAATTTGCTATTTTATTCATGCAAGTTTTCTAGATATATCAAATTAATAACGGAAAGATAGTTTAATTAAACTGCCTCTCGTTAGAAGCAAACGATATTTCACATCACTGTAATACATTCTATCACATCCAGAAAATCTTTGTTTTTAAGAAGAATTAAAAGGTACATGGTACTCTTTGCATTATTTATTTTTATTTGAGTATTTTATAATACTTGTTTTTACATACAATTAAACGGTGTTATGATAGAAAATAATTTAATTAAGAAGAAATTCTTTTCTGGTGGTAAAAGTTTAAACATTTGAAAATACTATTATTGTCCTACTTCTACAATTTTAAAATTTTTGAAACATTGTTTGAATGTTTTTCTAGCAAGAGCGTTTTATAACACTAGTGTTCAGATTTCTAAAAATGTTAAAAATTAAGTAAAAATGTAAAAATACAGTATATTTAAAAATATATGTAAAAATACAGTAAAAATGACTATGTACTTAATTTTTTTATTATTAAAAATAAACTATTCATATTAGTGAAAATATTTTCTCTAACTCTATGAAATACACTTTAAGGATCGTATAAAAAAAGTTAGTCAATTAAAAAATATCTGTCAAAGTTTTAGCAATTTGATCATACACTGTAATAAAGGCAAATATTCCTTAATCTAGGAAAATACTCGTATAATGTAAACACAAAGAAATTATGCAATAACCTCTTTGTGGAGTTAGCCATTATTCCAAAAAAAAAGTTCTTTATTTTTAGAAACATCAGAAACTAATATACTTCGAGATTTAAAGAAGCATATATAAAAACAGAGTTTATTTTGTCTGCTACGGATTCTAGGAAACGTTTCCGAGTAGTTTTCATAGTGTATTAATATATTATCTCAACCCGGAATATAGATTTTTCGTATGCTATCAATTCTCGAGTGAACATTTTCATATTTATCAAACATGTTTTACAGACAAACATGATAAATTAAGAGCATCAACTTTAACATTATAAACCTTATAACCGGCTGGCGTGTGTTTTTCCGTTCGGAGATATCTATTAAAATCACTGTAGACAAAAATATGTATTTTTTAATATTTAAGTACTTTTCGGTTAGCCGGGAGCCAGTGGTATACAAACACACACACACACACACACGCATATATATATATATATATATATATATGTATATATATATACACACACATTATATATATTTCACTGGCGCCCGGCAGACCGAAAAGCACCAAAATTATTTTTCAAAAACTATATTGAATGTAGGGATATGAAATATATTATAGCCTCAAACCACAATTAAGAAATATAGTATATATCCTGGGATTTACAAGCATTCTTATAAAAATACAGAAAAAGCTCCAGACGCTTATAGAGTTAAAATTAAAAGTATGTTGTTTCTCTTGCAAGTATACAGTAACGCAGCTGAAAAGGTTCATTGATAATGTATACCTTCCTAAAAACCGATATTCTGGTTTCAGAAAACTGATCAATGCACCATAAAAACTTCTCGGAAATGTTTCCAAAAGTCAGTGACAGCAAACGAAACTTTGTTTTTATAAGTGATTTTTTAAATCTCAAAAATATATTTGTTTCTGAGACTACTAAAGATAAAGAATGCTTTTCGGAATCGTGGTTAACACATAGAAGGTTGTGGTATATTTTTGTACATGGTTATAATATATTTTCAAATATTAAGAAATATTTGCCTTATTTCACATTACTGATATAATGTAGAAACGAAAACTGATGAAAATAAAGTATAAAAATTGTAATTCTGAATCATTTAAAGGAAAATGTATGTACTAAAAACGCCATTTTCATATATTTAAAATCATCGGATAGGTACATAACTCTGTCAGAATACACTTGCGATATCTAAATACATTTAAGCAAAATATTGGAAAAATGATGTTTAATTTCTTATCTTCTAATGAAGATTACTAAGTCGCCTTATTAAAACTTGAATCACATCACTGTGTCTTTATATACGTCAAATTTAACTCATATTTACTATAGTGTTTTGCAGGCTGTCAAATCCAAAAGTGAGATTTGAAATACACTACTTACTTTTTACTTCACGCATGTCCGAAGGGAGGAAAAAAAAGAAGTTAATTTCGAATTCAAAAGTTAAAATTTTTACCTTATTGCAAGCGTTTTAAATTGCTTGTTTTCAACAAATAAATGTCTCTCTAAAGCCATAATTGATATGTGTACTACATTTGACTCACATCACTATGTCTTTATATGCGTCAAATTTAACTCATATTTACTATAGTGTTTTGCAGGCTGTCAAATCGAAAAGTGGGAATTGAAATACACTACTTACATATAGCCTCCCGCATGTCCGGAGGGCGAAAAAAAGAAAGAGATTAATTTCGAATTCAAAAGTTAAAATTTAAACCTTATTGCAAGCGTTTTAAATTGCCTTTTTTCAACAAGTAAATGTCTCCACAAAGACATCAATGATATGTGCACTAAATTTTATATTAAATTTTAAAATTGCAAAAAATTGTTTTCATTTGTAGTAATTGTCATTTGTATAAATTTGCTCAAAAAATGTAATTAATGTATAGAATTTTTAAACATTGTTTTTTTTAAAACATGTTTACAAAATTAACAATATTAAAATGTGGCACTCACAGTGTTTCTTTTTTAATTGACACTCATTCCATTTTTGTTAAAACAATTATTTTTTTATTAAGTTTTTAGATTTTGAAATAATATCGCAGTATTTTGAGATCACCATATTATTTTTTAATGGTTTTACTTTATACTTTTTAAAAAATTAAATCATTTTTTTTTTGTCAAAATCTGTATGAATTTATTTAAATTACGTTGTGGAAAAATACATATTTACTTAATTTGTTATTAATTTAAAATTGCCTTCTTCACGTAATTATATATATATATATATATATATACACTGCTCAAAACAATTAAAGGATATTGCAGTTTTAGGTGGATTTTGTATCTGGGAAACTTTTTAGCTGATTGATACATGGTCGACAGACATAGTAGGTTATATGAGAATAAATTACACATGTTTGGCAGAAAAAAATGCATTTTATTGCGCATTTGTGTACAAAAGGAAAAAAACACAATTTGTGCATATGAGAAAAAAAGAATAAGAAAAGGTGTTTTCTTCAAAGAAAATCATTTTCAGTAGGGGGTATGGTTTCCACGGGCGGCCAGCAACGTTGAACACCTTTGAGGCATGGACTCAATGAGGCTATTAATGACGAGTTGGGGTATTCTGCCCCACTCTTCCAGAAGAGCTCTTTCCAGTTTTTGGAGAGTTTGTGGGGGTTGTTGGCGGCCAGAAACTCGTCTTCCTAGAGCGTCCCAAACGTGCTCGATTGGATTCATGTCTGGAGAACACGCTGGCCATTCCATTCGAACGATTCCTTCCTCGAAAAGGAAATCCTCCACCAGGTTTGCACGATGTGGCCTGCAGTTATCGTCCATTAAAATGAAGTTATCTCCGATTGCTGCAGCGTAAGGGACTACAATAGGTCTGAGGATCTCATCCCTATATCGGCGACCAGTCAGAGCTCCATCTCGAATGATGTAGAGGTCAGTGCGCCCGTCAATGGAGATGCCACCATACACCAACACTCCTCCACCGCCAAATCTGATACTTTCGTGCACGAACGCAGGATTATTCCTACTGCCACGGTCCCTCCAGATGAAAATACGCCTATTATCCGGATGCACAGAAAAACGGGACTCGTCAGAAAACAGAATATTGGTCCATTCATTTCTCCTCCAGTTGACATGCTCGGTTGCCCACTCCCTGCGGTCGCGACGATGCCTTGATGTTAATCTAACACATACCATCGGTCGGCGAGCATACAGACCTACAGCATGGAGCCGGTTTCGGACAGTCTGAGTTGAAATCGTGGTGCCTGTAGCCGAGCGAAGGTGTTGTTGGAGAAGAGTAGCGTTCATGTTTCGGTGTCTCCGAGCTGTTAACGCTAAATACCGATCTTCATTGGGCGTTGTTGCCCGTCTACGACCTTGCCCTGGTCTTCGGCCTGCACATCCACTCTCCAAAAAACGGTTCCAGATCCTGGAAATGACACTTTGTAACACTCCAATGGGTTGCGCTACTTCGGCTTGAGTTTGGCCCCCTTCTAACCTACCAACAATTCTCCAAGCTTCTGAATCTGTCAAATGACTTCGCTGAGACATCGTACTCATCGAAACAGAGCAATCACTGAATGCCGATCATCCTTGTCTTCATTCTATTTTATCCAGTTGAAAGTCAAATTTCATTCGCTGCCGCTGAAGCGACGTTTTTGACGTCGAACTCAAAATTTGCATACTCCACAGTTTGAAAACCAGAAAAATTTGCATTTGTGATTCTCTTCTTCTATTTTCGGCAAAAAAAATTTCGTTTATATCTTTATTTTATATAAAACTTCAAATATCCTTTAATTGTTTTGAGCAGTGTATATATATATATATATTCTCAATAAAATATAATTCTCTGGTCACTATAATACTAAAAGAACATTTGCAGGATGTGTATACCACGTGTGACAGTTTAGATATAGCTATAAGCCAATATTTGACTTCTTTGTATTAATCCAATGCATTCAGTAAAGAGAAGATAATCAGAAATCTTCTTTTTAATGTGAGGAAGATCCGGAAAATTCCGCATAATTACTGATCAAGGGACGTTCAGAATCCACTATGATTGGAGGAAGATTTGATTTTTTGTTTTTTTTTTGTTGGATTTTTTTTCTAAAGCGGGGATTTTAAATTTTCGAACCGGTTGGAACCGGTTCGGAAAGTATCGAAAGAGTAAAAACTAAAAACGTTAGAGATCGACCTCTGCTATCCTATGAAAAAAAAAAAAATAACAATATTAAAATGCGAGCAATAAATTTGAAAATAACCTCCCCATAGACTTAACATTAGCTTGCGCGTTTATTCGCATGGCTAGTGTAGGCTCTTAGGGCATGAAATGCAGATTGAGTTACATGTGGAATTTTTTTATTATTATTATCATTTACGTTTAGGATATGGGAATTATTGTAATTTTCTTAATTAGTAAATCAGAAATGTACGCAAATATTACATATTGACTAAAAAAATAGTAATTTAATAATTATATTTTTTAATCGCCACACATTCATTTATAATCATGAATTTGTGTCGCACATTGTATCGATACAACTAGAGAACTTCTGCATTTTTGAAGTATTTCTCACTCTTTAATTAGATAAGCTAGTGTCAGAAATGTAGGATATTTTGAAATTTAGAATAAATAAGTACATGAATATAAAAGTTGAATTTGATTGTTCATGTCCATGTACATCCATTTAGTGACGCATGTGTGTCACCTTCTGAAAAAAAAACTATATTTATTGTTCTCAAATTTACATTCATAATATTTTATTACAGGAATTATAAATTTCAAGAATGAAACTTATTAAATATGTTCAATTTGGATTACTTTTAAAATTTGAAACAATTAAATATCCCATAAGTTATTAATTGTCTTTAGATTGATTTTTGAATAATTTTCATTCAGAACACATTTATTATTTATTATTTATTAGTTTTTTTATTAGTTTTTTTAATGTACAGTTACAAATCTCCATTGTGTGCCACAGGATTTTGTAAAACTTCTGTTTTATGTGAGTCAATGTCTAAACTGTTGACGGCCGAGAGGAAAATGAGACATTTCCAAAAACTTTTTTAGAAACTCAAATTATGCATGAACTCATAATTTATTTTGTTAAGATTTTAATGCAATTATATATTATATGCTTAGTAATATTTGAGCATATTAAAATTACAATTTAAAATTATTTAATTATTTTCGTGTATAATAAATGGGAAAAATAATTTTTGTATGTGTAGGTTTCTGTAAATAATTTTGTGAACAATTTCCGAAAAAAATAATAATGGTAAGAAAAATGATGTCTTAAAAATTATCTAAGATATGTGTTCAATGTAGCTTTTTATATAGTGTGAAAGAAAACAATGTTTTTTTTTTCTAATCAGTTTACGCTTTCCAAATGCACTCTATCTTAATGCACTACGTAGTATTCTCTATTAAAAGATAAAAAATATATATATTATCATGAATAAAATCTAAAAGAAACTAAAAGGTACTAAATGTGAAAAATAAATTTTATGTGTAGGTTTCTGTAAATAATTTCGCGAACGTTTCCCAAAATCTTCTGAAAAACAAATCAATAATGTTAAGAAATATGAAGTATTAAAAATGATCAAATATATATGTCCAATATAGTTTTTTTTTATATAGTGTGTAAGAAAGCAATGTTTTTTCCCCTTTTCTATTTAGTTTATGTTTTCCAAAAGCACTCTACCTTAATGCATTGCGTACCATTCTCTATTAGAAGATAAAAAAATCTATATATTATCACGAAAAAAATCTAAAAGAAACTAAACCGTATTAAATGTGCCCTGAAATATATAAAAAAATAATTATTCATATATAAACCTAAGAACATTGAATTCTATCTGTGAGGGCAGTTATCAAAGAAACAATATTCCCTGAAGCTTTCTTCAAATCACAATGTCGAATTAACTTTTATACAGCAGGGAGTAGAAAATTTAACATTTCTCTTGAAAGATATCTTTTTATATAAACGGGTTGAAAAAATATTCCGAACAATAGAAGAGTGGAGTTCACAAAAAGTTTTGTGAGTTTGTAATTTTAGATAATTGTTATAAAGTCTGAAAAAAGTATTATTTACAATAATGTATAGATTTGGTAACCTTTAGGGCTTGTAAAGTTCGAGTATGTTTGGCTTACCAAGTGATTAGTTTTCTTTCTCTCATAATAGCTCAGAGGCAATTTTTAAAAGTCTTATTTTAATTTCTAAACGTTCCATTACCAACTCTGAAACTTCCTACAGAAAACTGAACTTTACATAGCTATGGAAATTGTTGTAGATGAATAGAGATTTTTCAGAAACAAAAACTTTATTTAACTTTCAAAAAGACTTGTTTGGTTCAGCGTATGAAAATTTATAATGAGCGAACAAAACTTACACATTGTTCTTTTATAAACAAAGAACAATTCGAATGCACTGAATTTATATTTAGAAATGTAAAAATGCAAGTCTTTAAATTACTGCTTCCTATTTCTGCTAAAGAATGCTCAAATAAATGTCGCTTTTTTAAATCAAGAAATTCTGACACAAAATTTGAAATATGTTATTCATATTTCCTTCGCAATATGTATTTGATTATTATTCAGGACAATTAAAGTGCAATATTTTAATTTGTAAATGAAGTTGCCCAGATCAAAATAAGTGTTATTTTTGGAATATATGTTTAATTTTCAAAAATCAGCTTTACAGGCAGCCTGCTATTAAGAAAATTTCGTTTATGTATTAGTTTATTTTGCAAAATTGCAATGAGTTTAAATTAGAACTGATTTTGGAATTCAGTGCATCTTTAATGAATGTGATAATGTTTTAGCTGTTCAACATTGGTTCTAATTTGGTTTACAATATTATAGCTCTGTAAAATTCCAATCGTAATTCGTCGAAAAAACTGGTGATTTAAACATTAAATCGTCCACTTTTGACGCACGAGAAATAGTCTTTCTGCAACATTATAGTTTAATTTGATTTTTGCATTTAAATATATTTTTATTCATTTCGAATAACAAAAGATATTTTGTTCTTTTTTGTTTTTCTATTACTCTCTTCTTTCGTTGGACGTTCAATAATTTTTTCCGGACTCTGATACTTTTCCATGTGTAACCCTGTGTGTCGGTATCCAGGTAGGTGCTCTTTCTATCTTCAAATATAACTATTGTACGCAAGATTAAATTTTGAAATATCTCTTCTTTGTACATTAAATCTTAATTCAAAACTGAAATGCAAAAATTCCCATTATGTGCAGTTTTATGAAAATATTGAAATTAACACTATATTTGAATACGTTGTTCGGGTACACAGTACTATTTTACAACTAAAAAATAGTCATTTTATCATATATATGTATTTTGAATGGGTTATATAACACCTTTTAATGTGTATTTATCTCCTGTCCCCTTAATCTCGCTTGCTACGAGTAACATATTAATAATTTTTATGAAACATGGATATGTTTTTGTGACATGGAGCAGAAATACTGAATTTTTCAGTTAGATGTAAATTTTTTTGTAACATATGCAATATTAAAATATGTTGTCACAGATGACGTGATCATTTTAAACTTTTGAATACCATTTTACATTGTAAAACGTGTATCACAATGATATAATTAATATATTGAACAATCTATCCTAATTTTTATACGCCAAATAGAGAACATTAGCGAATAAAGCAAACACTCGGTTATTTGGTGTGAATAATGTGCAATAGTAGCGAAATATACCAAACTCAGGAAATTACAAAGTTACTTGTTACGCATAATTGGACTATTGTCAAAAAGTGTTGCATTCACATATGGAATAAAATGCAGATGAAAAATGTTATGGAAGTCTTCTTCCTTTTTGCTTTTTTCTTCGTCTACAGTAAGGGACATTTCTTTTTTTTTTTCTTTTTCTGTATTTTATATATGGAGATTTTAATTTCAACATTGTTACACATTTTATCGAGTGTACGTAAGAAACTAATTCTTTTCACAAATATTTTTTAAATATTAATTTAAATAATAAAAAAATAATAAAATAAAATAAAATAAAATAAAATAAAAAACATTCTTCATTTTTAGAGTTGCAAACCTTTTTAACTATTTTTCCGAGTCAAATAAATATGTGAACTAAAGTGTATCACTTTATTACTTTTAACTCAATCATACTGATTGGTAAAGATATCAGACAAACAAATTTTTTTAACTGTGGGAAAAAATGCCCTAGGCGGGAGTCCAACTCAATACCTTTGATTTAAATTGCAATGCTCTACTTATTGCGTTAATTGGGCCGACAACCGGCACAGTTGCATCTGCTTATCTATCGCTAAATAGCGTTGATTTTCTGCAGTATATTATGTTAATCTGCCTACATGGCAGGCCGGATACTAGTGCCAAAAATGTTATCCGAGTTAAATCTGTCCGCCGGTTGTCGGATTAAGTAGCTCAATAGGTAAAATGTTGGCAATTTCAGTCAAAGGTCTTGGGTTCGACTCCGGGCCTTGGCATTTTTTCACTCAGTTCGAAAAAAATTATTTCGTATAACATGCATCAATTTGTGTTCAACCGATTTTGACATGAATTCTTAACCGATAGACATAATTTGTGCACATCCGTAAAAAAAAAAAAAAAAAAAAAAAAAAAAGTTTTAGATTAAATAGATTAGCAACAAATGGCGATACTCTCCTATATATTTGCATGAAATGCACGATAAGCCATTAAATTCACTTCAAAATATCTCCACATAATGTTTTATGGAGTAGGTCTACTTTGATTTTGACTGCGTCATATTTTGGACAAGAAATTTTATTTAAATTGCAACGCTCTACCTATATAAATAAAAAACTTACTACATACAAATAAAACACATTTTCTAAATACATAAATTGGCTAAAAACATGTGTAAAAATTTCGGTTGGATAAAAAAAAAAGTGTAACTTGTTAAATATGCAATCCAATTTTTTTCACAAAATGTGCTATAAATTTACATTCAAATGCAATTTGAGAGATTTTCGTTCATTAGCAATGTTAGCATTTGCGACTTCCTTAATCTAATAGATATTTATAGTTAATCAAATAACATAAAATGTTTACTATTAGAGTAGCAAATATATATTCCTCCTAAAAAATACATCTATCTGTCCACATTGTTAACCCTTCACTTCGGAGTTTAGACGTTAATTATATTGTTCTTATTGCAAACATGTATTAACGTAGCACATTCAGAAAAGATGTATCTTTCTATTGATTATAAAAAAAGAACTTTGGTAGGAAAATTAAGTTAATGAAAGAACGAAAAAGAATAATCATAATATTGATTTAGCGGAAGTGAATTATTAGCCTTCATTAATTAATTAACATTGTTAAATGAACTGATATTATTTTACTGCTGAAAGTTCCAGATCAATATGCTTGAGCAAGCGAGAAAATAAGTAATATTCTGTTATAAATCCTTTAAAAATACCATGAAGTTATTTTTAATGCTTTACATGATGAAATTTTCAACTTATAAAGAAAGAAATGAAAAATAGCTTACTTTTTACAGATTTATGCCTTTAAATTTCTCCATTTTAAGTCATTTTAAAATAATAAATTATTTCTAAGGTGTATTAGGATTTGTTAGAGGCTTTAGTTTCAGAATTTAAATTTTATTACTTATTTTTCTTTTAAATTACTCATTTTCTTCAGGTTTTATTTTATGATTGTAATGACTAATAATCTTTATAAAATATTTTAATGGAAATATTTATGAATTGATTGAAGCTTTACTTTTAAATCTTATGAGTTGTAATTTTCCAACTGGATGGAAAATGTACGGGCCAGGATTCGTACCTGGGATCTCTAGCTGGGTAGAGCGTGGCGGCTTCAGCCAAGAGATCCCAGGTACGAATCCTGGCCCAGACATTTTTCGTCCAGTTGGAAAATTACAACTCATATGATTTATTTACCAATTTGAAATAATTGTGTTAAAATTAATCTAGTGTAATCACGTATCCAGCGTTTACTGGAGTTCCATTACATGCGATCTTTTCTGTTGAGCTGATTAAAATATCAGACCAGATGCTATGATCAATAAGGTTAACTGGATGAATTATGCCCTCCAGATTCGACTGGGATAGCTCAGTTGGTAGATCGTGGCGGCTTCAGCCAAGAGATCCCAGGTACGAATCCTGGTCCGGACATTTTTCGTCCAGTTGGAAAATTACAACTCATATGATTTATTTACCAATTTGAAATAATTGTGTTAAAATTAATCTAGTTTACTTTTAAACTGTAATTTGTATAATTTTTTTTTAATTAGTCAATTAGCATGTGTCTTTTTCGATTGGAAAAATGTATGAATTTTTCGAATATTTTTATGTAAAAATTACTGTGATTTGTTGAAGCTTTACTTTTAGCCTTTAATTTACGAAATATGTATTTACTTAAAAATAATTGATTATACAGATTATTATTTTTTTTTACTGTAATTACTTATAAATTTTTTAAAATATTTCTATGGTAAATGTTTTTTGATATTGTAATCAAAATGAGTTTTAAATTTTTATTATTTACTGAAAAAATATCAGAAGAATTTATAATAACTCTTTTCATTAACTTTACAAAATATTTGTAAAATTATTCTTTTGTTTCTTTCTTTTTCTTTATTGTATGTTATTGTTTTGCTAGAGCTTTAATTAATCTTTTTACCTATGAGAGGCTAACGCAAGATTAAAAAAAAAATGTATATAGTATTGTAATACTTTTCTTAATAGTTATGTTTTCTTAAATAATTTTGTAGATAGGAAATATTCTATACTTTCCAGTGCACATTTAATTTAATTAGTAGATTAATAAATTTTATGTCAAATTTTATTTAGGATAATTGCAAAATGCAACAATTTTAAGCGCGTCAACATAGTTAGTGCTTGATTTAAATGATAATAAACCGCAACCTAAATGCGTATTTTTATTTTTTTATTTTTCAAGGGAAAATATATGCAATGGGATACTTATGCAGCATGTACCTATAGGGACCTTGTGCCATTAAAATTCATTTAACTAACTAACCAATCATTAAACTGATGAGATAAAATTAATTCTTAGTAGTAAACCAATATTGATTCATATTGGTTATATTAGAAGGTAAAGCTGTGCACATAATGTATGTATCGAAAATAATTACTAATGAAGGACGATTGGTGAGATATTGACATTAACTCTGAATATTTGCAATGCAATGTAGCTATTTCTATTTTTAAATTACGTGAGGATTATTTGGAATGTAATGGTTAAGTAATTTCTGCGAGTTTTAGTGCAGTGTTGGGGAGATATAAACAGCAGTATTTCAGGTCAATACTATCAGTATTGGTGTAAATTTAACCAAAACAAACAACAGTTCCTGAAAATTGTTTTGTTACTAAACATATGATAGACTGATTTTTAATGTACAATGCTACAAAGGTCTTGTACTTTTTTGATTATTAGTTTTACAAAACTATAAATTAAATTTTTCAACTAACGATTTTTTTATTCATATGGAATGAGAAAAAATAAATTCCTGTTAACTCATTGTCACTCAATTCTTAAGTTACCAAAGACACATTATCGCATTTTCTTTATCTTCGCAAGCCCTCGTGATTTAAGAATGAAATTACGGATACACTTTAGAATACATAAAACACGATACATAAATTAATAGAGGTGGAATCGGCATGAAAAATGAGAATACCCCAATTTTAACAATATCTGACACAAATGATGCTATGAAAACGGAACTGGTATCAACCACTAAGTAATAACGTGTTCTGATTAATGCTATACTTAAAATGCTTTGTAAGGTCAAATGCAAATACAAGTAAAAATTATATCAATCTCAAAAATTGTCAATACTAATGCCTAATTTTGTCATCATATTTTGCTTCCGCGTTACGCTTATTCTTAGGATTCCAAACGGCAAGTAAATTGATCAAATAGATAAGGGATTTTGTATGTTTGAAGTTAGGAACTCTTAACATTAAATTCATTTCTTATCGTTTCAATACCTATTGTAATGCGGATAGTTTAG
The DNA here is from genome assembly GCA_963931845.1 of Maratus michaelseni. Lineage (NCBI taxonomy): Eukaryota > Metazoa > Arthropoda > Arachnida > Araneae > Salticidae > Maratus > Maratus michaelseni. The sequence goes on from OZ007591.1 coordinate 231,814,923, forward strand.
CAATAACTCAAAACTTTCTGGCGGAATAAGGTGTTAATTTTGAATTATCATTACTGAAGCTTCTAGAATTGGATTTATTTCGAAACTTTCATAGGTTCCAATTCATCTTTGTTTAGAAAAATAATTTTGAATTTATATTTATTCTGAAATTATTTTTAAAATATAATAATGTATTGTAATGTATACTTTTTAAAAAAGAAATCGATTTTTAAAAAGAATCGGCGAATCAAAAGTTACAGCTCATACCGTCAAAGAGTTTTTAACTTGCGCTTAAAAAACTAGCAACATTGCAATTTATTTTTAAACTTTTAGACATGAGTTTAACATCAAGAATTTCAAATTTTAAACCTGCGTCATAATTCCTAAACTACATGGAGTTTTTTTTTTTAGGTAAAATTTACCGGGAAATTTGTTTATTACTATATTGTAAAAATTAGATGTGAGCATCGAAAATTGAGTTAGGAATAATTCCTGCATGTAGATGACACCCTAAGCAAAATTTATGTATATCATTAATTAGTAGACGATATTACTATTAAATTGATTCCTGTCAAATTTTTATACCAAGAGCTACGGCAGAGTTAAGATGAGGATTACGATTTCCTTGTTTTTGTCGTTAGTTGTAATGAATATTAACAGTATTCATAATATTTTCTATCATTTTAAAGGCAGAATGTCTCTTCCATTCAAATTAAGTGAACTATTGTGGACCCATAAAGGTGGGGTGAGGCCCCCTTGTGGTATGTGGACCACAATTTAAGAAATATTGCTTCAACATATGAGTGAGCCTTTGAGTAGCTTATGTGAATCAAAGAAAATGAATTTTGTGAAATTGTCCAGGTGTTTTGAGCGCTAATTGCACAGATCACGAACTACTAATACCAACTACTAATACGAGAGATTCTGGATTTTTTATGATCTGTAATGCATGACAAGGCCAATTTCATTAAACTAACGTGTCCCATCTGCCCGGAGATTTTGTTCAAGTATAATAGATGTTTAGTAAGTGTAACGGATATTATACAATGATAATTAGTATCAAGGTTTGGTGCGAAGAGGAAGATCTTAGAATCATGAACTACTTCTCTAAACTGTCTAAAAACATAATTTTGTCTGTACACATTACTAAGTAAACATGCTTTATTACACGATGTGATCAATCCTAAAAAAAAAAAAAACGTGATCCAATCTAACTGGATCCGCCCCTTAATTAGTTAAAAGCAATTTGCACGAATAGTTTGAAAGTTTTGTATCTCCGTACGCTTCTCACATAAAAAAGTTTGTGAAAATAAGTGTCATCTTTTGAATAATAGGCACTTACCTAAATTACTGAGAACACTAAGAATTCTATCATAAAATGTCACATTTTGACATATAACATACAATTTTAAAAAGTACAGCTGTGAAGCAAATACACTTTTTAAAGGAAATTTATAAATTATATTTATACCTTCTTAAATTTAAATGGACAAGTATATTGTTTTGTCGATAGTTCTCATTTATGCAATTCATTGCAATACTTTCCCATTTTATTTTTTTAATAGAGCATGAAATTGCATGGAATGAGTCTGAAATTACTTTATAATTACATTATATATTCGTTTCATGAATTTATTTAAATTTATCAATAATTTTATGTAAATAAATTAAACATGTTGCTATAAACATGAACTGTACTTTGTGCTGCATAAATTTTTTATAATTGGTTTGAATCTGTAACTTACAATAGAATGAATGAGAATGAATACTATAACGTGTCGCAATTTGTTTGATGCGTTTTTAAATATCCTTATTTATTAACTTTTTCAAATTTTTAACTATTGTATTGGTATTGACTAATATATACTAATATAGTGTAAATAATATATTTGTTTTAATAAGTTATGTACTGCAGTGACATTTTTAAAATAATTTTTCTATAAAGATTTATATAATATACCTTGTTTTAGAAATATATATTTATCTATAAAGAGTAATATTATGCATAAAAATCTACACAACATAAAAATAACCTTTAAAATAAATTATTTTGTAATATGAATGGGGATGGAGGAGAGGGGGCAGGGCTAATCAGACCTGCAGATGAAATTATGTATATCTAAAGCATTTTTCTTTCATCTTCATTTTATTGGCAGAAATAAATCGCATTACAACAGTTGGACATTTCTAGTGTTTTTGTAATTTTGAAAAAAAATATTCACGTTTCAAAACGATTTTACCAGGTAAGTGCATACGGTCTATTCGTACTGCATATAAATAACACCATTTTTATCTGCATTTTAAGTATTACTATATTTAAAAATATCTTGAATCTATTTGATATTTTTAGAAAATGTTAGAAGAATTTATTATTTAAATGAGGAATTATTTTATTCCAACGAAAATAGAAATGACTATTTTAGTGAAAAACTATTATTAAGAGACTAAGAAATGGAAAATTTTTATCCCTTACATTATACAAATAAACTGTGTTGATGTATAATTTTGTAAACTATACATCGGCATTATAATTGTCAATTAAAAAACAATAATATTCGAAAGCTTTTTACTGTATAAATAAATATGTAATAATATATAAATAAATACATAATTTTGTAAAATATACATCGGCATTATAATTGTCAATTAAAAAACAATAAGATTCGAAAGTCTTTTAATGTATAAATGAATATGTAATTCATTATTATAAAACATTGTTAGAATTATGGAACAATGTAAATTTATTCTGAAAAAGTACTTTCCAATAATTTTTAAGATAAAAAATTACATTGTTATGAAATTGTAGAATTCTGTACATGCTATCTCTAAAAGTTCTTAATAAATAGATGTTTGAACAAATTATTATTCTTTCAGTTTTGATAATTAAAAAAGAAAAATATGGAATTTTAATCTGAAATACAAGGGGAAAAATATATAATTTAATTGTCGATTTATAACTATAAACTGGAAAGAATTTCAGCATCATACAAAATTAATGCTAAGCAAAATATGATATTTTTAAATATATTATTGGAGAAAATAGTGGACCATTTTTTAGAAACTATTTTACTGAATTATAATTACAAATATGGAATTTCAATGTAAATTGTATGCCATAATTACAACTGCCGATTTAGAAAAATAAGTAATTATTACTAAACAAAATATGATATATTAAAATATGTAATTGGAGTAAAATAAGAGACACTTTTAACAGATGTTTTTCAGAATTCGTCAAATAAGTTAATTTTTAACGAAAATCCTTTACAGTATACAAGTGTTTCTTTTGTAATAAATGCTCGCAAACGCACAAATAATCAAATTAAAGCTAGAATACTCATACGTAGATTTTTGTTGAAACTTTTAAACCATTAAAAAATAAATTAAATAATAAATACACCAAACACGTACAAAAGGTTATTTAATAAAAAATAAATTTATTCCAATGTATATGTTTTGAACAAATTATCCAAATGTAGCCACTCTCCTATAAAAGAATAAATACTTAACACATATTTATTTAGTAGCCTTTAAAGTTTGAAACATCACATTTAAAATTTTGTTTTTAAGTAATTAAAACGAAAAATAACCTTTTGAGATGTTACATGCAATTTATTTAAATATTTAAAATTTAAGTTTAAATATAGTTTTTTAACAAATAATCTTTTTTACCATTCATATATACTATATAATAAAAGCTTTAAGTTACAAAGAGGACTTTATAATGCTCCTTTTTTTAAGTTAATATTTTTTAGATTGCAAATTTACTTTACAAAAGAACAGATTAAAAAAATAATTTTAGATTACATTGAACAATATTGACATACTTTCCGAAAAACTGTACAATCATTTATCGTATTTAAATAATATGTAAACATTTGTTTTCAGATGAATGAAATGATTAAAAAACATCACACACCTAATTAAAAAAAACTATGTATTTCTTTATTTACATTTGAAACACAAACATTTCCCAGCTATTTTATTTGTTTGTTTCCAATCTGTGTTACATGAACAGATAAAATAAATAGAAAAATGTACGTGAAGGCCAATTAAAATAGTAATAAATAATCAAAAGTCAAAAATATACTCTTTATACTCAGAGCAAACAAGAACTATTATGAAATATTATATTAAATAAATGTACATTTATTTACATTCACATCTAAATATTTCTTTTTAGTAAGTTACAGTTTTTTTTTGCAAACCAGAAAAAGACTATAAATTATTGTATGTGAATTAGTAACTGCTGTTAAAATGGAACCATAGCTATATATTTTCAATAACTAAAAAAATTATGAAATCTTTAAATATGGTAATTACTGATCTGTGTTAATTAAAACATATCAAAGATAACTAAACTAAATAAGTATTTGCCACTGAGATTTGCTTATGTATAAAAATAAATACTCTTTAGATAATTCCGAGAAGTTTTCCTTGATCTGTGTTTATATTTGAACTACAACCATCTGAAACTTTCATATTTGTTCTCGTTGAGTATAGATTGTGATGAAAGGTAAAATGGATACAATACACAATGCGAACTTCCTAAAATTATTAGCAAATGATAAAAATAAATAGTAGTTAATATTGATAAATAATAAATAAACAAACATATACTTTACACCCAGCAGACATAAAAACAAACATTTTTTTCTATATTGCATAACACCCTTTAAAAACCTTTTTCATAACATGTTTGTTTATTTCTCGTTACTCTTAGTTTTTTTTCGGCATTATAAAACAATTCATAATTATAAAATTGAGCTACATCTGTGTATGTAAATACCGACCTATTGTGAATTAATGTAATCAAATGTAAATTAACATTCACTGAATGTCACTAATTAGATTGGCATTTGTTTTAGAGCAATACGGATGTTCAAAAATTAATATTATATGTAATTACAAACTTTCTGTTAGCGTGTACTTACTTTCTGTTAGCGTGTTTACAATTGAGCTATGACTTTTTGAAACTTTCTATTTGTTTTGTTTCAAAGAGCATATTTCAATGAAAGATATATATATATATATATATATATATATATATTAACAAATAAAAATATTAGTGATTTATAAAAAATATAAACTTGCTAGTTACACTCAAGAGATACAAAACTGTTCACTTTTAGATTTCATAAATATATTTTTTCACTGCACTTAAATCTTATTTGTTTACTTTAAATTAAAATTTTCTTTTCTGTATTAGAAAGTATTAAATAATCAAATAAGCTATAAATTATTTACGAAATTTTAGACATAATAGTAGTAAAATATAAATTATTTACGAAATAGTAGTATTATATACGAAATAGTAGAATATCCTGAAAAAAACATTATTCAAATATAAACAAACATTTATTATATAAAAATAGTTATCTGAGCTCTTTCCCGTTTTCGCTTTAAAGTGCATCTAGAATTAGACACTACTTGTTTAATTACAAAAAAAAAACTTTCTATAGGTTTGTGTATTATTTGAGCCATAAATTTCCAAAACTTTGCTATTAGTTTGTTTTCAAAGTATATTTTAATGAAGATAAAATCTAATACAAAAGTATACTGACCATTGCATAATGTTATAAGTAAGTAATGAAAAATCAAAAACTTCCTTGTTACACTCAGAGCATACAAAACCAAGTTTATTGTTATACAGTATAAATACCTCTTTACAATGTTGCTTAAAACTTTTTTGTTACTTCAGAAAGCAGCTTTGTTTTCTCCATTAAAATGTATAAATATACTGATGAACTATAAAACATTTATATATGTAAATTAAAGATCTCTGTTTAATAGATTGTCAAATATATGTAAACATTGAATGCATAAAAATATGTATCAAAATTTGTTTTTAAATGCTATCGAGGTTTAAAATTAATTACCACGTATATAATTAACAAACACTTTATCTTTGTTTGTTGACATTTGAACCACAACTTTCCGAAACTTTCTTGTTCGTTTGGCGTTAAGGTAATCTTAATAAAAGTTAAAAATGAACACAAAATGAACGTCTCATAAGGGTATTAGTAAGTAATAAAAAATCACAAACATACCGTTTACACACAAGCCATACAAAACTAAATACATTTTTATACTGTATAAATAATTTCTTTACACTGTTTTTTCAAAACTTGTTTGTTTATTGCAGAAATAAAAATTTTGTTTCCTCCAAATAACAATGTGTAAATATACTAATGAATAAAAAAAAAATATGTACGTGAATTAAAAACCTTATCTTTAAAATCTATTTTGGATAAATAGTAGTGAATTATAAATAAACATTCATTGTATAAAAGTAATTGTATCAATATTTGTTTTTAAGCGGTACCGAGGTTTAAAATTAAATACAACGCATGCAATAAAAAAAACAAAACTTTCTTTTGGTTTGTTTACATTTGAATTACAACATTTTAAAAATTTCCTATTTCCTATTTTTTAACATGTACGGCGATAAATGATAAAAATGAAAACGAACATATATGAGCAATCGAATAAATATATTAATATAAAATAAAACCCCATAGACATTCTCTTAACTCCCACGAGACACAAAACTAACTTCTATTTAGATTGCATAAATTCCTTTCTTGCACTGATTTTAAATATTTTTTTATTTACTTCAATTTGCAGTTTATTTTCGGCATTTCAAAATAGATAAATATTAATAATATAAACTAAAAATTATTAATATATGTAAATTGGTGAATATTCTTGACTATAAATGATCAAAGCTACTAAAATTCATTGTATGAGAATAAATAGACAACTGTTATTTTTTAAGCGATACTATGTTTGAAAGTAATTACCAATTTAAATAATTACAAAAAGTTTCCGGTGGTTTGTTTACATTTGAACCACAACTTTCCGAAACTTTTCTAACCGTTCTCTTTCAAACTATAAAGCACTGAAATATAACAGAAAACGTACGGACAATCTCAAAAAGATATTAATGAGTAATAAAGAAAACACAAACTTACTCGTTACACACAGGATACACAAAACTAACTTCGATTTAGATTGCATAAATTCATTTCTTGCACTGATTTTAAAACTTTTTTTGTTTACTTCAATTTGCAGTTTCTTTTTGGTATTTCAAAATAAATAAATATTAATAATATAAACTAAAAATTATTAATATATGTAAATTGGTGAATATTCTTGACTATAAATGATCAAAGCTACTAAAATTCATTGTATGAGAATAATTACACAACTCTTATTTTTAACCCTTAATTGCATAGTGATGTAAATTTCCATCACTTTTTATTTAATTTTTAATAAATAAATCAACTTCTTCGCCACCATTTATATAGAAATATTAATCCAGTAAATTTCCCATGAACTATGTTGCTGAACAAAGTTTAAAATCTATCTTAAAATTTCTGGTATCTAATATTTAATATATGTATAAAAAAACACAATTGTAAAAGAAAACCTCATGCAAAGAAGGGTTAAAGCGATACTATGTTTGAAAGTAATTATCAATTTAAATAATTACAAAAAGTTTCCGGTGGTTTGTTTACATTTGAACCACAACTTTCCGAAACTTTTTTAATCGTTCTCTTTCAAACTATAAAGCACTGAAATATACCAGAAAACGTACGGAAAATCTCAAAAAAGATATTAATGAGTAATGAAGAAAACATAAACTTACTCGTTACACCCAAGAGACACAAAACTAAAACACGCAAAATTGTGGCACCCTCCATAACACACACTCGTCGAAAGATCCTTCTTGCTGTATCCCCGCTTCGGGTGCTCTGATCACCATCCCAATACGTTCCCAACCTCTGCACATCCCGGCGATCTCCGCGTCCCCGCGCATTCCCTCTTTCACCTGAAGAAAAAAAAAGGAATAAAAAGAAAGTTAAAAGAAGAAAGTAAAAGAGACGAATAGAAAAATTGAGGTGGATGTCGTTGGGAAAAAAATGTTTGTCCTTTTTTGTCTGGATTCATTGAGATGTTCTTAGATTTTATTTTTTTCATTTTTATACATTTTTTTAAATGTGGAGAAAGTAACGGGAATCAGTGAAGTTCATTTTTTTTCAACTTGTAAGTGGGGTATTCTTTTGAGCTCAATGTAAAGAAAGAGAAAGTTGAGTTGAGTTATTCTGGTTCGTATTTTTGACATACTAAGGTTTGGGAATGAAGGATTATAAACACTGGAAAAGTTTTCCGAAGACTTTTTCCTAGGGTTTGACTGTCCGGGTTGCGATTGGCTCATGGAGTATTTGTGAAAGATTGTATTTCTCCCTAATGTGGGGGAGACTTATGCAACGGGATTTATATATGGAAGGGAATTAATATATATTTTTAAATCAATGCGAATAATGGAAAAGCGCAATAAATTATTTGTTTTTTTATTAATGCTTGGGTACATTATGTAATCCTATCAGTTTTATTATTTTGTTTCAGAATAATATGAACTTTTCAAAATTCCATCTGCTTTATGAAAAAAATGGAAGAAAAAAAATAGAAAATTTGTTCACGTCAGTTAAAAAAATAATTAAATGTAAAATTACATTCAATTTTAAAATAATGCAATTCTTGCATCTATTCGATTATTTAGATCAAAGAGCTAACATATATAAACGTGCATTTCTGAAATCAATGTAAATGTTATTAAAAATATTAGGGAAAACTAAATTGTACCTTTACACAATTCGTAATATGAAAATAGGTTAATATTAATATCTATTTTAATTGTGCCGTGTAGCGGATATTGTGAAAATGGAAGATTGGACTATTGGTACAGCGTTTAGCACAAGAAGAAATTTCGGAAGAGTTGAGTTATTTATTATGTTTCGTATTTTCGACATACTAAGATTTGGAAATGAAGGATTATAAACACTGGAAAATTTTCCATAGATTTTTTTTTTTTTTTTTTTTTTTTTTGCAAGGTCTAACTGTCGGTGCTGCGCTCGGTGCATAAATTAATTGTGAAATGTTACGTATTTCTTTATGTAGGGGCACTGGTGCTATTAATGTTATATTTCGAAGGGTGTCAATGATTTTTTTAAATCAACACAAATAGAGTAGAAGTAGAATAAATTATTTAGATAGATTCTCTGCTTATTTTCATGTTTCATGCTTGATTACATAGTTTCAAATTTTAATATTTCGTGTCAGAATAATATATTTTTTTAAAATTAAGTAGGTTTTACGAAAGAACTCAGGAAAAAGTAAGACAATATTACGTTCATATTATTTAGGAAATATCTGATTGGAAAATCGAATTCATACTATGTAGAATCAAATTAAAATCTTCGATTGCTAAAAAATTTTAAAGAAAATAAATACATATTTGTAAATTTATGTAAATTCGCGGAATATTGCTTAAATGTTTAATTAGTTGAAAATTGCCTTGCATTTTAACATGATAAATAACAATTTTACTATCAATTATTATAATAAAAATAATTAATCTGATTTTTTTTGTGTAAATGAAAGGGGTAAACAAGAGAGTTAAGTTGAGTTATTTTGCTTTGTATTTTTGACGTATTAACATTTAAGAATGGACGATAATAAACACTACAAAAATGTCATTAAATTATTTGCTGGCGTTCCGAATATCGAATCAGCGATAGATGAATGGAGCATTTGGGAAAGATTGTATTTTTCACTTAATTTAAAGGATACTTATGCTGTGGAATTTACAAATGCCAGGGAGTTCAGGAATCCTCTTAAAAATGAGAGTGAATAATATATAAAATACTATAAATCATTCAGAGGATTTTTTATTTATATTGTTTCGGTTTTCAAGCATATTTACTTTAAAGTTATTTTTTGTTTCCAAAATAATATGCATTTAAAATATTAAAAGGATTCATGAAATGACACAGAAGAAAATAATAGTTGCATTTATGTTTATTTACAAAGTAATTTACTGTAAAATATTTTAATATGACGAAACATTTCGACTATTCTCATTCTATTGATTCTTTCTATTTTTATGTTATGAATTATTTTACTGTTTTATATACATTATTCAATGTATAATGTCGATTATTACATATATATATAAACTAATAATAAAATGGCCACTCTTAAAATTTATATAAGTGTGATAAATATAATTTTAAATTTTAATTAAAACAAAACTAAATTTCATTTTAATGTTGTGAATGTTACGTACGTGATTATCCCTATGATAATTAGATTAATAGGAATATACACTTCAATTTTACGTAACAGAAAATAAATGTTGAAAATGCAACATGGGTTAAAGATCGGACTTTTTGCATTGCTCTATTGGCATGGAGTATTTGTGATATATTATGCATTTCTCTATAAAAGACATTTAAACTGTGTAATTTACATAAGTAAAATAGTGATTTACTTTTCGAATTAGATTAGCATAAATTTAGCAAAAAATTAGCATAAATTAGAAAATATGATGTATTACAGACATTAGTTTTGTTTGCTACATTTGTACTGCATTCTACAACATCATTTACAATATTCTAGAGCACGTCAATTTCAATATTTAATAATTTGTTTTAGAATAATATTTATAATTTTTAGACAAATAATTTTTATTAGAAAAATTAGAAAAAATAAAAATAATAATATTGAGTTCATGCTTGTCCTTTATTATTTATTTAAATTATTTAATGATATAATAGAATTCATAAAAATGTCCAATCGCTGTGAAAAATCCGTTAAAATAAACGTGAATAACTGTTTATTATTTTCACTGAAAAGTGATAAATGCTTATGTTTTAGATTACGTAAATATGTAACATAAAATAATAAATATTTTTCTGTTTACGTACATATTTTTGTTTATGCATAAATATTGCTGAAAATTTTAGTTAAAATTTTGTGTTTCATTTTAATATAATTAAATTCTTTTTCACTAATTGTATATTAAGTTTAATATTCATATATATGTACAGTTATATTTATTGACAAAAAGGTTAATATAAAGATGTATTTATTTTTTTGTGAAATCAGGGATTTTACAAATGTAAAATGTGCTAGAAATGGGAGTCTGAGTAATATGCTCGACGCATGTCAAAGATTATATTTCTCTCTTAATGTAAGGAATATTTATGCCTTGAAGTTTCTGTTTGGAAAAAAAATCAATGATTTTTTCAACGAATGTGAATAAAATAAAAAATATGAAATATTTAGATTTTGTTTTGTTTTACATCGTCCTCTTTACCCATGTCCTAGAAGATCGTTATATATATATACAGGGTGACTTTTAATTAACCTACATATTTAAACTGAAATAATTTCCTAGAGCCTCACTAGATGCCGGCACAAATGCGGGCAGTGAAAGAGAACATAAAAGGAATTTTTTTAGTGTCAGTTTCACGTAATGTTGAAAATGTCTCCCAAAGCGTCATATTCAACTGAAGATAGTATTTTCATTGTTAACAATTAGTTTTTATGTGGTGAAAATGAAACACAGTTTCTGCGGAAGTGGTATTCAGCATTCAGAAGCCAGTTATCACCTATCAATACCCAAACCGTTATCGTAGTGCATTGCATTGGCCACTTTATTCACCAGATATGGATCCAAGCGATTTCTGTCTTTGGAGTCATATGAAATATTTCGTGTACAAGAAGAAGCCAACAGACTATATTAGCCTCAAAAGTATCATATCTGACTCAATTTCATGCATCAAAATATAAACGCTCCATTTTGTTACTGTTACTTTGTGACTAATTAGCGCTTTTGTATCACCTCTGAAGGTTCTGACTTTGAAATTCTTATCCATTAAATACATTTTCCACTTTCTTTAGTGGTATCTGAAACGACTCAAGAATTATTTCAGTTAAAAGTTGTAGGTTAATTAAAAGTCACCCTGTGTATATATATATATATAATTTTAATATTTTTAATGATAATTGTTCCATTACAGGCGCAAAATCAGATGATAAGATATGTAACAAAAATATAATTCATCAAAATTTGAAATATTTAATTCATTAAACATCTCAAAAGAAGGCTTGGGACTTCTGTTATAAGTAATTTGTAAGATATTTTTGTCCATTTAACGTTTTCTTGTAGGTACGGACGAAGGCCAGTTGTCTTGCATTCATTTTTATTTTAATTTAAAGTTTAATTTATATACCTTCGTTTAATTTAACTTACGTGGCTATTATTTTTTATGATTTTGTTTAGTTTGGTTTATGTTAAAGTAGTTACTGTTTTTGCATTTTAAGTTCAGCATTTTGTTTTATGCTTTTCATGTGTTTTTTATAAAGTACTTCAGTATTTTAAACTGCTTAATTTGTTTTCTGAAAAAGTTATTTAGTTTTTTACATTGTTTTGAATGTAAGGCTAGTTAGTGTTTCGAAAACTACAAGTTTTATTGTCGGGGGGAGATAGTTCTGTCTGCCTGTCCACTAAAAAGAAACAGATAGTCTTTTATCTCTGTAAGTTTAATATTTTATTGTTTTAAATATTTATAGTTAATTGTTATGGAATTTTTTATGTATGCACCTTCTTTCGAATTGTTTAATGATTTAAAAAATTTCATACTTTGATGAATTATATATATATAAATATATTACGTTCATGTAACATTCAGAAAAGATTTTAATATCTTTCTTTGTTTTAGTATGATATAATTTATACCGATTGATTTAAAATTTAAACAATGAACTTTTGGTAGTTGTAGAGCATATTATAACATATTTTGTTTTTTGAAAGACAGATTCTTAATCCAGTTATTAACTCAAAAATACATGGTGTATCATTACTATCCGAACGTAAATATTGTTCATAACTTTAACAAAATTAAAGCTATTTTCAGCTGAATTAGCTTGCTTTGTGTGAAGTACAATGACATTATGATAAGTGGTGGAAGTGTACAATATTTTGGTAAATGAAATATAGCGTATTATGTCAATTACATTACAAAACATGGTGTGCCTAGAATTTGATATGTATCTTCGATGTTCTATAATTATCATAAATAATTATAATCGCTTTATAATACACCTCTAATTATAATAACGAAAATCGTTTATTAGTTGGGGTCGTGCTACCATCATATTTTGCATATGATCGCTAAACAGATCTAGATATGGTTGTAGCTACTGCAACATCAATAGTAGTTCAACTCACCTCAAAATTTTAAACAGTCTATTATATTTTAATTAGATATATATATATTTTATATTTTACATTCTATTCAAGTTGTATACTATATATTATTTTAAAAAAACGAAGCTTAGTTTATATAGCTTATTTTAAAGTCATTTAAATGTATTTCTAGTTTTATAAAAATAAAAATGCTTCATATTAAATATTTTGATGTCTATATGCGATTTTAATCATTTCGTTATAATTCTGAATACACTGAAATGTGACAGTGTATCTTATGCAAATCACAAGGCATTCCCTTTCCAAATTATGAAGTATATATTGAATAGGGTTTGCTCATTAACTTGAATGTAAAACGAATTGTTTAAGTCTTTCAAATGCATATACTTTTCGCACGAAGAGACATTCAATCATCATGCCATTTTAATTTACATTAATATGGAAACTACTTCAAATAAATGTACATGAAAATACATAAAGATAAAGCGTGGTAAAGTTTCTGGTTACAGTTAAATTTTTCATGTTCTCATTATTAATGGTTTTTAGAAATGCGTCATAGCATTAGAATTTCAGAAAATATGGGGTTATGTCTTAAATATTGCGCTTTGCGCGAATTTATATGTTTAAGGAATACTATATATATATATTTATATTAAGCCGTATAATGAAAGTACTTAGATTTATTTGTACAAAGTTATACTTTGTCATAAAGTTATATTTAGCAATCTGACAGCTCTCATGATAGTTTTAAATATGCAAAATACTCGTATATACTTATCAGTAAACAACGCAAGCTTTTATCATCTTCAGATATAAAAAAGAAAAAGAGATTTTTAATTTTTTTTTTTTTTTTATTCATAGATATTTAAATTTTCATAATTTATACATAACAATTTGGGAAATTTACCTTTGTTTTAATTAAAAAATGGTGAAACACATGACTCCTTATTTTTGATAGAACATATAAGTTCATCATCAAACTTTAACGATAGAAATGTTTGGTTGACCTTCAAAGTGAATTGTAATAGTTACTGGTATTTCAAAATTTCACACAAAGAAGTTAAGATAGAAACGAATGTCCACAGTAAATTTATAAACATAAAATGTAGGAGGTAAGATTTTAAACATTTTCCAAGATATTTAAAAAGTGTTTATGAATTTAGTTTGTATTGCTTCTGTCTGTCTGGTCGTCTGTGTGTCCGCGCTCAAACTCGTGCAAATATGCTCAAATTACTTTTATCTCTAAACAAGGTAGAGATAAGTGTCCGTAACGTATCCCGCATTATTATTTAAATTTAACTTTATCCCTTAAATAAATACATTAAAAATAAAATATTGTAAGGATGTAGATTTAAGTAATGTGCTTTTCAAGAAGGGTAATATTTATGAACATCATGCTTAGAGAGTTCATATTCAAAAATACATTTTAAATGAGAACGCAGTTTAGTTTAAATAACATATATTTATTTAAATGTGAAAACAGGATAGTACGATTTACCGCCATTGAAACAACCGCAGTGCATTAACTGTTATAAGAAATTAAGCATTACGTACTCCTTTTTCAACATATTTTTGCTCTTATAATAGCTTCGAGTTTTTAAATTTCAATATTGAAAAATGCACGTTCTCAATTTTAACGCTTTCCAACGCAACTGGAAAAAAGTTTATGGATTCGATTTGTCTGCCCGTCTGTCTTCCCGCGCTCTAATTAGCACAAATGTTTTACAGATTGCACAGATTGCCATGGAACTGATATGTTATTGAGATTTAACATGGCATGTTCTGTAATCAAAATGAATTGTGAAGCATTTATAGTTCGTTTTTGTTAGGGACTCAAGAACATTCCGTTACATTATAGTACATAGGGAAAAATCGTTTGCAGTGTATTTTAATGATGTTACTCTGTTTCGAACATATTGAAATTTATATGCATCACTTAATTGCCCTATAAACTGCTAACTACAACATATGGTGTTCAGCAAAGCATTTGTCGTTCATTTACAAGAACACATGGAATATTTCGGTTACTGTATTGCCTATGAGGAATAATTATTGGAAGCTCGGTTTGAATTATGGTATGCATTAACAATTTTTTTTGCATGTTACTTGGTGTGTAGAACTTCTCTAGATTCTATATAGGGCTGCACAAAAAAAATTCGTGTACATTTCTGCTTAATAACAGAAATTGCTGGGGGATGAATTTCAATTGTATTATGCGTTTCCTAAATGAATTAAATTTTTGCATACTGTGTAGTATCCGTTATCCATGATTTGTTAATCTACAAATCTATAGATCACGTGTACAGGGCTTCACAAAATAATTCAGATCTATTTTTCTGACAGTAATTGATTAAATTGAGTTTTCAAATGTGTTATACATCTTCCAAATTGTTTACTTAGACGCATCTTTCATCTAAATAAACGGTGAAGTTGTGTTACATTATTCTGAATGTGTTGGAAAGTGTTACATTATCTTTGTTTGACACATGATTTTTTTTTTTTACTTTTGACTTGAAGTTTATGATTTTTTAGTCCATTTATTAAGTATGTTAAATGACACATAGTAGTATAAAAATTTTACTATCTGTAGGGTTCGGAATGCGAAATTAAAGGGATTACTTACTTTAAATTTATATTTAAAATTCTTATAAAATACTTATAAAATTATTTTCAATGTTTTCCTAGATTTTGTAAAGTACATAAATCACAAATCAAGCATTCAATGAATTAAAAATAATTTTTCATTATTATTGTTTTTAAAAATAACAAATAAATTAACTTTAAATCAAAATCCTAAGAAGTGCCATCTGCCACTTTCAGAAATTAAATTAATAAGTCTTTCTACATTAAACACAGTTTTTACAAGTTATGCATACATCTTGTTATATTATCTATTGCTGCCGTTACTGTATTTATACCTATACGTGTATTATTTGTACAAACAGAAATTTATTCACCATTTCATTTTATTTCCTGTGATAAATCTACATTAACATAGAAACTCTTTGGATAATTTAATTCTGCCAAATGGCTTTTCATTTTACATATACTTGTATATATGTGTATATGTTAAAAGCTTTACATACACAAGTTGGTATAATAATGGATGTATATTAAATGTTTAGAAATGGTTTACCCTACTACATTTCTATATTTTATTACTGCCTGCACCTTTATAATTTTCTTATTATAATTATTAAGGTTGTATAATGATACGTGTTAATATAAGATTGTTACAAATCATACGTTTGGGAATTCCAGAAAAATATATATTACTGTACAAAAATATAAAAAATAGCACTTAACATATATATCTGTTAAAAGTAAGAAATTTTCTTAAAAAATATTTAAATTAAAAAATCTATATAAAACCATACCTTAATTAACATGTATTTTTTTCCTTTTAATGCACTCTTTTTCATAAATTAAATATGCTATATGGACAAAATGACGTTAAAATTAAATATGTTTTTCAATGAATTTTCTATATGCTCTTACAAAATACATCCAACACTTTTATTCATATCTCTATATATTTTTAAAATGCATGAAGAAAAAACTGATAACTTAACTATTTTTGCTTTTGCTTTTGCTTTCAATAAAGATTGTTACAAATCACACGTTTGGGAATTCTAGAAATATATATGTTACTGTACAAAAATATAAAAATAGCAGTTAACATATATATCTATTAAAAAATAATATATTTTCGTAATAAATAATTATGTAAAAAAAATCTACATAAGACTATACCTTGATTGCGTGTTTTTTTCTTTTACTGCAGTCTTTTTCATAAATTAAATATGCGAGATGGACAAAATGACGTTAAAATTAAATATGTTTTTCAATGAATTTTTTTATATGCTCTTACGAAATACAGGCAACTTTTTTTTTACATCAATATATATTTTTTAAAAGCATGAAGAAACAACTGATAACTAAACTGTTTTTTCTTTAACTTCCTGTGAGTGTTATTAAAAAACTTTTAAAGTTTAGATTACTCCGAAAGAAAGTCTTCAAAATCAGTAAGGATAATGAATTTCCCAAATGTATTTTTTTATTAGTTTTTTGAAAGTTAATTGAATATCTGGTATCTTCCGATACATACCATAAATTTACTTTTTAAAAAGAAAATCCAAATGCGTCCCTTCATTACAAATTTATATTATTTCATTTACATTTACGAAAATAAAACGAAGTTATTTTTTTAAAATATCCCAAATCTTTATCATTTTTAGCAAGGTTCGCTAAACTTCCCTTAGTTTAGTTTTCTTGCGCAATGTCTTAGATAAATGCCTAAGTGTCATCTAAAGTTTTTTGAGGTTTTTTTCAATACTATGTCTCATTAATAATTAAAAAAAAATCTTCCTTTGAGACAGTACATATAAAATGTCAGACATATTTTAACGTAAATCATTCTTATAAATAATCTAATGATACCGACTGCGCTATAGTCTATTCAGTCTTGTCTTTTATTTATAGGAAACATAGGCTCCACAACTTTAATTTGTGTCTGATATGAGGCATTTTGTTTATTTTCCTACCAAACACCAATTCATAAATTGTGATTGTGATTGCAATTTCTTGATAATGGAAGGAGGTGTCAGAGCCTTAAAGTGTCAATGGTCCAGAAGATTTTGGATAAAAACTTAGCAAATCTGCCATTATCAGGAAACATG
The DNA here is from genome assembly GCA_963931845.1 of Maratus michaelseni. NCBI lineage: Eukaryota > Metazoa > Arthropoda > Arachnida > Araneae > Salticidae > Maratus > Maratus michaelseni. The sequence goes on from OZ007591.1 coordinate 231,832,641, forward strand.
CTCTTGTCAAAAAATAATCATTTGCTTAAAGATTTTAGAATCTAAACAACATGATTTTGACAGCCCATTCGACGTTACATCTTCTATATTCGCACGGTGAAGATTTTTATGATTAATTTCTTGTTTTTGTATTGTTTTTGAATTCGAATCATTTATGTACTATGTCATTCTGTTATATCTTTTATTTCCATAAAATAGTTTGTGTTTTCATAATCAGAAAGGTCTTTTAGGTGCTGAATTCTCTAACATTTGCATTGTCAATATTTGCTATTAGTTTTTATCTAGGTCCACTATAAATATGTAAGCAGTATATGCATGCATGGTTCAGTGATTCTGTGAATCCTCTGGCTTAGGATTGTTTATACGCATAACAATAGAAACTGGCTAAGCCATAAACCACCCAGAGGTTGGTATCTGCGTAGTTGACTTATTGATTTACTTATTTTTTATTTGTATTGCCCGTTTACATCCCTTACTAACCCAGCTAGCACAGAACTAACAGATTGGCACAAAAATAGTATCTTTCGTCAAGTACTCGAGGTGTTATTTCGATAACAGCTAATCATAACCAAAAAGTATCGATTCTGTCCATTCATTCGATATCTTTGGCGATACTTTGATGGGTTATCGACATTGCGCCAGAAATATGGCACAACAACGGAAATCGGCGATATAGGTGATACGTAATTGATACAAATACGTAGGAATTCCGAGATTGCAGGCATAAAAATGTTAAAATAATGGCACAAATGTGGTATTATTGATATCCAATGGTAATCATTTTGAGCTGCGTTTTTGATGCACATCTGACAATATAGATCTTGTGCCAATCGAATGACATTTTATACGTATGTCGGCGAATACTTTTAATCGATTTAATTACACATTTTGTAGTATCGAAACTCTTTAACCCTTTCAGGGGCAAAGCACTTCGATTGCTACAATGTTAAAACGAATGATACCGGAATTTACAAATTTGGAAAAAAAAAGGGCTTTCATGAACTTCTTTTTATCAAATCGAAATTCTGGTACCATTCTGTAATTAAAATTAAGTGGCTTCACAAGTCATCACCCTTGAAAGAGTTATATAATTGAAAAAATCTTTTATATCTATATAAGTATTCATATGCACATTTAAGTTTCAGAATCTTAAATAGTTGCACGATTTTCTCTAAACTAATTTTATAGTACAGAATTAAGCTTATGTTGTCATATTTTGAAATGTTAGGACTGAACCCCCCCCCCCCCCCCCAAGACCTTGCAGTTACCTTATTTTATGGTGTAATACTTAACTTCAATTTTTTTTTTTAGCTTAATACAGATATGCTTAGAGAAAGCAATCTTTTTCTTAATATTTTATATAAATCTCTTCACTTAGTTTCATGTGTTTCATATTTTTGATCGGCCATGTTCATCATATCCAGTGCAATAAACTAGAACTAAATTTTGAAAAGGGTTTCATTTTAAACAAATATTGATAAATTCTGACAATTTTAATTAAAAAAAAATTATGTTGTTCAATGTAAATATCTCAAACGACATACTTCATTTTCAGTTCATAACACAACTTCATGGTGAAAATCAATATAATAAACACTTGTTAAATGTATATTCATATGTCTATTATATTTCAGTATTTTTCAAGCAATAAAGCTTTTATAAAGATAACCATTAGTATAGCATACACTGTTAAAAATCTTCAGCTTTTGCTGCAGACACACTCCACCGCTTTTAGAGAAAATGGTTACGTTACTATATATTATGGAGTGTTTTCATTGGTCAAAATAAAGATAGTCTATAAAAGCAGGGGAGTGACTATGCAGCAAAAGCTGAAAATTTTTAACAGTGTACAGTTACTAATCTGCTGTTTTTCGATTATTGTCATTCATCCCTCCTAGTTATATATGAGCAAATATTTTTAAAGGGTTTAAAAAGGGTTGATACAGGTTTAAAATCCAATAAAATAGTTAAACATTTATCTTGCCCAAATTTGAACACTATGCAAAATGTGAATGTTAACTACTACACACTTAATTTTCCAGGATATTAAATTTTCTTCTAAACGCCACGTGTTTCTATTTTATCCCATGCAGACTCAACTTTCCCAATTTATATCTAGAAAAATCCATCCTAGAAATTTCCATTGAAACATCTTCTCTATCTAGAACCACCAAATTCAGTCCTTTACAAACGTAGTGATTGTAAATAGCTTAAATTATCAATGAAACTTGAAGAAATAAATTTCGAATTTTTATTAAATTTTTTACAAGTAATAAGTAGTACTCAGTAGTAATCAAACGTAGTGATTGTAAATAGCTTAAATCATCGATTAATCTTGAAGAAACAAAAACCAAATTTTTATTAAATTCTTTACAAGCTATAAATAGATATAAAAGTTTCTAAAAATGGGATAGCATTGGGGGGGGGGGGATCTGATCAAATTCCTGGCAAGATAGTTAATGCAACTTTCTCTTTGTTAAAAAGAAAATTTAGTATGAAACTTTTAGTGTACTTTTTGAAAGAGTAAAATTGTTTCAATAACAATGGTAATGGCAAGGTCAAAAACTTAATACAAAACTTGAATTTTTTTTCTTTTGGCTGTAGTTTTCCAAATAATCAGATGGTAATTGCCAGAAATATATTTAGTATGCAAAAATTCACCTGTTTTATAATCTTCATTAATATGTATTATTTTCGTATCAAATATCTTCACGTATTTACATAAACTAAATCAGTTTGGACTATGATCAGGATTACAGATTTGATTTTGCTTCGCTTTTACATAAATTATACATATGCCCCTATAAGAGTGGATAAATACATTTTAATAACAACAGGCAAGATTATTTTCTGACAGGGTGAGTGAAATTTATAAAAAAAAACAAGACATGTTTAAAAAAAAAAAAGTTACAAACCAAAATTTTACTAGTTAGTGTTGCAAAGCAAACATTGTACTTAAAGTTATATCCTATACTAAACTTTTCCCTCTTGTGTACAATTCAATTTTATAAAAGAAATATTATGAAATTATTTGTAAAAGTAATAAACTATTTATTTTTCAGTTGCTTACATCTTGTCATAACAATGTTCAGCTATATTTTGCATCTTGTTGGCTAGTGAAGTAAATCATTGTCCATAAAATTTTCTGATAATTCTCCCACACCTGCCTGCGTAGTTATTTATGTTTCACATGAATAACTTGATCACATTCATCATAAAATGTATTATAGTCATCACTACAGTAACATCTCTGTTGCTCCAGAATTCGACCTTAAGAATACTTAAAAGCTGCTCCAAAACAAAATGCACAGAACAAATTAGTAACAATTGAAGATTTGAAAATATTTATGACAAAAAAGAAAATTTGTTTTTCTAAAATGGCATCGTTTACATACTTAACAATACTTTAAAAGTTTAAATTTGTCTTCAAACTGCAATAATATTGGTTGAACTTTCATTTTTATTTTTTAGATTAACTTCACTGATAAACTATCTTACAATTTATTTTTAATTAAACAGGAAAAACTATTATCAAGGCTATCTATAAAAACAGACTTTTTACTTTTTTAGTTTGTGCAGATAATTTAAAATTGTTGATATACTTAAAAGAAACATTTATGAGAAATAAATTGTATAAAGTATTTTACATTTTTGGCTAAAGTATAATAAACTTTAAAAAATCCTTTTTTGATATTAAGATTTGAAAAAAAAAAAAAAGACAATACAAATACATGGTTATTTATTTATTAAAATCAGAATTTTCTGATACATTAGGTTGTTTTTTTCGACAGCCCAACTCTCTCTCTATCTGTTGCATATTGCAGCCACTTGGCTATCCAGCTTTGAATGTCACTAACAGCAGCATCTTCAAACAGTTTGTTGTGTCTCACTGAAGCTAGAAAATATTTAAGAATATAGTATTAGTACATTATTTGCATATAAATTAACAAGACAAATGAATTAGTTTTGGTAAGATAGGGTTTAAATAAGATTTTATTTCGGAAAGCTACAGAAAGAAATCTGAGACTTTGGTTTTATCGCAAGTGACTGCCAAATTTCGTAATATATTTCAATGACCGACTGATGAAATCAGAGATTTTTTTCCACGATTGCCGAAATATGCATTTAAAAAAAAAAAAAACAGTTAACGACTGCCAAAATGTGCAATTTTTAATAATGAACGATCGACACATTTTCTGATGCATTTCAATGACCGACTAATGAAATCAGAATTTTTTTTTTTTTTTTTTTTTACAGCGACTGCTGAAAATTACAATTTTTATCAACTACTGACTGACGAAATTGGTAATATTTTGATAAGGCTGACTGACAAAATTGATTTTTTTTTTTTTTTTTTTTTTTTACAGCAAGTGACTGCCGAAATTTGAGATTTTTTATTAAGAGCCTACACTAGTCACGCGAAGAAACGCTCTCGCTAATGTTAAGTCTATGGGAAGGTTATCCCGCGATTTCTCGCTTGCATTTTAATATTTTTTAATGATTTTTTTTGCGTAGGATAGCTGAGGTCGATCTTCAACGTTGTTAGTTTTTACTTTTTTGATTTTGGTTAAACTTTTTTTATAAGCAGACATTTTAAATTGTTGAACCAGTTGGAACCGGTTCCGAAAATGAAAGTACCCTTATATAAAAAAACTGGAGCCAAAATCAAAAAAGTAAAAACTAACAACGATAGATATCGACGTTAGCTATCCTATGCAAAAAAAAAAATATTTAAAAATATTAAAATGCGAGCGAGAAATCGCGGGATAACCTTCCCAAAGACTTAACATTAGCGTGAGCGTTTCTTCGCGTGACTAGTGTAGGCTCTTAACCAATGATCGACAAATTTTGAGTTTCATTTCAGCGATTGATTTGTGAGACTGAAAAAATTACAGAATTTTTACGATTTTTATCAACTGATCGACAGATTTCCCGATATATTACAATGACTGATTGACAAAATCAACAATTTTTAATGCGATTGACTGGAGAAATTATTTTTTTTTTACCACTTCATAGACTAAGATCGCAATTTTTATCAGTCATCGATTAACAAAATTGGCAATTTTTTTCAATGACCGATAGATGAAATCCATATTTTTTCTTCTGAGATACATTGATGAAAATCCAGATTTATTTTTAACCGATCGATGAAATTTACAATTATTTTTCGCAATCAAATGATGAAGTTTCCAATATTGCCGCAGACTTAACAAATGAACTTTTTTTTCTTCGTAGGATTGACGAAATTTGTGCAATCACATCTGGATTGTAGAACTTTGCGGCTCACAACTAAATAAAAAATAATTGCGAGGTAAAGGGCTGAAAAAATAGGAAACTTTTTCAAATTTATAGGAAATATAGGAGCACTGCAAGGCATGAGCATATATAACACTTTCAGAGGCAAAGTAATCCTGCTAATTAAATGCTGAAATGAGATGATCTCTTATGACAGTTAACTCATTAATTAGTGCAAAATTATCATCAGATGCAATAGCTTTTTGGACATACCTGCCAGTAAACTTGCTCAACTAGAAATGCTCAAATGATTTACTAATTTTTCAATTTCATATTCACAAACCTGAAAAATTGCAATTATCGAAATCTAAAGAAGAAAACAAAACAGAAATTTTACTATTTCGGATTCATGGACTTGAAAAAGGGAAAGTAGAGTAATAAGGTTCCCCAGGGCAGAAAAATTTTTTGATGGAAAGGAAAAAAATAAAAAAAATAAATAAAGATTAATTATTTCCAAACTAGTAAAATTTTCTAGTTTTCATCTACAAAGTATGCCAGGCAGTATATTGAGAATTGGTTTAATTTCACTTCAAACTGTCTAACAAAAAAAAGCCGGAGTCTGAGTCGGCTTGTTTTTTCTGTGATAGATTGGCAAATTTGTAATATTTTGCTCAACTGATTGCACGTTTTCTTCTTGCGAGAGTGACAAGATTCACGATTTTCCTTGCATTCGACTGAAAACCGGTCGAAAAATTTCACGAGTTTCTTCCCACGACCAATTGAGAAATTTTGCAATCTTTTTCAGTGATAGACCGGTGAATTTTGCAATCCCCCCCTCCCATATAACTTATATTCCAAGTTTCATCGATATCTGTCAACCCGGTCTAAGCAGGATAATTTTAATTATAACAACCCTGTATATAACATTTATGCATAATCATACAGTGCATAAATATTTACTATTCTTGCAGCAACCATTCTATTTGGATATAAATTAATATCAAACAGTATTTACTGATAGATTTGTTTCTTAACCCTCCAATAGCACACTCTCAATATTTAATTGTATTGAGTTTTGTTAAGAGTTAATTATACTGAGTTGTCTAATTTCATAACATAGAAAATTACAGAAAAACCACTCTAAATAATAAATTTATACAAGGCTTGAATTTCAGGGCAGAATAACAGGATTCATGCCCAAAATTTTGAAATCCCACCCAAAAGAATGTCGAGGGCGGGAGGCTCCGGCCCAAAAAAGAATTACCATTTTTCGAAGAAATTTGTTTTTTGAAGCGATGATCAAGTCTCGCAACTGACTGACTAATATTTTCTCATGCCTGTTCAACAAATTTTGCAAGGATTTTCGCACGACAGATTGACAAAATTCACAATTTTTCCCCCACAACCTTTCGACAAATTTTGCAATATTTTTTCATGAGCGATTGACAAATTTTGTGATATTTTCCACGATTGATCGGTGATTTGCATGTTTTCTTTTTCCAACATGATTTACAAATGATTTTTTTTTTCAGTGTTCAACTGAAAATATTATTAATTTTTTCCCCCTCGAGCGACTGATTGACAATTTTGCGATATTTTCCAGAAACCGACCAACAACATTTATGATTTTTTCCCAGAGATAGATTGAAGAAATTCACGATTTTTCCCCACAACCGATAGATTGGTGAATTTCATGTTTTTTTCTGACTGATAGATTGACAAAATTAACATTTTTTTTCGCTGCATCCGAATGAAAATTTTTGGATTTTTCTTCACAACCAGCTCACGAACTGAGCTATTTTTACGCATCCAATTGACAAATTTTGTGATTTTATTTTCTGTGTTGGATGGGCAATTTTTGTGATATTTTGCTCGACTGATGATTCACGATTTTCCTTGCGTTAGACTGAAAATTTTCGTGATTTATTTCCTACCCCCTTCCCCCAAAACCAGTCTAAAATGCTCACAACCAATTGACAAATTTTGCGATATTTTCCAGTGACAAACCGGTGAATTTCGCAATCCCCCCCCCCCCCCCCTGAACAGATCAACAAATTTCGCAATTTTTTTTTTCCTGTGGCCAATTGATTAATTTTGTGATATTTTCCCTGTGACCGATTATCGAACGATGCGTTTTTTTCTCACAACGGAGGCAAGTAGTTAAAAACTTTTCCTGCAGCAGATCGATGAAACACATAATTTTCTAAAGGAAATCAATCAACGAATTTTGGGGTTTTTTCCCCACAACTAATTAAGTAATTTTGCAATTTTTTTCCTTGACCTATTGACATTCTGACAACCAACAGTATTTCACGATTTTCTTTTCTGTTACCGAAAAAGGAAAAGAAAAGAAAGGGCAGTAAGGTCCACCATGCTCTGCACCCAAACAAATTTGCCTAGTCAGCAATAAGCAGAAATGATATAGATATTAGAACTGTAAAGAACTTGTGGTGTATATGTAATTTTTTTTTCCTGAACTCCAAGGAAACATTTCGAAACAACAAACTAGTTTATCCTTGCAATTCACAGAAATTAGGACTTGACAATTTAAAATAGTTCTCAAATTCCCTGCTCAACAATGCTAAATTTTCTGACTCATTTTTAAACATAAAAGGTAGCTAATTGGCAGGCCTGACTATTAAAGCAATTTGGAATCAAATAGCGTTTTTGGATAAATAAATTACTTATCAACTTGTAAGCAAATCTTGTTACGTGACGATATGTTTTTTCCCTGTCTTGTGCGTCAGAATTACGTTCAAAAAGCCGACATTGACTTTTTTCTGAAAAATCTTCGGCCTTTACCAAAAAAAAATGGAAAATGACTTCTGAATACATAGTTTCTGAATAAGAACACCTGGCCATTTCATGTATTTGCAAACAAAAATGAATTTAGAAATGTGTCAGAAAGTAGTTCTTTTGGATTTGAGAACAGCTTTAAAGTCAACAAGCATTTCTCATCTAACAGAAAAAATGAATTGACTGTTTCTCTTTCAAACTTTGGAGATCTATTTAAAATTTCAATGCATATAGAACCTAAGAAAATACCAGGGATTCAGGTTTTACCTATATTTCATTAAGGATATAATAAAACAATTTTATTCAGAAATTGATATTAATGCCATCACCCCGAATATGTATTTTTCATGCAAGTAGTTAAAAATAAAGACACATAAGATTTTGTAAAGTTTCTGTAAATTTTTTAAAGAGAACATAACTATAAGTTTCGATATTTTCCAAAGTTATAAAAGTCGCTCTTGTGCTGGCCTGTCACAAGTGTACCTTGTGAAAGACTCATCTCCAGTGCACAAAATCGAATAAAATCAGAAATTCATTTAGCAACCCAATTGTTAAAAGGTCCATAACATTGGTAAGCATTGAAAAATATAGATTGTTGTGTATATACAGAGCTCGACTTTCTTCCTTTTTAAAAGTATAAATAAACATATATATACACGTATATAATTAAACGTATATAATATATAGGTGCAGATTCCCAACATTTGGAAGGAGTCACTGGCTCCTAAACCCAAAATATCCAGTGGCCACAATTGTAAAACAAATGCATAAAAACAATAGTGTTTATATAGGGTAAAAAACTAAAAAAAAAAATAATAATTAATTCAAAGTGTAAAGTAATTTATTTAATATAAACACGTGTACAACAAAATTTGAATATTAATTAAATCTTAAATCATGTACAGTCAGAAGATAAAGTTGGGCAAGATACGGTTTAAAAAACAATATGTAGATAAGATAAGCAATCATGATAGCGGGGAATATCAGAAAAACAATATTTCTTATTTTGATTTTGCCAGACAAAAGTACATATGAAAGGAAATCTGAATTTGTGAGAATATTTTGCACTATAAAAATAAAAACACACTTCAAACATTTGTTTATATATATATATATATATATATATATATATATATATATATATATATATATATATATATATTTAAATCACAGTCTATGTAAAATAAAATTAAATTATCAGATTCAAACTGCTACGAATAACATTGCTATTCGAATATATTTAATAGTTTGCTGCGTTAAACAGATCATTCTGAAATGTTATTAAAAGATAACAATAATGTGTTTGTTTTGGTCTTAATATTTAAAAAAAATATCAACATTTCACGATGGGGACTGGGAATACCAGAAATTTATTACTTTTAAATCACATGGCGACTTAAACACCGAAAGTTAGTGGCCACAGCAAAAAATTTAGTCGCCACGTGGCGACTGGCGGCCGTGAATCTGCACCTATAATATAATATATATATAATAATCACATATATAATAAATAAACATGTACATAATTATTCTGAGTTCTCGATTTCAATTTTTTAAAAGCTTTTTGTCATGTCTGTATTAATGCAATTCTTCAAATAGCATATAAAATAGTGGGATAGCTTATTTTTCTCCCCTCCATTTATAAATGTTGGGAGGGAGATTACCCTCCTAGGAAAATTTGAATTTCAAACCCTGTCTATAGATAAAGCAATTCCAAATAAAGAGCCTGGCGTTAAATTATGAAGACATAATGAGTAAATAGACAAATGTTACCAGAAACCAAATTAAACCCTTTGGTGGATTAGTACTTTATTTTAGCAGCAAGTGTCAATGGGGAAAAAAAATATACGACTTTTGACAATATAGAGAATACACTGTAGCTGATGTTTGTTGTTAAGATTTGCAAATCACACAGCAGAACAAATTTTGCACCAAACAAGAAAGTTACTGCCACGAGATTTACAGAATGGCACACCCTGCCCACCTCTTGAAGCATTGATTCCACTACAAAACTTATTAAAAATTAATACTTATGTCAAGAAGTTTTAGGTAGGTAGACTTGACACGCTCTGAAACCCAAAAATCAGATTTTATTTCAGAAAGCTTTTTGGTAAAAAACATTTTTTTTAAATGCAAGCATGTTTAGTAGAAGTTTAATTTAAAATTGTGCTTGGATGCCTTAGAAGATTAAATATCATTTTTACTCAAGAAAAAAATATATACTACTTCTTAAATGTAGAAAAATTTAAGCATATTATATTTAGATTAACTAGGAACTGAGGAATTTTTTTTTTTTCTACATAATCCCATACAAGACAAAAGTGAAGATTTAAATTTTTATTTGAGGCAGCTTTTGATAGTCAAAATAAGTGTAAAAATGTAAGAAAATCAGAAAAAATATGTCAAAAATCAGGAATGCCGGAAAATGAAGTCTCGGTAGGTAGACAAACCTGCTACAAGCTTGATGACGTGCTTGTATTCATGGAATGAACACTCTACAAAACTTACGATCCCATTGTACTTCGTTGCTAAGATATTTGAAGTTAGGACCTCATTTTCGTGGTTGCATTATGGGCGTCTTTGCTACCATAGGCTGAAGAAAAAGAGAATCTGAAAAAAAAAAAAAAGTTACAAATGTATTTTTATCAAAGATCAGAAGAAACAGTTTTTGCTATTTCAGATACAAACTAGTGTAAATAGTTTGTTTAAATTGCAATATTGTAATTAAATTTTATTTTGAATTTAAAATTATACACCCTTATTAAGAAATGTGGTTTAACCAGCATATAGGTAAACATCCATCTATTCTATGTGCAAGCTGAATCAACTTGTGTATCAGTCAGCCCTTCACCCTTACGGTTTAGATGCAAAATTAAACCAAAAAATGGTATGGTTTCATGATTTGATCCATTCCTATTCATTTTCAATATGCAGCTTAAGTGAACTTTTTTTTTTAGAAGACTTGACCAAACATGACATGCATCAACAATTGTAGCAGTATCTCGTTGAAGAATATCTAATCTCCAACATTGTTAGTTTTTACTTTTTCGATTTTAGTTCCCATTATTTTATATAAGGTTACTTTTACTTTCAGAACCGGTTCCAAAATTAAAAATGCTCGCTTATAAAAAAAACTGCAACAAAAATCGAAAAAGTAAAATGTTGGATCTCAGCTATCCTAACAAAAAAAATCATTTAAAAATATTAAAATGAGAGCGAGAAATCGCGGTAGAACCTTCCCATAGACTTAACATTAGCTTGAGCGTTTCTTCCCGTGACTAGTGTAGGCTCTTAACAAAATTTATGATCAACTAATTGAAAACAGACACAATTTGCTTTTTACACTCACAAAAAACAAACTATTAAGATTTAGTAATCAGTTAAAGAAAATTTTATGTTTTATACAACAAAATAATTTGTTTTTATTGTCAAATTTCAACATAAATATGGTCTGCTTAGCTGAACAGAACGAAAACCAGAAAAAATTATTTGTAATGAAGCTGCAAGTTTATCAAAATTATATAGTTTAACTTTCAGCAGCTTTTATAAGTAAGTATTATCCGACATAATTATTGATTCAACATTTAAAAATTCAGCTTGGTAAAGTTTGGGGGAGGGGAGCTAAAAAAGACACTATAAGAGCAAAAATTCTTTATCTACAGAACGACATAGCCAATAACAGTTAAAAAATTACTTTACATTTTTTTAACTGAAAATATCAAAAATATTGGATATATATCAAGATATACATCCCTGAACCCTGACAAAAATAGAAACTTACATTTATATAAAATACCAAAATCTATTAAAATCATTTAGAATGTAAAATTTTATCTTTAAAAAGCATGAATTATCATTAAAAACATGCATTAACAAATAACAAAACAACAATAAAATAATTCATCAAAAAAAGAATTAGGCAAGTTTTATTAAAAAAATTATCAGGCTGCAGTTTACCATATCCTCTACAAATAGGTTTCAAGAATGTATTTGTGCATTTTATTTAGAGAATTTATAGATTAAAGTCTATCCAACTCTGCTAAATAATACCTTTAATGATATTTTATTAAAATTAGGTTTTTGGAGTGAAAATTTTAACCATATTTAAAATGAGTTTATGCCGCCACATTAAAAAAAACTTACCATCCCTGATTTAAGCATATATGAGGCATTTCATGTTTTTATTGCATTAAAAATCTGATTAAAAACAAGTCCAGAAAACCAAAACTTTTAATTAAAAAAATATATACCTACACAAAAAATTTATATTTATCATGTTACATAATCAAAATAAGATCCTTCCCCATTAACCGCTTAGCTTGAAAAAAAAAAAAAAAAAAAAGGATATATCACCATATAACGCCAAATGGCCTCAAGAGGTAGGGGGGGGGGGAAATAGGGGTTTCAGAAGAAAAAAATTCATAAGATATCAAATCCACTTAAATTTATTATAAATCCTCGTAATATTATCTAAAACTTTTATATTGACAAGTTTTTTATAGGACCAACCCTTAAAGAAAAAAAAAAACTGCCAGCTCTGCCTACTTGACACAGGTAGATTTCAAAGTGGGCGGTTCCAACTGCTGTATCATGGTAAAAAGGTCATTTCTTCTGCAATTCCTAATAAACAGACGCCCCACGGTCTGCATCTTTGAAATCTACCGGTGCCTGTAGGCTGAGCTGTCAGAGATTTTTTTTATAGTTGTGAATGTGCCTTGCCCGTTTTTATATAGCTGGAAATGTGCCTGATTATTTTGGGTTTGCAAAAATTGCTCATTAGGAAAATATCGCAAACTTCAACTATCGGTCACGAGAAAATATGACAAACTTCATCTGTCGGTTGTGTGTAAAAAATCGTGAAGATCAGTAGTTGGTTGTAGGAAAAAAAATTGTGAAATCCATTACGATCGCAAGAAAAAAAAATCCTAAGTTTCACCATTAAGATTGAAGGTGAAAATAAGGAATTTCGCTTAGTAGCCACTGGCCAGTAGGCTGATGTTTTTAGTAGCCAATTACTGGCTAAGGAGAATAATTTCTTTAGTAGCCAGTAGGTACATTTATGTCACTGAATATTTATTTTTTTTTAAATACAATAACTTTACAGTAAAAAAGTAATTTATGTACTAAATAAAAATATTTTAATTTATATTATTTTGAAAAAACTTGAGATATTAATTTCCAATCTATTTTAAATTTTAAAATAAGTTAACAGCATAGTTCAACACAACATGCTTAAGAAGCTAACTACATAAGTACCTTTTAAAAAAAAAATTATTTGTCTAGAATTAAGGTATGACAATAATAAATTAGATACTATGTTTATGCACTAAATAATAACCCACAACATGATATGCATTACACATGCACAACCTGTGGCCAGCAGGCCAAAATCTCCACAAATTGAGGAATTGTGTGTATTTCGGCAATTAGTTTCGGAAGAAATTACATATTTTGTCATTCGAGAATGTAAAAATCCTGAATTTTATCGATAGTGTGTGTAAAATCATGAATTTTGGCAATCGTAAGAGTAAAAATAATGAATTTCGCCGATCAGCTATGTGAAAAAAAATTTCGTCGATCAGCTACGTAAAAAAAAAAAAAAAAAAAAAAAAAAAAAAAATCGTCATTCGGGAGTGTAAAAATCCTGAATTTTGATGATCAAACACGTAAAAATAATGAATTTCTTCAATCGAATGCATAAAAGTCATGAATTTCGACGATCGGCATGTAAAAATCATGCATTTTATCGATCAAATACAAAAAAATCATGAGCTCTGTCGATCGAGCGCGACAGAAAATTCTGCCGACAGATCACCAAACAACGACAAATTTCATCGAAGGATCACTAAAAAACTGTGAATTTCGTCGAAGGATCTCGGAGGAAAAAAAAAAAAACGGCACATTTCGTAGAAGAATCTCGGAAAAAAAAAGGAAAATTTCGTCGAAGTATTTCGAAAAAAACGGCAAATTTAGTCAAAGTATCGCAGAAAAAACACGAAATTCATCAACGGATCTGGGAAAATATCCAATTTCGTTGACAGATTGCAATAAAAACACAAATTTCATCAAAGGGCCGCAGAAAAACTTTATTTTCGTCAAAAGACTAAAACATGAGTTTTGTTGAAGAATAGTGGAAAAAATGCGAATTTCGTCAAATGACCGCAGAAAAAATGCCAATTTTGTCAAAGAATCATGAAAAAATTTGCTAATTTCATCCAAGGATCAAGGAAAAAACGTGAATTTTGTGAAATAGTCCCGGAAAAGATGCAGCATTACTGTAGTAAACAGCAGACACACAAAGTTCTATGCCTATTAATATAGGCATGGTTTTTAATCTGAAACAATATACTGAACAAACTTTTGAAAAATCAGGTTAACTTGAACCCAATTTGCAAGAATCTACACTCAGCCTGAAATAGACTCGAATCAAAGGCAGAGTTAATCCAACCTGCAACAAGAATAATATATTACAAGAATAATTATTAGAGAGGGGATTTTCTCCCCTCCCCCCTCTGCTGTAACCTTTCAGAATTTTTTTAACTCAGAAAGGCTGATAAATGTTTATGCCTTAATTAATTAGCACTACAACTACAACAGCAGCAAGAATAGATTTATATGATATATTGCATATTGCAGACTATTTTTGAAAACATTATTAGCGTTGCAAACACTTGAAGATAGTTCTGCCACTGGGTCGCCAGTTTTTAAAGTTTAATCGACGAGTGGCGACTGCATATTTTTACCTTTAATTAAGATGCATAAAAAATCGAGAAATTTGTCTATTGATCGCAAGAAATCACCCTTCCCCCAGAAAATTTACTTATCGGTCACAAGAAAAACTGCAAAATTCAGCAATCGGTAACAGGAAAATATCCTGAAATTCGTCAGTCATGGGAAAAAAAATAGCAAAATTGGTCCATTGATCGCATGAGAAAAATCGCTAAATTTGTCAATCGATTGCAGCAAAAAAAATTAGAGAAATTTGTATATCTGTCAGGAAAGAACATTTATTTTTCTTGGAATGTTGTATTGAAATTTGTAAAGTAGCATAGAGAGAGGAAAAACAACTAATTCGTGTTCCAGATTTTTTTTTTTTTGAGATAGTAATTATTCAGATATTTTTTAATAAATTATATTGTTTTAAAGAAAAATGTTCCTGAAATAAATGCCTATTTTTTGGAAAGGAGGGGGGGGGGGGCAAGTACTAGATGGGCAGCATAGAAATGCATACAAAAACTTTAACGTACAAATTGATCAAGGAAATGTGTTTTTTGGAATAATAAATATTTTTTTAAACAAATTTTTTGAGTAAAAAAAAAACTTAAAAATAAATACAATGTTGTAAATGACCATTAACATATAAAATTAAAATTTTCATACTACTATCAAAACAAAAACATACAATTTTTGCAAGAAAGTAAAAAAGATATACATAAATTCAGATTTTCACTCAAAAGCAAAAAACTCATGAACTGTGAAACATTATTTTCTGCCAAAGATTGGTTTGATTAACAGAGTCAACAGTAACATAGATTAAAAAAACTTGCAAGGGGAAGTTAAAAAAAAAAAAATACAGGTTATTTTTTTAAAAACCAACTTTTACTACCCTGTATTGCATCTTGTTGACTGATAAAAACAGGTCTTTGGCTGTTATACTACTAAAAACAAATTTCCACTCTTGTGCATGTATAAGAATTTTGCACACGAATACAACAACAAAAAATTACTGGATGCAGTGAATTAGTTGAATCTCAAACGAAACGAAACGTTCAAGAAATTTGGAAAAACTCGATCACTAAAGTATCAAGTATCAGTAATTTTTAACAGTAAAATTTACAATTTAATTATTAATGAAAACAAAAAATAATCTTTGATATTTATTCACTTAGTCAGAGAAAGAAATTAAGTGATTTGAAAGCCGATATTAAAAAAGCATGCATCACTTATTTCAATATGTAATTCAAGCTAAACACATAACCCTAACTACATGTTTTTATACGTTCGCGAAAGATTTACTTAAGTAAGATGACTTAAATACTTAATTCATTATAAAAAAGGAATGATGCAAAATTTTAAAGCTAAACAGGTAAAACTATAGGGAAAAAACTTACTTAAACTGGGATATTCTGCAGACTGAATGTTGATGTACACAAACAAACAAACGCGCGCGGCCATTGAAGATTGAAGCGAAGGTCAAGGGTGTTGCCACTGCGGTTTAGATAAATGCCTAGACGGCAATGATGGTATATGGATGATTAATCGGCGGGTGTTAAAAAATTATCATATCCATGGCGTCAAATGGATTTTGCTTTTCGTTAAACTAGTGGCGCGACGCAACGCTATCCTTTGTAGTCTAGCTATTGGATACCTAGTAATTGACACGGATTTTGTGGCGCGTAAGATTATCGCCATTATTTTAGAGTACAGACACCACTTATTTGATAAAACTTTAATTTGCCATGAAACATTTAACGGAATGTTACATGAAAATCGATGTATCTGACAATAATGATATTACTTATACCAATTCGTGACATTTCTGACAATTCTGTGTTTGCTGGGAAGTTTAGTTGAGTAATTTATAATACCTTTTTTATATTATATTAAATGGTTTTATGAAGCAAAGGGATTTATCAAGGATTTATCAAATGCAATTCTGATGGTAAAATTTAAAAAATAATGTGTTTTTTTTTTTTTTGAAAAATTTTAGATTTTTTTTTTTTTAATTTCTTCTATAATTTCGAACTTTTTGAAACATCCTTTACATGGTTTTATTACAATTGCTTATATATATAACGTTAGGGGATAGATTTCCAAAATGTTAAGGTAGGTGAGCCAAAGGTGTCTATAGTGAAGCTTGGAGAAATTTTATAATTTTCTGGTTGGGTGGGTGTGACTGAATTTTTGTTTGTAAAATGTTACGCTTATCTCTAATACAATATCAGGTATAATTACATTGTAAAATAAAATTTAATTACTTTTATAATACAATTTCAAAATTGTAGCTTGTGGGCCACCTTTGGCGCATAGAGTTACAAAGGTGGCTCATGCATTGAAATCACTTTTAAAATGAAAAAATAATCGGCAAACTATTTTGCTTACTATTATGCTGTAAATACCCTTTCTTTCTTTTGATATCTTTCGAGTTTATCTTCTTAATCTTCTTATCTTATGACATGAAAAGAACTTGAAGCACTTTTTGTGCACAGTAGTTCAAGGATTTTCTTCTAGGAGTTATTGACTTCTTTTGAGTGATTTCTGGTGTTAACAATAATTGGCAATAATTTTTTCAGATATTCATGTAGAAATTTTGAAAATCACCCTTACTACACTGATTTCCACATTTGTTTCTAAGGTATCCACCTTGGGAACATGCATATGATCGCCATTTGCACGATGTAAAAGTATTAATCTGATACATTTCGTAGAATTGATGTAAATGTGGTTAAAGAGAAATAAATAAGCTTTCAGAAAACGTATCGTAACTCAATGTTATAATAATTTAACACGTGTAAATCAAAATATTTTTTTACCTGGAAATTAAAACGACTACTGCTCAAAAGTGAAATCACTGCATAAAATAGAGGAGGATCAAAGTGATAGCTTTAAATTCAGTCAGATGATATATACACTGCATATACACGATTGACAATGCAGTAGCACCATTTTGTGATTAAAAATTAAATTAATTCTACTTTTGAGGTTTGGTCTACCTTAGGAACACTGGCCATCTTTGGCTCACTCACCTTAGTTTAAGAAAAAAAAATGTCACGACATATGTGCCGACAATAATTTAATATATTTAATTTAAATTCCTATTATTAAAAATTAACTATTTATATTACTGAAATTTCGGTCCCTAATTTTATGAAATGCAATTCAATGATCATCCCCCCCCCCCCCCCCAAAAAAAGAGTACATTAAAAAGTATATGTTGAACTTTCATCATTTTGATCATACTGATATACCATAAAAACACAAATTACAGAAAAATTAAATTTAAAAATTGCAATTCTGGACCATTTAAAGTGAACAGTTAAAAGTGTAATAAAAAGGCCTTTTCACATATTTATAATTCCTGAATCTTTACGTAACTTTGCCTGAATAAATTCTAAGCAAAAATTTGAAAATTGATATTTTCGTCATTTTTCGACAAATGATGGTTAACAAGATTCCTTAAGAAAACCTGACATACTACTACGACTTTAAATGCGTCAAATTTGACTGATATTTGGCATAGTACATTGCAGGTTGTCAAATAGAACGATGAGTTTTTAAATGCGGAAGTTACTCGTTACATCACGCATGTCGGGAGGCAAGAAAAAAAGCACAGTATAACTCAGAACGTCAAAAAAGTTAAGAATTTTAAAAAAGATGCTCATCAGCCAGCACCGTAGCTATTTAAAATTATTAAATTGTTTCAAGTGATCAATTTAAAATATCTTGCACATGTAGTTTTATCAATAATTAATAAAATAGGTATGAGAATATTGAATAAGCTAATTATTAATAAAAATTTCGAAAAATCAATATTTTGATTATTTTATGTAGCAAAATTAATATGCCAAATTACAGGAGTTTACGATTACGAAATTAATGATACAAAATATGGATTTTTTTTTATTCATAAAATTAACCATTTTTAAATTTTTACGTAGTTTGCACTTTACAAAAATTATTGTTCAAATTACATTTAAAAGCATAAGAAGTGACATATATTCTTCCTCTCGAAGTTGACTTTTGTAAACACAGTTTTTGGGGTGATATTGATGACTTGCCACTGTTGGAATGATCGCGCATAACACAAGATGACAGTACGACAACATTTTAGAAATCCTCATATTGGATTTCCTATTAAAACACACACAATATTTCAATTTAAATCATCTGTTTAAATGTAATAATATGTTAATAATCCGACTTACGTTCTAAACATAAAATAACACTTTTCCGTCATTTTTTGACGGGGCATATGCTAGTTTGATACAAAAAAATTTGTATGAAAAAATTAGAATCTGCGATTCTGATAATATTTCCCGTTACAATTAAAAATAATTAAATATCCTGGAACTATTTGAAATTCAGCAGCGGTCTGTATTAATTGGTTTAATTGTACAGTAGCCTCCCCCCCCCCCCCAAAAAAAAAAAAACCCAACAAAAAAACAAAAGAAAAAACTCATAGATTTTAATCACCAAATTGTCCAAGAAGAAATTGTGTCTTCTTTCAACGTATGGAAATATAAGCCAATATACCAACTTATGTTAACTCTTTAAATCCCAATCTTTAAGAAACTGAATGACCTTAGAATCCCAACAAAATAGCCCAAAATGCTGTTTTTTTCGTTCACCCCATTTTCCTTAGGTAAGTAATGGAAATGACCTTACTGCCCACTTTCTTTATTCAAATTTTGACAGGTGTTATACCCCCCTGTTTATCATTCCTCCAGTTACCGAAAAAAATCTTGTTTTTCTTTCTGTACTGTCCAGAAATGCCAACACATTACCCCATCCATCACTGAGACAGACCACCCCCTTGACAGCTCCCCGACCCATTTAAGGGGAAGGAAAATCCTTTCAGCTATCCTGCGCTATTGTGTGTTTCACAGCATTGGGATGATTTCAGATATTGCGGGATTCAAAAGGTTAATATAATCTTCATAATGAAATTCTATCAAACTCTGAAATGTTCAATACGAACAACAAATTTTAATATCATATTTGGATTTTTCGTTAAATTTTACCTTAGAATAACAAAGTCCTTTGGTCAAGTAGTTTAAGAATTATGAAGGTTTAAGTTTGAACTCCTAATTTTAAAATGATTGTAGTTGTTACAAAACAGATTGCAATACATGTAGTTTTTAAGCCCAACTTAAAAAATACTTGAAGGAATGAGCTTCAAATTTAGATTGACCTATTTGCAGCCTCTGAAAAATTGATTTCTGTCGACACATTCATAGATTACAAGTCATATTTTCTTTTGAAAACATATTAATAAAAAAAATACTTTTTTCATTAATTTTCTAAAGCAATATCAATTATAGCCTTTAAATATTTTAGCAGAAATCGGTTCTTAGACGCTTTAAATATGCAAATCCGAAATTCCAGCTCATTCCGCCAAGTATTAGTTTTCGGGTTATTCTTAAAAGAACTTCAATCATTTCAAGTTCATTTGCAACGATTATTAATGAATTTAACATAAGTTTCAAATTTTATACTTTCATAACTCCTTAACTACTTGACCGAATGGCTTTTCATGTGATATCCTAAGGTAAAATTTACTTAAAAAGTCAAATATGTTGTCAAAATTTTGTGTCCGTATTGAAAATTTCAGTCTGGTACAACTTCAGTTTCAAGACCGCCTCTAAGGTTATTTCTTTGCACATACATTAAAAGAAAATATAATTTCCAGTAGAATGGCTATTTTTCTTTTGTTGTTGTTCTGCAACAATTTGTAAATCAAAATGTATGGGGTGTTTTTTTTTCTTTTTTTTTTAGTCATGTGGGAGGGGGTGACTAAACAAGATTTTTGAGGATTTGAGCCATTTTCCTTTAAAAGACCTCCTTCAAGGCATCCCTGCTGTAGCAATTATCAAAATCTGGCGGATGCTTAACAAAATCACTCATTCAGTTACTAAAACTACTTGAAAACTTACTTGAAGTAGTATGAAAGGATTGAAACTACGGATTGAAAGTTTCAAATAAGAAATATAATGAGTTTAAAATTAAAGTTATGACTTGCAGAGCTTGCTTTCAGGCCAGATTTACTAGTTAGATATGTAATCATTATTTATAGCACATCCTTATGTATAGAGGTTTTTAGGAAATAAATTGTGAGTTATTGAAGACAGAAAACATAGATTTTGAAATAACCAATCAGACACCAATCAGACTCATAAAAACAAAAAATCACTTGAATGGAGGAGCGCTATAGATCTTAACTGTTCTATGCCAAAGATTAATTTCGAATACAAAAGTTAACTTTTGAAACTTCTTACAAGCGCATGGAATTACATTGTTTTCAACAAACCATTGTCTCCCCAAAGCCACTCAGGCCCCTATCTTCAGATTCACTAGTTAGATATGTAATCATTATTTATAGTACATACTTATGTATAGAGGTTTTTTAGGAAATAAATTGTGAATTACTGGAGAAAGAAAGCATAGACTTTGAAATAACCAATCAGACACATGAAAACAAAAAAATCACTTGAATGGAGGAGCGCTATAGATCTTAACTGTTCTATGCCAAAGATTAATTTCGAATACAAAAGTTAACTTTTGAAACTTCTTACAAGCGCATGGAATTACATGTTTTCAACAAACAATTGTCTCCCCAAAGCCACTCAGGCCCCTATCTTCAGATTCACTAGTTAGATATGTAATCATTATTTATAGTACATACTTATGTATAGAGGTTTTTTAGGAAATAAATTGTGAATTACTGGAGAAAGAAAGCATAGACTTTGAAATAACCAATCAGACTCATGAAAACAAAAAAAAAAAAAAACACTTGAATGGAGGAGCGCTACAGATCTTAACTGTTCTATGCCAAAGATTAATTTCGAATACAAAAGTTAACTTTTGAAACTTCTTACAAGCGCACGGAATTACATGTTTTCAACAAACAATTGTTTCCCCAAAGCCACTGAGGCCCCTATCTTCAGATTCACTAGTTAGATATGTAATGATTATTTATAGTACATACTTATGTATAGAGGTTTTTTATGAAATAAATTGTGAATTACTGGAGAAAGACAGCATAGACTTTGAAATAACCAATCAGACTCATGAAAACAAAAAAATCACTTGAGCGCTATAGATCTTAACTTTTCTATGCCAAAGATTATTTTCGAATACAAAAATTAACTTTTGAACCTTCTTACAAACGCATGGAATTACATTTTTAAACAAGCAACTGTCTCCCTAACGCCACAAACCATATTCCTACTACGTCTTGTATTAAATTTTAAGATGAAAAAAAATTATGTTATCTGTATACTATGTGTGATTCATCTTATCTGTAATTGTTATCTATATAAAATTGGCTAAAAAGTATAATTAGTGAATAAATTTTTTTAGAAAACTGTTTTGCTTTAGATATAATTACAAAACTATCAATATAAATAATCTGGCACACGCAGCTTTTTTTTCTCACACTCATTTCGTATATGTTGAATAAATATCTAACTATAGGATTTTTAGATTTTGAAATAGATGATTATTAAAATTACAATTTTTCAACTTTTATTTGATGTATAATATATGTGAAAAACCAAATTTTATGTGTACGTTTCTGTAAATTAATTCGCAAACGTTACCCGAAATCTTATGCAAAATTCTGGAATTAAAATAAATATTTTATCTTAAAAATCATCTCACATATGTTATGAATATAGCTTTTTTTATAATGTGTAAAATATTTTTAATTGTAAAATATTTTTTTGAAAATATGGCAATATTTTCAATTTTATTTTATTCTGTTGACATTTCTTCAGACGCACGCCATCATAATACGTGCGTACAATTCTATATTATGAAAAACATAAGTAAAATTTGATATCATGAATAAAAATAAAGAAACTAAAAGGCACTAGATTATGCCAAGAAACGTATAGAAGAATTATTATTCATCTATAAATCTTGGAACATCGAATACTCTTTTTAAGGGTTCGAAGAAATAATATTTCCTGAAGGTTTCTTTATATCACAATGTCGAATTATCTTTTAGATAAATTTAACTTTTCTCTTGAAATATATCTTTTTATATAAACGGATTGAAAATATTCCGAAAAATTGTCATCAAGTCTGAAAAAATTATTACTTACAATAAAGTATATATTTGATAACTTTTGGGGCTTTTAAAGTTCAAATTTTTTTATTTAGTAAGTGATTAGTTTTCTTTCTTTCATAATAGCTCAGAAACAATTTTTATATCTTATTTTAATTTCTAAACATTCCATTACTAACTCTGAAACTTCGTACAGGCAACGGAACTTCACAAAGCTATGGAAATTATTGTAGATGAATAGAAATTTTCAGGAATCAAAACCTTATTTAACTTTCAAAAATACTTGTTTGGTTCACAGTTTGAAAATTTATAATGAGAGAACAAAACTTACACATTGTTCTTTTACAAACAAAGACTATTTTGATAGCGCGGAATTTCTATTTCGAAATGTAAAAATACAATGCTTTAAATGACTGCACCGCAATGATTGTGAAGAATGTGTGTTCAAATAAATTGAACTTTTTTTTTTGAATCAAGAAATTCTGACACAAAGTTTGAAATATGCTATTTATATTTCCTTTGCAATTTGAATTTGATTATTATGAAGGACAATTAAAGTGCGAAATTTTCATTTTGTAGATGAAGTTAATCAGATTAATATTAATGTTATTTTTGGAATACATCTATTTATTTTCATAAATCAGGTTTACAAAAGTACAGACAGCATTACAACAAGGAAAATTATTACGAGGTATAAGTATCTTTAAAAAATGCTATGATTTTAAATTAGAACTCACTGGTTCATCTTTATTGAACAGAATGTTTTAGTTATGATTGCGTAGATATAATTTGCTTGTTTATAATATTATAGCTCTGTAAATTTGCAAGAGTAACTCGTCGCCAAAAGCTTGTGTTTTGAACGAAATTTAACCACTTTTGAATGTCAATAACAGTCCTTCGGTAACTCTGTGACCCAATTTGATTTTTGCGTTTAAATATTTTTCATTCTTTTGTAATGAAAAATTATTTTCTTTCTTTTATCTATTTCTATTCATTCCTTTTTTTTTCTTTTAATGTTCAATATAATTCTTCCAGACTCTATGTATAACTCGGCTATAAACCCCTGTTATCGTATCCGGACAAGGGATCTTTGTTTGTTCAAATTTAATTTTTATACGGATGTTTAGGTTTTGATTGAAAAGCTAGAGTTGCATACCTAATATGGAAAAAAAAAAGGAACCCTTATACTCTCGCTTATGAAAGGCCGATTAAGAAAAATATCGTAATAAGTTGACTTACAATTATAAATGAATGATTTTTAGATTTATTTCCTTTACATGTGCTATAATACTTTCCTTCTTGCTAACTTTAAAGGTACTAAGTCAACCAAAAATTCCTTGATATGTTTTGAGAGTAAAAATTATAGGGTACATCCGATTGACCTAGAACCTTGAAAATTGGACTAAAGGAATTAGTATAACACATGTAAAGGAAAAAAATCCTACTAGCATTTGTCTGTATTTTTTTGTTGTTGTCAAGATCATGTTTTATCTGGATTTAAAACTGAAATATAAGAAATTTTAGTATAAGCACTTTTTTGAAACTATTACTTTTGGCAAGAAACGTGCATATCTATTTTAAGGTACACAGTACTATTTCACACGAAATTTGTCGTATGTATATTTTTACATGATATAAAAAATGTTTTAAGGTGATTTTGTCTTCCGTCACCGTAATCGGGATTTCTACCTGAAATATATTCACATTTTTATGAGATTTAATTATGTTTCTGATTTACGCTACGGAAAGTTGCTGAATTATTCAGCCATACGTACCATTTTTATTGCAACATATCAAATTTTAAATATATTCATGACGCAGTTACTTTAAACTTTAGAATGATATTTTACATTGTAATATGTGTATTAAATTGTTTTACTCAATATGGGACAATAAACCAAAAATCACTCTATCGAGCTAAACTAAGATTCGTTGATTTGTTGCTTAATCATGTGCAAAAATAGAGAAAGAAATCAAGCAAAAGAATTACAGTTGTACTTGTTGCGCATGATTGGATTATTGTCAAAGTATTTTACGTACTCATATGAAATAGAAAGTACATAAAAATTGCCGTGTAAGTCGGTTTCATAATATTTCTTCATGGACAGTATTATTTATTTTTTCTGAGTATGTATATTTATAAATGGACAATTTAAGTTCTCTGAAAATGTTAATCAGCTCGTTTAATTTACGCAAGACAATATTTTTTCCCACCAATATGTTTAAAATAATTGTTTAATAAAAACATCCATATTATATATTTTTATGGCTGCCTACCTTTACGCACTTTTTACAGTCGAATAAACCTATGAACCGAAGAAGATCAAGTGCGTTTTATTGTTCATCCGAGTTCAAGATGAACTCTTCTACTATAAACAATAACTTGTTCAATGCAATAACAAATCAAATCCTAGATTGAACATGAAAACAACAAATGGCGCTATGTTCTTATGAATCTGAATGAAATGCACAAGAACCCAATAATTCCAGCTCTAAATATCTCAACATAATGTGTAATAGACTTCATCCACATTGATATCTCATATTTGGAACAAGAAATTTTACTTAACGAATGAAATCAAATACATACTACATAGAAATAAAACACATCTTGAAAATACATTATCAGGCTCAAAACTTGTTCAATGCACAGGCTTGAAAAAAAAAGCGCAACTCGTTAAATAAGTAATCCAATTCTTTTCAGAAAATATGTGATATAAATTCAATTTCAGATATTTTCCTTTATTAACTCTGTTACCTTTAGTGAGTTCCTTAACCTAAGAGATATTGGTAAGTATTCAGATAACATGCATTTTATAAATACATTATCTGCCTTAAAACATGTTCAATGCAATGTCTTGTAAAATAAAACGTAATAGATGGTAAATATGTAATCCAATTTTATTCACAAAATGTGTGATAAAATTACATTCAAATGCAATTTCAGATATTTTTCCGTTATAACATTGTTAACCT